>CM050165.1:42878694-43358694 GCA_027410445.1 Discoglossus pictus
TTACATTATATAAATACATCCAGGGTCAATATAAGGCTTTGTCAAGTGAACTTTTTGTAGCAAGAGATTTTCAACTGACAAGAGGACATCCTTTGAGGTTAGAGGAAAAAAGATTTCACCTCAAACAAAGAAAAGGGTTCTTCACAGTTAGGGTGGTTAAACTGTGGAATTCTCTACCAAAGGAGGTGGTGACAGCGAATTCGATAGACAACTTCAAAAAGGGGTTAGATATATTTTTGAATAAAGAGGGCATTCAAGGCTATCCTAGATAACTAGCAAAGGAGTATTGATCCAGGGAGAAATCTGATCGCCAGTTTCTGGGGTCAGGAAGGAATTTTGCTTTTTTTTTCCCTTATGAGACAATTTGCAAAGTTTCAATGGTTTTTTTTTTCTGTTTGCCTTCCTCTGGATCAATTAACAATTAACAATAATAATAAATAGTCCACATTAAAAAGATCAATAGAGATCTAAAAAGGTTGAACTTGATGGACTAACTCTTTATTCATCCTCCAATACTATACTATTAATAATTATTTAATCAATAATTGAATTAATAACTAATCCGCATATTGCAAATCAGAGGAGATCTTAACAGGTTGAACTTGATGGACTGAAAGTCTTTTTTCAACCTTAATTACTATGTAACTATGTAATCACACAACCATACAATAATTCTGATTAATACCATATTGTGGTCCCCTCCATGAACAACATGTACCCACACAACATGGCACACAATAATAATGTAGCTGTCAAAGTTCAAGTGTCCAGGCTGGGAGGACAGTGTCAGGGGAGACAAGGAAGAAAAGAGCACCCATAGTCCATGTTAATTGAGGGCCCCAAACAGTCCCACAAAGTCTTGGGGCTCCCCTGGACAGCACACCATTGTATAAGGAGACCTATCTAATGAGAGAGGCATCATGCAGTGAGAGATGGGACAAGCACGTCAGTGCAACACCTCTCTCCTAATGGCACCAGCACTAATGCAGAGGACTGAGCATCGGCTGCTCAAATTGTTGATGACATTGTGAACTGTCTTCTGCCTCTATTAACCTTTCTTTAGGTCACAGCTTTCACAACCATCCCTTGCAGCAACAGGTCACCCTATTGTCACCAAGGAAGAGCCACACACACACACCCATAGGTGATGGAATTAAGGACCTAATTTGAAAAAAAAACCTCTGCAAACTAGTTGTCATCTTCTGATAAAGGTAAACCTTGGAACTGCTCTGCTCCACATGGGGCACACGTTAAGATCAGTAACCCAAACACCTACCCAAGGAGACCAGAGTGTGAGTCTCCCAGCTAACTGTGTGAATGGATGACTTTGGATAATAAAACCAACTTTGAAACTCAAAACACTTTGTAGCAGCAACAGATGTGTAGATTAGCATTATATGCCCAAGATCCAGAGCCTTACCCAGTGGAACAACTAAAAGTGCACATTTGGTCGCCTTGGATGCCAGCCCTGATGTGTAAGCTACCCCCCAGATATGCTGGCATTAAAAGAGCTAATGGATAAAGAACTGCATGAGCCTTACCCCACTTGTCCACTACAAATGATATATGACCATGGCTAAAGAATATTTCAAACATCCGTGTGCAAGAGTGTAATACCCTGATACAAAACACAAACACTATGAGGCTTTTGTAACCCACCATATTATTTAAAATCTTCATGTGGCCAGCAGAGAGCTGATTTCCAACCCGAGAAACAATTCTTTAATATTTTTCTCATACCTTATTAATATTAATGTTAATATTGTATGTCTTATATTGCCTGCAGTTTGGGGTACATATATATATCATTATATATATATATATAATATCTTACATCACAGAGTAACTGGACTTACAAGCTCTTTATTCTGCAATAAATACCATGTCATACTCCTTGTTACCCATTACAGCATGCTTGTAACACTCTGTTACAAATGAATGACACATAAGTCTTTTGGTACATACCTTATTATTGAAAAAAATCAGTTCCCAACAGATAATCAACACTAGGCCCCAAATTGAGAGACATCAAGGTAATTTTTCCTTCATGCCCTATTATTATTAATGTTAACGTTGTATTACCCGCAGTTTACGTTTTTTCATTGTTTATATGTACTGCTTTCCATCACAACATAATGGTGCAGGTAAGATTAAAAATGAGGTCCATTGGCTCATGTTTCTGAAATAGGCATCTGCATGTCTTCTCCTGTTCAACCCATACAGTAAATTGCCAACAATGTAGCTCTACGTGATTGTAATGGCACCCCCTGTATAGGGTGAGCTTAAATTGCGTGCCAACGTAATTACGCCAAAATTCGGTGCCGTCAATTGAGCGCTGTCTCCAATCCAGAAGTGCACAGTATCTGCCTTTGTATCTCTCTTTCTCTGGCAGTCTCTGGCTCTCTCTAGTCTCTGGCTCTCTTTCTCTGGCAGTGTATAGCTCTATGTCTTTTCCTCCTCTTTGCCAGTGTCTAGCTCTGTATCTCTCTCTCTCTCTCTGGCAGTGTCTTACTCTATCTTTCCTCTTAGTGTCAAAGCCCGGAAAACAGCTTCTGGATCGGAGGCAGCGCAGTCTGTAACAGTCTCTCTCCCCACTGGCAAGCTCGCATTTGTCTGCTTGTGGGTTTTTTCGGCGCGCTTTTGAGGCCCGCATTTGACGTGCACCCTATATATGGGACACCGATTGTAATGATCAAGGGAGAATACTGATACTATCTATCTAGGGAATTAGAACCACCTTATATGATACTCTTAACCAATACTCCTTCATGCATTATACAATATCCATGCTACTAGTTTTTTAACCTTTCATACTGAACATGTCTAGGTCTATACATCTAGGACAAATGCAACCACTTGCCCACAAAGAGGAGAATGTTAATGTATAGCCTGCTCTGAACAGAAAAACACTGACTCGTTCTAACACACCAGTGTCTCATAGGCCATATATAGCGCTAAGGTTGCACAGGTCAGTGATCACAATTGCTTCTACAACTGATCAAGGGCCTAGCTTATAGATAACTTTAACTTGCCTAAGTGAATCCTTTCTAAATTATCTAATCAGTCCCTAATATATTTATAACCAGAGACAAACACTGTTATATGGAAAAAGAGAAAATGGTTGAATGCATCACATTTGTTATTTGCATATTTACATATGCAGTTTAAACTGCACACATGTATACTGTCAGTGCACATGTTAATGTAACAGTGTTGATGTTTATGAATATTTGATGCAATAAATATATATATATAATCCTAGAACACACTTTGCAATTTAATGTTTGTAAGACTGGAGCAGGGATGGATCATAAAACTATATTTTACAAAGCAGGAAACCTAACTTTTTTATTACTCAATAATAATATTATATAAACAGAGGTCTCTAGAAAGACATCATATGATTTTACAAGCCCCGAAACTCCGAGATCAGAGTTTACGCTGACAGATGACATTGTGCGTATGACTTTATACTGACCCACAAGATGTTGAGACTGGTTTTATTTTCTAATATATAAAAAAGTGACATCACCAAAACTAAAAATAACATGGCCTCGCTCCAAAGAAGTACCTCCCTAGACTAAATCCTGCAATAAACAAGGCAATAAAAACACCAAACAGTTGAGGTTGTTGCTCATACACCTGCATTTCTGTAGCAAACCTTATTTTTATGTTTTGGACCAGAATAGATATCTGCAGCCAATATACTGTTAGAAAGCTTTCCAAATTCAGCCATCTGCAATAATATGATTTGCACTGTCCAGACCACCCACCAAACAGAAACGCTTTATTTAAATATTGCTTACCTTAAGCATATAAACTTGTATTGGTTGGAATTGGTAAGGGCCCATGTAGTGATCAAAGAATGTGGCTTTATGTGATAATTTAAAAACTGATTAGCAATAAAATCAGTAGTTAAAGAAAAATATTTTTAGAATAGTTTTTAAAATGTACTATTGAACATTAGTGTTTCTGGCCAACAAATATGCTTGTCTCCACCCTGTATCTGGTTGGTGGGAGAGGATCGGCTATGGATATTGTCTTTGTAGCTATTATAGGTTTTTATTTCCTCCTTCCCTGCAGCCAAACAGATCAGATAAAAAGATTTGACCGCCTCCTAGGCAGATAATTTCCAAATGGAGTGAACAGAATCAGCACTGCTAGTCCCCAGAATACTAAAGTTGAAAAGTGAGCTTACAAAACTATATTGAATTTACGTTCTTTAAATACATCTTTTAGTACTAATCAGATAAAGCTTATCAAATAAATAAATGAAATGCTGTTGTATGACTATCATAGTGGTCCTTTAAGTATATGTCATTTTATTTTTAATTTAACTTAACAACGGCCCAAGGTAAACCACATTCATGACAATGTACTTTTTAACTATAAGATTTGTTTGCAATATGGACATAGTTTTAAATGATATGCATATTGATAGATTGTTTATGAATACGTAGAACATGATATCTCGAAGTGACATAAAATACACTAGATGTTGTTACAACGTTATATGTTCAAGCTCCTAAATCAAGCACAGATTTATTGGTGACAAAAAGAATTAAAAAAAAAAAAATGTTTATGGAACAATACAAATATAGAGCAGTTGGTTAAGTATAATTTCAGTCTGACTTTTTTAATTTGGAATTTGAACAAAATGTAGTCTTTTGGGTTATTTTTTAAAAATAAATAAAACTGGTTATAACTTTGAACTGATCGTTTTTTGCCAAAATCAAATAATTGTTGCCAATGTGAAAAATTCTAGGTAGTGCCTTATTTTACTAATTAATTTTTTAAAAGACTACCATTATAACCAGTAATTTTGATGGTTGATCAGTCAACAAAACATAATGTTTCATTAGACAAAAAAAGAACTTAAAAAAAAAATAATTACATTTTTACTGTATTTATAGAAATGTTAGTGTTTAGAATATGCAGTATTGCTTGTATATAGATCTATTATTGTTAGTTTTGCAATGAATATGCATTGCATGGTTTGTTTTTATTTCTGAACATAAAGCTGTAAGAACCTGAAAATGAAGGATCAAAATGGAACTGGTGACCCAGTCGACCTATATCTATGGCTGAATGGTCTCACTGACATAATGAGTCTATATCAAGTTCTCAATGCTTTCAAAGTGTTGGTCTCATAGAAAGTAACATTGTGAAATAGACCTATCATCTAGTAACAGAAAACCTAGGGGCATCTTGGTTCACTGTAACCTGATTATGTATTCTAAGTGCTTTATTGGTTTGCAATTCTCTTGAGGACATTTATGTTCAAGTTCCCCATCACCATGCAAGTATTTAAGTCATCGCTAAATGTTGGAAAATTGTAAGTATGAAAACTCCATGCATGAACATACAAATGAACGCATTAACCATGCCTCTTTTAATTTCCTCTGCTCACACCAATGTCACTAAATCATTACATATTGCATTAACAACTTGTAAAGTCAAACCCAAGTTAAGAAAATATAGAGCTAGACATTGATAAAATAACATTTTTTTTTGATCCTTGGCGCTGGAGGCAAGCATCTCGTACCTTGGACAAATTATATAACCAAACAATCAAATTAAATAAAAAGCAGAAAAAAAAAAAAAGATTAAATAAAATTAAATATATTTAATGACCACTAGTTTTAGAATGCATATGACAAATAACTGAAATGGCTAATAATTTCATTTGTTGGGTCTTCCTGAATGATTTTTTGTTTGTATGGCTTTTCGGGTGTATTCAGCAAAAAGTCTTTGGAATGTTGTAAAATGTGGCAAATATCACAACTACTGAGTGAATCTTACTTGTTCTATCTTGTGAAATGTAAAGAGGACAAACACTGTAGTAATCTTATATCAAATATTTACTGTGTTCTCAAGTCTTATGGAGAATAGATAATGTTTTGAAATGTGTTGAAGATAGAACTTAAATTAAAAAAACACTTATTCACTTAAGGACACAAACTTCATTCTTATAATCCTTAGACCTATAGTCAAATACCTTGCACTTATTTATCAAGCCTCCACAAGTATATGCACTGGGATAAGAGAATACTGTACTGGATTCTTTACACCACAAATATTGCTTAACATTAACTCATGACCTTTCCCTAAACAAAAACCCTGACTAGCACATGAGGACTAAGGCCCTCATTCAATTGCTATTTGGCCAATTGAATAGGGCTCTAAATAAGCACATAGCATATTTTTTTGAAGACGTTTTTAGTTAGTGAAAACCTTGCTTTTGAATAGATGTTTACTAACTAAAAACTTATTTTAAAAAAATATGTTAAGTGCTTATTTAGAGCCCTATTCAAGTGGCCAAATTGCAATTGAGTGAGGGCCTAACTATACATTGAATTACATATTTTGTAAACTAACAGCCTTATTAAATTGCAATTCGGACAATTGAATAGGGCTCTATATAAGCACAGAGCATATTTTTTTACAGAAGTTTTTAGTTAGTGAACTTCTATCCAAAAGCAAGGTCTTCACTAACTAAAAACTTCTGTAAAAAACATATGCTCTGTGCTTATATAGAGCCCTATTCAATTGGCCGAATCGAAATTTAGTAAGGCTGTAAATTAGTATTGAGATATATACCCTTTTGACAGTATGTGGTATTATGTACCATTTAATTAATGCTAGCCAAAAAATGTTTAAAATGTTTTTGGGCCTTGACTTGATTCAAGGCTTTTAATGTTTAGTATTAGCTTCATCATTCCTATAAGAGAGCTAAAATGTCCATTTATACTCTACTTATTTTATCAAAGCGCCAATAATGAAATAAACTGATACACTGTAAATTAAATTTCATAAATATGACTTCACTGAGTCTTTTTTTTTTAATGATAAATAGTAAATTGGAACTGTGTGTCCTACTGTAGTAGGTGCATCTTGTACAGTGCTGGACAATTACAGTAGCACTTTAATATGTTTTACATTTCTCATCTTTTGACGTGATATGCCCAGAAATGTCATATACTTGTTCAAGCTTTTGTTATATAGTTAAATCTATTTGTTATCATAGTCAGTATTTCTTTAGGCTGACTGTGGGCAATATAATTTTTTGTTTTTGTATAGATTTTAGCTAGGCTTGTTTAATTAATTTAATTTCCTTTAATATAAGTTGTATATACAATGTATGCTTCACTTGTAAGAAGCCATCAGACAAACAACCCGTCACCCACTTTCTTCCTGTTTACTCCGCTACATATTGTCATTATTCATCTGTGATCTGGCAGCTTTGCATACTGGGAGCTAGTATAAGCTAAGACATCATCTTGAGTTCATACAAACAGAAATTTGCTCTGACTGAATTACCGTTTCTTCCAAACATAAAACATTTTATATTTGTATATACCGTATTGGTCCGAATATAAGCCGCACCTTTTTTCCGATTTTTGAGCTTGTTAGTTACGGGTGTGGCCTATATCCGCGACCGTAAAAAAAATCATTGCCGATTTGCGAACTTTGTTTGTTATGTGTGCGGCTTCTATTCGCGAACGCAAAATTACTGCTGATTTGAGCGATTGCGAGTTAACGGTGCCGATTTTCGTGCTGTAGACTGCGGTATTGAATAGCGATTTACGGTTTTATTAATTCTAACATCCTGTAAAGCCTGTAACCTGCAAACAAAGCTACATTGCTAATTAGAAAGCCTGTTTCTTGCAATGGCTGATCACTTGGAGAGTCTTTTTCTCTCCAATTTTACGGGTGCGGCTTATATTTGAGTACTATCTTTTTTCTATTTTTTCCCCTTGACCTTTACGGGTGCGGCTTATATGCGGGTGCGGCTTATATTCAGACCAATACGGTAATATATATGTACATGCTCCTTTTTAGACTCACTGGGGGGAATTTACTAACAGATTGCGAGCTACTTAACCAGCAGTCCAGCTTCTCAGCTCATTGTGCGATTTACTAAACTCCTTCTCCTGCGTTATACCTTACTCATCACGGCTGATAGCAAATTGTAGCAAAGTGTGGGGATGGAGTGTTAGGCGAGTGTCATCTGCAACCAGCAAGGAACTGCACCTGAGGATGAATCTACACAGACTTCCCATCAGAAAGCACAATGAGGACAGTTACTGTACCCCAGTTGGGCACCATTTCACCTAGAAGAATCACTCCATCCAAAACCTAAAAATCTAAATACTCAGAGGTCTTTTTAAGAACACTCAGGAAAGAAAGAACTTTGAAATGAAAATGATAACACACTTTAATACCATTAATACAGGCCTTTATTTAGATAATGAATATTTCATCTCATAACCATAATTTCTTGTAACCTCTAACATTCATGCTTATATATTATAAATAAAGATAATAATAATAAATAATAATTGTGAAAAAAACACAAATATGCCTCAAATTAAATTGCAACCTCACTCTCAGGCTTCCCGGCTCTCCCATGGTGCTGGGTGAGTGTGTAAGTGAATTTGAGGCATTTTTTTTTTTTTCCGGTCTTTCCAGTTCCGTGGTTCGGTTGTTAAAGTCGGAATTTTGCGAGGCACACAGTGTATGTACGGGTTTTGGTCCTATGTTCTACGGGTCGTAAGTCCCGCGTGCTTCAACTGCTCTCCTCGCTTTGTGCTCATTGCACCCTAAGTCCTGCGTGCCTCAATTGCTCGCCTCGCTTTGCGCGGCTTGCTGTGCAATGAGCGCCTTCAGCGCTCATTGCAGCCTAAGTCTCGCGTGCCTCAGCGGCTAGCCTCGCTCTGCTGTCCCACGTGATGCAGGCGTCAACGTCTCGCCTACAGGCTGCAACGTGACCAACGTCCTTGAACTGACAACTATATATATACTAGCGAATTGCCCATCAAGACATTTTGACAATAAAATTGTAAGCCAGGTAATGCTGTTTGCCACACAAAGTAAGTATTTTGGTTGTCTGAGTACCTTCGGCGCTCATTGCGAGCATTGCGCTGATCACCTTCACCTCTCGGTTGGTCTATTTTTGGTTATCAGAGCTCCATCGGCGTTCATTGCAAGTTCTGTGCTAATTGCGTTTTGGTGCTCATTGCGAGCCTCTCCCTTGGTGTACTTTTACTCCGCTCATTGTGAGCCGCGGGCTGAACGCCTTCGGCGTTCATTGCGATCCTGTCGGGTGGTCCTTTTTTTTTCTTCTGTATGTGTATTTTTTAATGCTAGTTAATTAATTATTAAAATCATAAATTAATATACTTTACCTATTTGTAATTAATGTATGCAGCAAGCAATATCCTGAAGAGCTAACAATCTTTTTTGATGTTCCTGCAGCATGCAATGTACATTTGCACTGTTGCTGACCTGAGGTGTAAGTGTCAACAATGTGTACAGTGTAAATAGGCTGCGTGCGCGAGGGGAAAACGTTTGTTTAGCTGTGTAATTAGGCATTTTGTAATGGTAATGTTATTAGTTGTAAGTTAGTGTTGTAAAATGGCGGCAATTGTGTATGTGTTAGGCGGTTGTGGATAATTTTGAGTCCTCCTTAATAGTGTATTTTATACCTTATACGGGCTTGTGTAAACGTCTTATGTGTCTGGCGGGTTTTTGCGTGTTTAGTGGTCGTGTTGCCTCGTTTTTGTTTTTTTCGGCTGCCATTTTTTTTTGTTGGTGATTTTCATGTGTGGAAACTCTGAAAATTGTGTTTCAATTGTCGTGCAACCTGACTCCCAGACATTGTGGCTGTCCCCCCGTGCTGTGTCTGTATTTTTGTTAATTTTGGTGGTGGTGTTGTTGTTTTTGTATGTGCGTGGTTTCTGCCGCTAAGTTTGTATTTTCTGGACCTCGTATTTTTATTTTTTTTCTAAGTGCCTCTGGTCGTAATTTTTGGTGTAAGTGTCGCTTTCCTTGTTGCAAGTGTTACGGGCCATTAGTTTTAAAAGCGTTTTTTTTCAAACCGCTACAGGGTTCGCATTCTGAATTGTGTGATTGAGTTTTGAGTTGATGTGTAGTTATGTGGGTCGTAGGGATGAGAGCCTACGGCGCTCATCTCAACCAGCGCAGTGAGATGAGCCATAGGCGCTCATCCCTACAACCCCATCTCTTTGCAGTTTCACTGTGAGTATGAATCATGGCTGTGACATTAGGTTAGCCTTAGCTCCTAGTATATAGCTCTGACAGGGCACGAATAAATAATGGCAACATGCATGGAAACATACAGGGGAAAAGGAAGCTAACAGCAGTAGCAGAGGTAGTAAATGGAGGGTGTAAAAAAACTGATTGGATACCCCTTGCAAATTAGGGAAAAATATCCACCTGCCATTCTTGCCTAACAAATTAAGAACCCCCTACCCTTTTTTTGGGCTCCAATGCTGCTTTGCATTTGCTGCACCAGCAGTAGCTCCGCCATTGGCTTACATTAGTTTGCTGGTAAAAAAAAATTAAACCTACACAAGGTAGGATAATATTAATGTAATACATCTTGTTAAAACATTTATATAATGCACAAAATTAACAAATAGTCACTTTAATCATTACTGAGAAGCTTGGAATAAAAATGATTGCAGGGGCGTGTTGTCATTCCTTGAAAGCACATATTTTTACAACCTGCTAAGAAAACATAAGGATTTTAAGACAAGCACTATTTTTTAACAGAATATAGTATTGTGTTATCTCTTGTAATGTCTGGGGTTTGGAGTGCCTGACAACACCAGCAGCAGCAATAAGCCATCACTTGTCTAGTTAGTGGAAGAAAATGTTGATCTTATTTCTGATCAACTTCAGTATTATTTGTTACTAGAATATTGCCCATCAAAAAATGACGACAATGAAATTGTAAGTGAGCTAATGCTGTTTGGTGTATAATAATCAAATAAATAATACATTAATAAATTAATATACTTGACCTATTTTGAAGTAATATATGCAGGAAGCATTGTGTTGAAGAGCTGGCAATCTCTTGTGCTGTTGAGCTGCGTGCGCGAGGCAAATCCGTTAGCGTGGCTGTGTACTTCTGCATTGTATAAGTTATTGTTCTAAAATGGCGGCTAATGTGTGGTATGCGTCTTTGCGGAATATCCGTAGGTGTTTTGTGGTGTTTTGCGTGTTTAGAGTCCTTTAGCCTCGTTTTTCGTTTGTTTTGGCGGCCATTTTTTCTCTTGCTTAGAGAATCTTTTAGTGTCTAAACTCTTTTATTTTGAGTTAAATTAATGTGTAACTTCATTTTTTGAGGTCCTGGATGCTCCCTCTTGCTGTAGGTAAGCTTTTTATGTGTGTGTTGTGTGTATTTATTGTGTTTTTCATTTTTTCATGTCCGCGGGTTGCGGCCAATTTTTGCGATGAAGTAATTGGTCGTAACGTGTCTCATACTTTTTTGCGAGGGCTGCAGTTGCTGGCAAGGAGCGCCTTCGGCGTTGCAACGTCTCGCATGCTCACAACTATATATGTGATGTTCATTAAAAATTCCATATAATAGAATCATAGTCTTATCATAGGCAGTGGCTATATATATATATATATATATATATATATATATATATATATATATATATATAGTAACTGAATAATAACATAATTAGGTAGGGAAAATATCTTTCTATATCAAAATAAATCCATTTGAGGCCGGTGCTGGACCTGGAGGCATGCATGATACTTTAGTGAAGGTTGCATTTCTGCAGGCGCAGAGCTTGCAGTTATGAGCATGTTTAGGGAAGAGAGTAGACATACTATTCCAAAAAATCCAATGATCTGCACCTATACTCCATCGCCTTTTTCTGCAATGATAGATAAGAAAGACAAGTCCATTCCGGTGCCAAGCTACCTACAGACAAGATGGAAACTTTCAATATACAGAGTCTTCAAAAATGAAGACTTTCTGTAAAATATCTGTATGTTCTTAGCTTACACAGAGGTTAATGTTAGTTTTTTACATAATCAATCATGAAGAAAGCAGTTATAGGCCATTGAGAGATGGAAACATGATTTTTAATTAAGAAATATATGTATTATATCATTATAAAAATATTTTAGTCTTGAAAATCATGAATGTTTTACTAGGAAATTGAGAATTTCACGAAGGCTGTCTTTATTTCCTTAAATATGGCAGTTTCCTAAAGATCTGGCAGCCTGGTATAACTACTTAATGTTTTTTAGGGGAGGTAACAGTTTTTATGTTTTTAGATACAGGGAAAATAAGCTGAGCACAGTTATATAAAGCTGAGACTGGCTTCCAGCCTGGGTCTCCCACTGTGCAGACCATAGTTTTAACCACAAGGCTATTCCTTCACCCATGAATGTGTAATTTATTCATAAAAATGTAACTTAAGTCCTCTGCTGGAATGACTTCTCAGCCAACATCCTTCCGCAACAGGAAAGTTACAGTGCTCAAGTTCAGAAAGATGCCTCCTGACTGATCTCTGGGGATAGTTCTGTTTAACATTTGGCAATATCCTGTATGCCCATGTCTGGCTGTCACATACACCATTAGGAATGGGTTAATGTTTATTCAAAGAAAAGGGCAGTAAAATAATGTATAGAAAATGAAGGCAACAAACACCTTAAACCACACAAATGTTTCATTATAGATTGCATTCATTCTAACTATTGTAGTTTTGCTATTGTACTTCCACATTGCTTTTAGTTATGCATTTAATCATTAATAAAATTCATAGAATTCATAAAAGTCATTTAAAAGAACAGTTCTATTTTAAATACATTTTCAAAGACTAGGATATCAGATTACAGTTGAACTGTTTGCCTCCACCATTATTAGGGCATCAAGGGAGGAGCAGTGCCGTTTGGGTGAGAGACAGATTAATCTGATTAGGTAAGAGATCAGCCATTGGCTACTCCTAGAAACCATTAGCTGCCAGTGGAAACCACTTTATGACAAGTCTCAAGCCAATAAAGAACATTGTGTTAATACAACTTTGTGTCTGGAACTTTGGCACAGTCTGCTAGACAAAACTTGTATCCATTGACTTTATAGTGGGCGGAGAACAGCATGATTTGGAATTAATACAGTACAAGGGGCCTTTTGCTGTGCTGACATCCAGTGCTAGTAGCTCAGTCCTATTATAAAGCCTGATTCAATTAGAAGCCATATACAGGCCGTATGTCTGCGGGCTTGCTGCAGGCTTGAACTCTGCTATTCAATTGAACAAGCCCGCAAGTTAGGGGCCGAAAGCCGAAACCCTAAACCATGCAATCGTATGTAGCATTTCAGGGTGGGAACATGATCAATTAGGCAAGGCCGTAACTACCCAATAGAAAATGAGGCCATCATCATTAAGTCAGTAAAACATGGAGGTTACATGTCAATAAATTAGTGTTTGGGGGTCCGATATGCGATCGGACTCACAAAACTGCAAAATACAAAATAATAAAAATAAATGCCAATACTGTTCTAGTCCATGTGGGTGGCCTGATATGTATTAACTCCTTGATTCCCAAGATCGATATAACCCCGAAATTAAACATAAAACAATTAATTTTTTATTTCTGATTTGCGAGCTTGAGACTGTTGTGCAATAAATTCTAATGTCTTCCATCGCTTTCCCCATTATTTACAGTGTAGTATTGATATTTTATTTGCATTTACAGGGCTATGGACATGTCTTTTTATACCCCTTGCGAGTCCTATCTGGTACTCATAGGATTTCCTCCTAAGTTTGCCGTTTACGGGTGTGAAAACATTTGCGGGCTTGGGGAATAGTAGCATTTGAATAGCGATTTTAGCAATCGTAAGTCTTACAGACGTATATAATCAAAGTCTTTGATTGGCTGAAAGCTCCGGTTTTAACAACCGCAAGGAATACGAGGCCGTAACCCGTTTGTAGCCCACAAAATGACGCCAATTGAATAGCAAAACAACTTATGGACTCCGTTACGGGCTACTATACGGAAAGGTCTGAAACAGCATTTGAAAGTGAGATGTGTCAGCAGAAATCATATGGAAGACAAATACACAAACACACAGAAAAGATGATAAAGGTAAAAGTAAGAAAAATATTTCCTGTTGTTACTGCGTCATATTTTCTCAATGATAACAAAAAGTTTTGTTTATATGCAAGTGCTAGAGTCACTAACCTGCAAAACATAATAAGTGTGAGACTCTCTGTCCATCACTGTATCGATCCTCACTATATTCATCAGGATTTTGTATCCATAATGAGATGTTTGAAGAACCACCATCAAGCTAATCCCTTCTTTGTCTCGAATATCCTTTACATCCATCTATATTGTAAAAGACCTCTGTAGTTCACATTTGTGAAGTATGTAACAAAGAAACATTATAAGCAACAGTGTAAGCTATAAACATAATAATATCTTTAGAGAAAAGCTGATTTTTTGCATAGAAGGCTCCATCTTGTTTGGTGTCAACAATTCCTACTAGCTTGGAGCTTGAGAGGTTGTAATTACCCATCAGTGGAGGTAAGGGGGGAAGAGGAGGGAAATGGAAAGGGTGATATGTGTTTGGAATGGAACTTTTATATTTTAACCTCTACCTCCTTCTCCACACATGCTTCGAGCAGGCTGCTTGTAAGGAAAACTGCAAGCCCTGCTCCTGCAGAAATGTAAATGCCCCACTTACAAAATCAGCCATCTAAAAATACCATGGATGTCTCTGGGGACCAGCAGAGGTATCAAAATTATTTTTAGTTCTATTTTATAAACTAGCTTTATTATATTTTATATGCCTAATTATACTCTTAGAAATAATTATATATAAAAAAAAATCTTGCTGTAATGACAGTGGGTTCTCAGCTCCTTCTTTACCAGCATGTATACCATCTGACATTACCATTTTAGTATCCACTTGAAATACTGTACTGAGCTCTAAAGAACATGTGGGTACTTTATCAATATATGAAAGTAATAATAATATCAATAACCACTTTATAAGAAAGCCACTTTATCACTGGGAAAATTATGGCATACTTTATCTGCACTGTGGTTTCTATTATAATAGAAGCCAATATATAGCTAAGTATAAGCAAAAATAGTCTAAATTAAACCTCTGATTTATAATATTAAAATCATATTAACCAGTAGGAACATACCATATAAAACTTAAATAAATAAGAAGTTCCCCTTTAATTTGTGTTATAATGCATTGCTTATAATTAGTGAAAAAATGGCATTTGTTTTATATCAAGATAGCTTAGCTCACAGTCACTTAAAGTAGCACTGTACAATAAAAATATATATGTTTGAAAAGTCTGAGGTATAAAGTCATAAAGCTAGTTTTAAATTTTCATGATATTCATGCATTTACTGTTGGAGCAGAGCTTGCAGTTATTATTGCAAGCTGGCTGCTTTCCATCATTTGCAGGGGAAGGGAATTGGTGTGGAATTCACTAAGATCCAATTATAGAACAAAACCTCTAACCTCTACTTCTTTCCTTCTCCCCTTCCTCCCCATCCTTTCCCTACATTGATAGTAAAGATAAGCACTCCGCTATCAGGAAGTGAGGAAACCAAACAAAATGGTATCTACACAAGTCTCAGATTTTCTCAAAAATGTTTTTTTTATGTTCATAGCTTATACAGCATCTAATATTGGACTGAGGTGTTCTTCCCAGTATTTATTTACTATGCACTATGTGCTATGGGGAAAAGATGTGATCACAGCCCTTCCAACCTCAGCCACTTGAGATGATTTCTAAATTCTTACAATTGTTAATTGTTTTCTTCAACTACATTAGTGCTTTAACTGTTTAGTAAATACTGTGATGGGGATTGTCGGTCATGGTTTTTAATATACAGATACAGTTTACAACACAAGTGTGAACAGGCAGCTTTTTGCTAGCAAAGCAGTAGAGAACATGCAATTCACAGAAACTCTCTAATCTAAGTTGTATGCCATGTTTGGAAATTGAAGAAGGCGATAAAGTAGATTCTATCTCTGCATATACCATAACTTGTCCATGCAGGGCCCACTGTTTATAGTAAAGCAAAGATAAATGTACACAAAATACCAATTTGTCTCTATTAGCTACAAAATATTAGCCTGTCAGCTGTATTCATGGTTGGGTGCATGGGCGGAGGAGCCCGAAAAAATCTTGTTTGGGATAATACAACTTTGTTACAAGGGCGGATCTACCGCCAATCCAATGCACTGAGGGCCTGCTCTGGGCAGCCTATTGCTGCAGTGCCTCTTTTTTTTTAAATGTCTTTGTTTAAATTCTCAATGCCCCTGCCCCCCCAAATATAATAAAAAAAAAAATATATATATATTTCTGTATTATATATAGGATATATATATGTATCTATGCCAACTTATTATATATATACTAGCGACTTGCCCGTCAAAAATGACGGCAATAAAAATTGAAGCCTGGCAATGGTGTTTGTCAGACATTGCGAGCCTCTCCCCCCCTCTACTTTATTGGGCTCGCAATGAGTGCCTTCGGCGCTAATCAGGGGCCTTGCAGTGAGCGCTTTTGGCGCTCATTGCGAGCCTCTCTACCCCTCTACCTCTCCCTCCCTCTACTTGACGGGAGGGGCTCATTGCGAGCCTCTCCCCCCTCTACTTAACTGGCCTTGCGATGAGCTCCTTCAGCGCTCATCTCGGGCCTTGCAATGAGTGGCTTTGGCGCTCATTGTTAGCCTCTCCCGCCTTCTACTTCCTCCCCCCCGTGTCTCCTTCCCCCCTCTCTTGTTTCTCCTGCCCTCTCTCCCTCCCCCTCCCATGTCTTTCCCCCCCCCTCCCTCCCCCGTGTCTCCCCCCCCCCTCCCTCCCCTATGTCTCTTCACCCCGTCTCCCTCCCCTGTGTCTCTTCCCCCCTCCTACCTCCCCTGTGTCTTTCCCCCCTCCCTCCCCTGTGTCTCTTCACCCCGTCTCCCTCCCCTGTGTCTCTTCCACCCTGCTCCCTCCCCTGTGTCTTCCCCCCCTCCCTCCCCTGTGTCTCTTCACCCCGTCTCCCTCCCCTGTGTCTCTTCCCCCCTCCTCCCTCCCCTGTGTCTCCCCCCCTCCCTCCCCTGTGTCTCTTCACCCCGTCTCCCTCCCCTGTGTCTCTTCCCCCCTGCTCCCTCCCCTGTGTCTTCCCCCCCTCCCTCCCCTGTGTCTCTTCACCCCGTCTCCCTCCCCTGTGTCTCTTCCCCCCTCCTCCCTCCCCTGTGTCTCTTCCCCCTCCTCCCTCCCCTGTGTCTTCCCCCCTCCCTCCCCTGTGTCTCTTCACCCCGTCTTCCTCCCCTGTGTCTCTTCCCCCCTCCTCCCTCCCCTGTGTCTCTTCCTCCCTTCCCCATCCTCTCCCCATGTGTCTCTCTTACCCTCCTCTCCCATCCCTGTTAATATTCCTCCCCTCCTCTCTCTCCCCTGTGTCTCCCCTACCCCCTCCCGTGTCTCTCTTCCCCCTCCTCTCCCCCCCGCAGTGTCTCTCTTCCCCCTGCTGCCGTGTCTCTCTTCCCCCTCCTCTCGTGCCTCTCTACCCCCACTCCTCCCTCACCTCAATGCTGTAGACGCGCGCACGCTTATGCGCCCGTCTTCGCGTGAGCATGCACGCTTATGTGCCTGTCTTCACGTGAGCGTGCGCGTGCGTGTATGCCCGGCTTTCCGTGCGCTCGTCTCACCCGCTCGTCAATTGGGCGCGCGCCACCAGAGCAGAGAGGCTGAAGGGAGCCGTGGCAGGGGGAGTTGTGAAACTGCGAGTTGTCGTCGGTTGCGGCCCTCGCAAAGCGTGACGACAACTCGCAGTTTGACAATTATAATATGTGATATATATATATATATTATGTATAATTATATTATATTCATAATGTATATTTTTTTCTTTTCTTTTAATGTATGTCTATATACCAACTTATTATCTGTATATATATTTATACATATATATTTATATATATATATATATATATATATATATATATATATATATATATATAGGGGACGGACAACATACTGCTCCATAGCGCCATAGTGGCCAAATCTGGAAGTGCACAATTGAATTTAATTTCTCTATTTTTTGTGTCCCCTATTCATTTAATCTGGGGAGATTTGCCTCCCCCACTCCCCCACCCTCCCCCCATCTCCCCTAGTTCCTATGCCCCTGGTTGTGTGAATTCCATCTTCAATCTGCTCTTTATTTCTCCAATTTGACTGGTTGGTTGCTAATGTAATGGACACATACAGGAGATCACGATGCTACAGTAAAATGTAGCAACAATTTTCTCCACAAAAACTGAAGTCTATTGAGACATTATATTGAAAAAAATTGCACAACAATATGATCTAGCGTAGGATTTTTAAATTACATTGATAAATCTAAAGACTGCCTCCTCAGCCAATTATGGCTTATATCGCAGGATGTTGTTTCCAATTATAGCTTATGATAACCCTCTAAAAAGCAGAACTTGCAAGGTATGTGCTCGGTGTTCTATAGTTTTACAGTGTGATACAAAAAATAGTATACAAATTTGCCAAAAAGCCAAAAAGTGCACTGGGAGGTTTGATCATGAGGCTAAAAGCTCTCATATTTTGGACATATCAAGAGAGGACTGGATTCCCTAGAGAAAACTCTGATGCTGGGAACGATTAAAGGCATGAGAAAAAGAGGATGATAGAGGCGTGGATGGATAGACAAGGTCATAGAAACAATGAGCATGAACTTAATGGATTTCAGAGGGGCATAGAAACAATGAGCATGAACTTAATGGATTTGAGATTGGCAGTGCCTGACAGATGTGTCTGGCAGCCTGTGGCCTTGAAGATCAAGGAGAGTCAGACATGACTGAACAACTAAACAACAACGTGCCAGTAACCTCTTTATCCCACTGATTGATAACATAATGGATGTAACACTATAACAGATCACTAATGTACATTCTTCTCAATGACAGAAAAATAAAAAAACACATAATTGGACAGAAAAAATGTAGCAATTATTGTTTATGATATAATCCCATGACAGTGAAAAGTGAAAGATGTTGCCACATACTTGTAAGGAATCAATGACCATTCATTTCAAGCAAGATGGTCACAAAGAATGATCTACAATAAGTGTTTAACAAATAATTTTGTCAGCATCATTCATTTTCATTTCACAGGTGCAATGTTTAATCTTTTAGACAGGAAAATTGAATGTTAAGACATCTGTCATCAGATATCATTAACATACTACACTACTAAATATAGATTATATAGATAAAGACTCAATGAAAGACGAGGATAGACACTAAAACGCATTTCATGAATGATTGACTGAAAAATTGCTTTGCTAATATTTACATAATAAAATACTACTAATATGTACCTGTCACATATATTTGCTCTAGACAATTTAAGGGCCACTGAATGTATGCATTTTCTCAATTCTAAATATGTATAAAGAGCAGCTAAAATCTATCTATCTATCTATCTATCTATCTATCTATCTATCTATCTATCTATCTATCTATCTATCTATCTATCTAGGAGAGGGATGCATGAATAATTGAGCTTATTACAGTGTAGCAGTGTATATGTATTTATTTTACTAAAACACTATATATTCCAATATATATTAATCATTTATAATATGTACATGTATTATTTATTTTACTAAAACACAATGTACAATTTTTGACTATGTAACCCAAGAGTTTCTAAATAATATTAACATATCTTTAATATAATATTAACATATCTCTGTTTATAAAAACATAATACACATTGCTCAATTACCAAATGTTAGGAACTGCTGTCCATTTGGAATTGCACAATGTGGTCCCCATTGAGTCTCCTTGAATTTGATTCAATTTCCTTTCCTTGTTCTGGTGTATTATATTTGGAGAAATGAACAAAAGCAACATAATATTAAGTTATATTTGGTAATGATCATTGTTAGGTTAGACTCCCCCCTTTAAATCTGGTATAAGAATATTACAAACCGTCACCATTGGTATAAATTGTAATCCATTCCGACAACTGAAACTCACTCATAGTTACAATAATCTCAACAATATGACATCACTAGGATTGACTCATAGCCAGTGCCTGGGTAAGTCCTTTAATAGTGAAATTAAACCTACTAAATAGTTTTTTAGAAGAAGTAGCTTCACAAGATCCTCCATTAAAGCAGGCAATCAGATAATTGGGAAATATTAGCATACCCAACTGGCTGTTGAACCTTATGATAATCAATTTGTAGTGTTTGTAGGGTGCCCATGTCCATTATAGAAAACCTCCTGCTGTTGCTAGTGGTACCAATGTGATAGCTTGATGGCACTGGTAGCAATATTTTAGTAAGACTATGGTATATATTTCTCAGCCTCCCACTAAAATATATCTACTGTAATGTGTAACTCTTATCCTCTTAGTACATTTTTCCATATTTATAACAAAATAATTAAAACTCACATGTGTTATTTCAAAGTCCATTCACTTAACTGTCTATGCCACTATAGACTTTGCAATAGGTTAAAAAGAACAAAATATCTAATATAGAGCTAATATTGAAAATGTAACAACATAGTAGTTCCTTCTACAATCTGCCACTGGCTGGGGCAGCTCATTAGATTCTGCAGACGTGGTGGAAAATTAACAGCAACATCGAGCCTCTAATAGTAAAAGTACATTTAAAAGTAAATTTAAGCACAATATTATCAGTCAGGCTGAAACATCAAAGAGTAAACAAACTCCCTGCAAGAAGCAAAATATAATATTATCTATTTTTATTATATCAATGATCTATTGAAAATGTTAAGGAAAAAGAA
This sequence comes from Discoglossus pictus, assembly GCA_027410445.1. Lineage (NCBI taxonomy): Eukaryota > Metazoa > Chordata > Amphibia > Anura > Alytidae > Discoglossus > Discoglossus pictus. Next base: position 42,899,311 of record CM050165.1, read on the forward strand.
GTCTAAAGAAGTGAAAAAAATACCTCCAATTGTAAAATTCAGTACTATAGAATTATTTTAAAGTCATATGGGGAATTCCTCTCTATATATAGCAACCATATGTATTAAGCTGTTAGTGAGTCTGTGCAGCCGTATTAATTTGAAACCCTATCAAAAAGTTATTGAAAAAAGGCAACTGAAATATTAAATATTCAGCAGTCAGCAAAAATATTAACCATAGATTTAAGCTAAAAAATACGTTTTTTACCATCCAAGGAACACTGACTAATACAAGAAGATTTTTTGCTAAGCACTAAAGCACTCTTCTTGCAGCAGCCACTGTCGAGGTCCATGGTTTTTTTCCACTGATTTATTTTTATGTTGCTTATTTTTGAGGATTTTGTTATGAAAATGTTCTCTTCTTTTCCCTTGAGGAGAGGTGTGCAGCCAAATCTTTTGCTTGTTTAAGAATACATCTTTCATTGATAGCCAGAGAAAAAAAAGGTTAATGCATGAAGGTCTTATTAAATAAGTCATTTATGAAATACACATCAAAATGTGGAACAGTTACTATACTTTTTAACTAAGCCCGATTTCCTTTTCAGTTTTGTGCACAAATGGTATATATTGGCAACAACACCTCTAGGGTATAGTTATAATTTTATGAAGTTGGAACACAAAGAAAGTTATAAAACTTGTATGATTGCAACTTGCAAAACATTTTCACTCAATTTTTATATAGTTGTATGAGGTGCATGTGATAAGTAAGAACTATCGAGGATTTGTTGGAATTTCACTGAGCCTTTTTATATAAATTTGCAACATAAAACATATTTATATGAATATAGCAGACAATGGCTTAACATGATAAATTTAACACAATTTTCAAAGGTGACGCAAAACCTTCAAGTGACAAAGTGAAGTTCCAAATATGGTATCATTTAAGACTATAGGTAATTTATCAATTGAGTATTATAAAAAAACATTACATGTTCCAACAATAAAATAAGATTGAAGTTTGTCATTTGGATTTGTCATCCAGTCTTTGTGATCCACTTATCAAAAGGAGGTTGAAATGTTATCTTAATGATATGATTGTGTTTAATTATTGATAAGACCATAAGGCATTGTTTTTGGTGCAGTCGGCTGCAAAAAAACGAGACAAGGCATGCCCCGACCTAGGTTTCAGCACATACAGTACATAACTGAGAGGCTTGGCAATAATTAAATGCAATCAACTCTCTCTTTTTAAAATAATATGTCAACCTAATTTTGGTGAGTGGATCCAAACGGCTGAGTGACAGCTGAAAATGGCAAGCTTCAATCGTTTTCGTAGGAAAACGCAATTTTCTTATAATGTAAAATTGAGTATTTGTTATTATCCACCATAAATAGAAGGAGTGATATGAAAAGGTAAATTTAGTGGTTTCAGTCAAAATCTAAATTTCATGATGTTTTGCGATTGTCAAGAGGAAGGATCATCTGGACTGGCCAATGCTGTGGATCCCTCTGGTCAGGTCCTCTCCTCTGTGGCTTCTGTGCAGGGGTTTGGCTTTGCTGCAGTTGTGGAGTAGAACACAGGGGGCTGGGACACTGGAAGATACTTGCCTTTGTATAATACAGGTACTAGGCAGCTTGGCTTATGGTAAGGATAATGGCTTACTAGCACTCCCACTCCAGAAATACAGCTGAAAAACTTGTATACTCTGAAGGGACACACAGAGGTTATATGACACATAGCAGAGCTAACAGCAAAAAAGGTTTAAAACTGAACCAACATTTTAAATGGCAAACAGATAGTATAAAAAATGAACACCGCCTTCCCCCTCTCTGGCCCAGAAGCAGACTCCTTGATTCAGAAAATGCAACCATATCTCTCCAGAAATGTAAATGCTGTATGACTGTTTTCCTGTTCAGTTATGATCTGACTTAGACTCCGAGATTTTATATATGTCTATGTACAGTGTATATATATATATATATATATATATATATATATATATAAAACTTTTACCATGCAGGATTGTGTTAAAAAGACTCCCTCTTCCCTTCAGTTGTTAACCATTTGTAGTTGTTTGGCCAGGAAGATCCATACTGGGACATGGAGGGGGTAGTAGGAGCCACATTTTGGGAACTTGTGGAGAATCCTTACGCCATAGGTGCATGCGCCCTGATATCTCGCGCCTGATCCGATTATGCACAGCGGCATCTAGTGGTCGGAGTGCACAGCAGACCTTGAACACACCGGCATTACAGTGACAGTCATCGGGAGAGAGTTAAGGGTTGCAGAGAGACAGCTGGGGTGGGGGACAGGTTTGGATGGCCCTGGGGTTGTAGGAGATCATAATGGGGGAGCTGAGGGGGTGTGATTGGGTGGCCCCGGGGGTGTCGGAGTTCATTACGGGGGAGCTGGGGGGGTTTGGGTGGTTTTTGGGGGGCCCCCCATATTCCCCCCACACCCCCCTTATGATCTCATACACCCCCAGGGCTACCCCCCCCCCAGCTCCCCCATTATGATCTCCTACACCCCCAGGGCCACCAAACCTGCCCCCCCCCCAGCTCCCCATGCACCTGTGGCGTAAGGATTCTCCACAAGATCCAATTTTTTTTGCACTTAGTTGTAGGATTTTCTGTGTTTTCACTATCACTATAATAGTTGTGAGAATACGAGCCATTGCTCAAGCTTGCGGGCTCACGTAGCCTCGCTGCGCAAGGGTCGCAGTTGCTAGCAAGGAGGGCCGAAGGCGCTCCTTGCCAGCAACTGCGACCCTTGCAAAATTTACTTCGTAACGCAAACAAAATACGAGATACGTTACGACCCATTACGATCTCGCAAAAAACGTCTGCAACACACGCACATCAAAACATGAAAAATACAACACACACAACAAATACATAAAAAGCTTACTTACAGGAAGAGGGAGCATCCAGGACCTCGAAAACTAAAGTTACACCTCAATTTAACTCAAATTAAAAGAGTTTAGACACTGAAAAATTCTCTAAGCGAGAGAAAAAATGGCCGCCGAAAAAAACGAAAACGAGTCTACAGCAGTCTAAAGACGTAAAACACCAACAAACACCTACGTATTTGCCGAAAAACACCTACGAGATTAGAAAACAAGGATGCAACCCGCACAACCCCAAAAACATTACAAACACAAAAAATACAAACAACAAACATATAAAAAGGTTACTCACAGCAATGGGAGGGCACCGAGGAACTCTGCAAGTGAAGTTACACCTCGATTTAACCACAAATTTCGGAGGTTAGAGACCCGAAAATCACCTAAGCGAGAGGAAAAATGGCCGCCGAACAAAACGAAAACAAGGCTAAAGGTCCCTAAACACGCAAAACACCACCAAACAGCTACAGATATTCCGAAAAACTTGCACGACATAGAAAACGAATATTACATCAGCCACATTATATTCACCAAACACCCTTAGCTCACTTACAATTTCATTGCCGTCATTTTTTGACTGGCAATTCGCTAGTAATATATAGTCTTTTCTGTGGCAGGAAAAATATTTAATTATACAGTTACTTTATTTTATCTACAAAAATATATATATATATAAGCTGTATGAGACTTGTCCGTGCTATTGTTTAATTATTGATTAAATACTAAGATAACACTGATATAATATATTTAACACATATCAAACAAACATGTTTTTAGCCTTTTCCTTATTTATTTATTTATGGGGAGCAAAAAAGCAAAAGACTAAGGGCCTCATTCTATTATCGGCCGCAGCCGCTGCGGGGCCGCAAGGACCGGCCACAAGCTTTCCGGCTATTCTATTCCCCTCCGGCCGGAGTTTCCGGCAGGCTTGCGGCCGGTGCCTTGCTATCTCTTGCGGCCGGAGGAAAGCCTTTGATCTAAAACGGCCGCAAGGAAATCGGCCGTAAGAAAAGCCTGGTTGCGATTCTATTGCTCCGGGAAGCCTCTCTGCAAGGCTAAAAACGAGCCGCAGCTTACTTGCAGCAAACAGGTCCCGCTAGCACCAATTAAGCACATAAAATAGCTCAAATAAAGCCATCCTGCACTTTGAGAAGACTATAAAGTGATTTTAGGTGTTAGAAAAAATAGCACATAATTACCTTATACTCAAATCCGTAAAATATATATTTTTTAATATCCGTAAAATATCCATGTAAAAAGTCCAGAGTGCTTGGAGCACCTCAGACACGCCCACGCCACAGCCGGAAAATAAACAGTTAATTTGAACTCGGGTTTGGGCTGATGTGCAATCCTCATGTCCCCCAATATGATCCCTAGCATTTACAGAGCTGTACAGTGCAGGCTTGAATTTATTTTTGAGTTTTTAGATTTCAGAGCTTACGGCCGGTTTCAAGATATGCGGCCGGCCGTAAGAGGAGATCCTTGCGGGGCCGTATAATAGAATCGCGAGTTAACTGAACCCCCGCAAGGAATCGCAGCCTTACGGCCGATTTACGGCCGATAATAGAATGAGGCCCTAAGAATGTAAGGAAGGAATGAACCTGCTCAAAGTACACTGACACTGCAGGTCTAAATTAGTAAAATCTTTCTTTATACGTATATAAAAATATTTACAAAATGTAATATAAAAAGGAGACTTGCCAAAATGTTTGTTATTTTCAAATCTGTCATGCTATTCATAGCCATTACCACATTAGACACTTTTGTATAAAACATTATAGAAGTTTTATAGCAAATAAATCATGTTTCACATGATTGTTCTCAATAGTACATCTGGAAACTTATAGGTCTTCCCGAGACTTTAGCTTCTGGTTCCCAACAATAGTAAATTAGCTGATACAGAGGTAACAATTAACAATTAGCAAATAATCCACATATTATATGGATCAGAAGAGATCTAAAAAGGTTGAACTTGATGGACTAAAAGTCTTTTTTCAACCTTAAATACTATGGGCCTCATTCTATTAACGGCCGTAAAATGGCTGCAATGCTGCAATTCCTTGCAGCCATCTTACAGCCCTGTGTAGCGCTACGGCTACGCTGCTATTCAAATGGACGGCGCCGCAAGGAGGTCCCCCTTACGGCCAGCTGCAAATTATGCGATCGGCCACAAGCATTTCCTGTGCGCCCGTAAATCGTGTTTCAAGGCTGCAAAGTCGGAAAACTCTAAATGAAAATATAAATTCAAGATAGCACTGTAAATGATAGGCAACATAATGGGGGACATGAGGATTAATGGCAACACCCTCTCAAGCTTGCACATCGCCCAAATATTTCATTTCCGGTTTATTTTCCGGCCCAAGTCCCACAGGCTCGTCTTTGTTAAAACCTGTACGGGTACGGAGGTCGAAGGCCGCAAACTCAAAGCATTGTAGAAGCCAATATATATTCAATCAAGCACTGCAAAGCACTGCAACTGATGGTGAAAACACAATGGGGGGCATGAGGATTAATAGCAAAACATTCTCAAGATTGCCAAACTATAATCTTTGATTTTAGGTTTAAAATCCGTCCAAGTCCCACGGGCTTTAATGACCAAGCCCGTAGCTTTTTATTCAAGCCCGTGCAGGCTTGGAGGGTGATTGTCTTGCAAGCCCGTAGCTTGTTATTCAAACCCGAGTTTGAAATTACATTTCTTTATTTGCAGATTTGAGAGTAGAGGAATGTTGAGCTATTAATTCTAAAACCAAACACCACTTTCACTTTTAATAAAAGTACATGATGGCTTTTCTATTTGCTTAATTAGTGCTACGATTTGTAAGTAAGCCCTTTGCAACCTGTGGGTCTATTACGGACTTGACGGAAGCTAATCCCGCAGCCGTTGCGGGTCTGATGTGCTCCAAGCCCGTGGGACTCTGGACACGGAAATTGAACATGAATTACAATTAAAATGATTTTCAGATTTTCTAGTGTTGAGGAATGTTGTGCCATGAATTCTAACACCTACAATCACTTTCACGTCTCATCGAAGTACAGGATGGCTTTTTTATGTGCTTAATTGGTTGCGATTTGTAAGTAAGAGCCTTCGGTTTTATCTAATTACGGCCTTGACGGAAGGGTTAGCGTAGCATTTGAATAGCGACCTTAACTTCATTGCGGCCGCGTAAGATCAAATGCTTTCCCTGCGACTCAAGGGATAACAGGAAGCCGTCCGGAGCCCTCGGCCGCATGGGAATAAAATACGGACGTAGCTAGTGGCCACGCATCTCCTACGGCCGTTAATAGAATGAGGCCCTATGTAACTATGTATAACAGGGGAAAGAAAAAGGGATGACAAGTGTAGAAATCCCCAGAAAAAAAACATGGCAGACATTAATACATAACAGGGCTATTAAAAATGTTAACTGCAGATAAAGGAAGCCCATGGCCGTACATAGTTAAGGAAAGTGGGGGTTTAACCTGGCTTGAAATTAAGATTTATATTTATAATTGAGATTATATTTATATCAATTATTAAGGGGGTTTAGTTATTAGTTGGGGCTATTATATAACTTTGGTTAGTCTATATATTGGGCTTCCCTCCCCCTCCTTGTTTATTAGGTCATCTCCCACCCTACCTCCCTTGGGTTGTCATGGCATCCATTACATGGTATCTATGCTATTATACAACTCTATAGGGTGTGGGATGCTTGCCCAAAGATGATTATGTGCAGCATGGGGCACTCATATTGGTTTGTACTCCTGGGGCACATGGTCCCCTTTGAGTTCCAGTATGTCGTTGGACAAGCATCTCTGGTTGATTTTTATTATCATGTTACCTGAGTTCTTTAACTAAAAGGGGCTGCAGCCTTTCTACCATATACTGTATGTTGGTCTTTATTGTGTGGTCTATCCTTGGGTTATTCCTATTGAAAATGTACCAGTCAAGTTTTGAAGAAATGACATGTGATAAACACTACTCTATGTAGTGCAAAACTAAATGAAAATTTACAGTACCAAATGGCCATTACCCTCTTCAAAAGGGCATGGGACTCACAGATGGTCCATGTTAATTTATGAACATTACCACATTACTGGCAAAAAAAGATTTGAGAACTACTGTATTACTGGGCAAACTGAAATTCATAGATTAGGTTAGACCAAAGGTTTCTTGTATTAAGAGTAAACATCAATAAAATTACTTTCCAATATGGCAGGTTTTACTATTATACTGGGTCCTTTCCCTCTTCACCATCGCAAAATCTGACAGCTGCAGTTCTGCCGTGGGCCGACAGATGGCGCTGCCAATTTTAGCATATAAGGCGCGCCGACAGAAGAGGCCTTGAGCTATGAGTGGCGCGCCCAAGGCCTGGGGGGGGGCAACTGCCCGTGCCGTACATAGCGATGGACTCGCAGTTGATTCAACCCCGTCAAGTTGCGCCACGTCGGAGGGGAGAATAGTTCTTTGCCTTTCCTGGAACTTGACGGCGCCCGAAAATTCACAGCGCCCTCTGGCGGATGGCACCTGTAACTGCAGCTGTCAGTGTTGCAGAAGAAATGCGCAGGCAAAGAGTGATAGATCCTTATACTGCACCATACTCCTCTTGAGTGAGGCCCGCTGAACGTTACTGGTTGGTTATATATAACACTGTGCTCTGGCTATATTGCCATATGCTTCAGAATTTATTTCAGAAGCATGTCCACCAGCCTGGATTGCAGAAAGCTTGAACTGAATTGGCATAGCAAATTGGGCTTGATTAACTTTTAATTGAGCCTTGCCTGATCAGGCTGTACCCCAGCTGTAACCTTGCACATATTACCTCTGTTAAGGATAAGTGGTATTAGCTTTCTTTCAAGCCCAGGGAAATCTTAATTAGAAGCAGGTTACATATTCCTTACTGCTTAATCACACGGCCCATGATATTTCTTTAACATGGTTGCCAAGTACGTTTCTGTCAGACAGTTCGTGTTAGGGTTTTCTGATATATGTACAGCTTCCCTTTTCATGAATTGCATTTCTAACTGGGACTAAACATTTTAAACAATTTACTTTTAACATATTATATACAATTTCTTAAAATAGTGAAATGCTGCAGAAAAATAAACTGGCTGATTAGATTTTTGTAATGTTATAAGGACATTTCTGGCAAAGTAAAGTAGAAATGTATAAATACATGTAAGAAATGTGAAGAATACAAAATGCAAAATCATTTTCATTCATAGGATGCACATAAACGTTATTTATGCAACTGAAGATTATGGCCCACAGTATTGCAAACATATAAATGTTTTTAATATGCAAACACACATATTGTTTCTATAATTTAGTCATGAATATAAAAGTTAAATCTATTAAACTGAAATTAATAAATGCTCTCAGAAAAAGTGCTGCTGAATTGATTGTGTTGATTGTGTGAATTTTAGTTATGGGTGTATAGTGATATAGTGAATCTAATATAAAAATAGGAAGTTGCATCAGCCTGACATTTTGTATGTGGAGGCTGTGTGGATAGTTTCACCCCCATCAGTGACATCATCTGTGCATATTCGGTTGCAGAACAAGATGGAGGCATATAACAGTGAAGGAGAATAGCATATCTTACACAGAGTAATATGAGGGTAAAATAAAGCAAGATACAGTTCTCTAATGGTTGGGAAGTAGAGTTTTCCCTTTCTATAGAGACAAAAAAAATATTTTTAAATTATACACCATTTAATTAAAATTTAACTTGTATTATGTTGTCCAATAAAAATATGATTGGTTAAAATTTTTATTTTCCTTTAAATGCGAGAATTAAAACTTTGATAGCCCTATTAAATTGCAGCACGTATCTGCCACGTGAGCCCCACAACAGCTGCTGGCTTGAAAATCCTCAGTGTTACCGGGCTATTAAATTAGAAGGGGCTGCGTGCTACGGTCTTGAGACGCAAATCGTATCGCGTTCATAGAACGTTAGATTTATGGCCTTGCGGACGATCAATCAGTGTAGACCGTAGTTACGGGTTTAGACTGAGCCAATGGAAAAAGATATTCACTGAAAAAGGGGAGGTTAGATTTCAAAGTCCCACGCGCTTCAATTACAAGTTGCGATCGGACCCACATTCCACAATAATGCATTATTAATAAAGCTGTAAATATGATATTCTATTACATGCGAGTTACAGTATATGTATTAACACATTGATTGCCGGGATCGATATAACACGGAAAGCAAACATGAAATAAAGTATTTTTTGGGGCCGAATTGCGGGCTTGAGAATGTTGTGCTAATTCTTAGACCTAACATCATTTTCCCTTGTATATGAAGTACAGTAGTGTGTTTTTATTTGCATTTACAGGGGCTACATATTGGTCTTTACCCCCCTTGCGAGTCCTCTCCTGCACACATTGGGCTTTGGGCTCCATTTGCGTGTTACGGGCTAGCTTGCAGGTGACTTTGTTGCAATTTAATAGCATGATTGGATTTGTAGCGGTTACAGGCTTGACAGATCAAAGGATTTGTGGGCTGCGAAGGTCCACGTTCACATCCCGTAGGCATTTTTCAACGTCCTGTGCGTTAACCCGCAAGTCGGCGGCGGCCTGCTTTACGGGGCTAATTTAATAACCGTAAATCCTAATATCAACGTTACGGGCTACGTTTTAACACATAGCCCGAATTTAATGAGGCTGTATGTGAGCCTTTGTATGTGTTTTACAGGAGATATTAGCCTTTATTAAATGTAATTATACTGTGATTGCTATTAACATATGTATACTTTTGCCAATCATGTTGTATTTCTTATGTCTCCATGTTTTAGTATAATGAGGTATCAGTCTTTTTTTCAGGTAAGGATCAACCCAATGTTTTTTTCATTGCTTGATACAGAGTCTGATATCTTAATCTTGTTGTTGTAAAAATGATTAATGCTCTAAAATATTCCAGTGTTGTCTGAATATTTTTCTTTAATTCTGAATTCTCATATATTTTTTGTTTCCACTTTTTATTTAAAGGTTCTTCTCTGTTTTATTACTATTCTGTTTCTTTTTATCGGCTTAGATTCACTTTTGTTTTTTAGGAGCTTTAAATATTTCTTGACGTTTATGGTTTATCTTTATGTCCTTTGATGTTCTAATGTGCTTGAATGTTGCCTAAATATTTCATTTTAATTTTGAATGTTGACAGATCTTTTACTAAAAAGATCTTGTCTTTTACTCTTGTCGGCATACATACAGTACTGTTTTTCACAGACTTTAGATATGTATTTAGTTTTGAAACATTATCTATAGAGTGTCCTTAATATTTTAGGGCTCAAGGCTTTTATTTAAGAATATTTAATTTCATTAAAAGTTTTAATAGTTGAATTTTAAGAAAAATTTCAATAAAAAAAACATCATTAACATTTTTATTGAACAGCATAATCAAAGTTCTGTTTTAATTGAATGGTGTATAATTTAAAACCATTCGCTTTATTTTGTCTCTATAGTAATGGAAATCTCTACTTCTCAACCATTAGAGAATTGTATCATGGTCAGAACCATATGTTAAAAATAGGATAAAAAAATTACTTTATACAAAGCATGTTTTCATTAAATAATGCAATCCCAAAATATTTTATATAATTTTTTTGTAAAAAGCTTAGAAGAGATTCACTTTTTCATAGCAAGCAGAGATACAATTATGTCAAATGTTGTAATTTGGGCCTTTAGTAATATAATATATAACTTCCTACTCCTAAATGAGTAATTTTGAATTGTAGTTAAGCAGTTTACTTAATTCAGTACAACTTGTAAAGTTCCCCTAAAATATTTTTTTGACTTTTTAAATACGTGCAATTTTCACAGAGAAATTAATAAATTAAATGTTTGTTTACATGTGTTACTGGCAAGCCCCCAGACAAACCCACAGCAACAGCTCAGTGCAGAGAGAATAAGCAGAAAGAGAGTTAACCCTTCCCAAATTCATCTGTGCAGAGAAATGGATGCTAGAATCAATGAAATACGACAGTTGTGGGGTTAACATCTCCTGCTGCATTCTTGAAGTTCAGGGAAAACTATACATCTTTGTGTTCTGCCGAGTCTTCACTGCTGGGTGTCTGCAGATGTTGTTAATCATTGAACAGTCAGGAGTGTGTATGTAAACAGACCTAAGACTTTAACATTTTCAGGTGTTATTAGTGTAATAAAACAAAACAAAACAATAGATCATTTTAACATACAATCTTGCACTCTTTCACACCATGAAGAGCACTTATAGTGAGGTAAATGGATGTTTAATATATTTTAACCAATTAGCAGTACTGATTTAAAGTAACCACTAGAAGTAAAAACAAAGAGTATTTGCAGTTGTCTCTTTAGGATTCTCCAGATAAAATAGAACATGTGCGTGAACGAATAAAATCAGAAAGCGTGCAATTAATCAGCAAGTATAAAGCAGCAATAAACTAAATATACCTATTAATTCAAAAAATATATGAAAAAATTATCTACAACAAAATATAAAAATGTTCTAGAACTTTATTGATCCAAGAGACCCATTTATTTTCATACAATAACAAAAAAAAGAGCTTTGGAAAAATTAAAAGAATATTATTATAAGATGCCAATTAAATGTTATTTTATGTTCAATTGTTTTGCTTATTTAAGAAAAATAAAAAAAAGAAAGTGAAGGATATAGAAGTTAAGATTATATAAAATAAACCTTGAATAATATATGTTTGTACAATGCATGTTTTTCATTTTACAAAAGTTATTTGTTTGTTCCCAGAACATTATAGTAAAAAAAAGTTCATTAAATGCAATTTTCTGCTATGTGGTTCAATCTTTCTTCTTGAACCCAGTTGTCAAAGGATCATTGTATTCCTGAATCCACCACTTTTTTCAGTGTATTAAAAAAGTAAAAATAATTCAACAAAACAATAGGCCAATTCAGTAGCCAAAATGGGTACCTATAATTTATAGAGGAGGAACGATTGTAAATGCATAGGATAGATCTCTAAAATCAGAATTGAGAAGAACACATTATGACAAGTACTGAAGAGAGTAGCCACCACAGAGAAAAAAAATCAAGACCAATTCAATTAAATCAAAGGACCAGAAGCCAGACTGACAAATGGCAGTAATTTTGTGGGTTAGCGAAAAAGTAGATTGGAGGCAGGCGAATGTTACATAGTGCACAACAGAAGACGTTGGAAAATTAGTAAATTGTTGTGGTAAGATCATTGATTAAAAGATCAAATTAAACATGACACATTTTTGAAAGTGCAGTGATGGAACTAGTTAAAAGTAAATTATTAGACACATCAAACTAGCAACAGATAGAAAAGCAAGTTAGAAAGTAAGAGTTTCTATTAATAATACAAATATTAATACTATTATTTATAAAAAAAAATGTGGTTACTATAAATTGTATTATTTTACAAAGGATTAAATAATGAGTGATAATTGCTGTTTTTTTTTTCTTATTATATAATCTGAATGTAGTTGTATAAAATTAAAATGTTTTATTGAATAATGCCAAATAAGACTCTTTGGTTAAGGTCTTCAATAAATCATGCAAATATATAGGCTGTAAACCAATTACCTTAATGCTAATATATAATAAACCATTTTGTATAGCTTATAGATCAAGAAAGGTTTTAGCTTTTTTGACAAAATAATTCCAAAAATAAAATGCATTATGATTTCTTTTGTTTTCTCCAATTTACTGATTTTATAATTATAATTCAAATGGAGTTCAAAACCTACAGTGCATTGCCATGACTTCTAATCTCCTTTCACTTATTGACATTAGCAGTTATCTACAAATCTTATCTGTGTAGATAAGAGATCTCATTGACCTCCTGTTCAAGACAGGTCATGTTGGGGGAAGTATATATTTAAAATGGCAACATTCGTTTAAGTTAGCAACATATTTCAGTTGTCTAATCATATATATTTCTATTTCTTTATTAGTATTACTTGCTCTTAATGCCTCAGTTTATTCTACAGCATTGTACAGAAGAAGAGAAATAGTAACAAATAACTGTCATGTAAGTCAATAACCAAAATTCTCAGATATGTGCATTGGATTTTTTTGTGAACCATTCTTTTAGTTTAAAATGTTTTATATTTCGAAAGTTAATCATAGCAAATATCTAATTATAAACAGTATAATAGAAGTAATAATTAATTATTATATTTTTAAATCCTTTGACCTGACGAAAGGTTGTCTGCTTGAGAGAAGGATGTAAAAAACAAATTTGTGTTCTAATAAAAAAAAATACAAACACAATATACCAATATAAGATTTCATTAAACCAAAGTGCAAAAAATAAATTGGATGAAGGCATTAGTCTAACTGAAAGAGGCTACTTAAAAATGTTTTTTTCCAGTAAATATGATTGACAGTTATAATACAGAGATGGTTAATTAAGTAATATTTTTTAACTAAAGTAACACTTATTTTATTGTTAATTCAAGTTATATAAGATCTTAAATGAATAAAAATGTACAGTTGCTAAATGTTATCCTTAAATATAATAGATATTGTTTGCTTTTTACATCCACCGTGATGGATTTTAAACTACTTTATCAAGTGTTATACATATATTTACATTTTGCCTAGTGACAAATGCAAAAGGCAAACAAGATAAGCCATGCACCTCTTTAGTCATTCTTCTGATAGAAAATGATCACTTTTGTATACTCTTTATCAACCCAGTGTCTTCTGCTCCAGTCTGCCTCTGATAAATGTTACTGCCTGGTGCCAGTATTACTAGTCAATTCTCTTCCTGTAAACAATTCCAAAGAGACATTCATAGTATAATCAATGGTGTGACCATTTATCTTCATACCAAGTTTCAAGTCAGTTTGTTAGTTCTGTATTTTACAATGTACAGCTTGCTAGAAAAAAGGGGAATTTTTCAACCACTTCTATTTACAACCATTAGTGGGAAATTGCCTACAAAAAATCTGTTCTCTACAGTTATTGTTAATTTTATGTACAGTACAAGACAATGTGATACTCTCAAAGGGACATAACATTTAATCGTCCAGAGGGTTACCAGATGTCCTAATTCTTTTAAGAGGGTCAATTTATAAGCATCTAAATTATCATTTTTTTTCATATCTGTCAGAAATATCTATATTTCTGTGGCCAATTTGGATCTGAGATGCAAGCAGCTGGATCACTAAATCATTTTAGCACTACATGTAGAAAAGACCTACATGTTATTGAGCTAATGTACATTTTCAACAATGCAATGATTAGACAAGCATGTTGTGTCAAAAACACATAAAGCAAAAAGGAAAAATATAACATAAAAATGTCAAATAAGTTAAATCAAATATGTTAAATCTTTATATCTAAAGAAAAAAACATTAGGCTTCATTTAATTCCAATTCTATGGTTGCCTTCATACTGGCCGTAAATCTACGGGTTAGAAATTTTCAATAGTTACAGAACGATTTAATTGAACCAGCCCGCAACTACATGTCCGAAAGCCAAAACCGTAAACCATGAACCCGTAAGTAGCATTTCAGGGCATGATCATGATCAATAAAGCAAGCCCGTAAGTACCGATTTAGAAACAGCCAAATGAATCAGTCATCATGACATCAGTAAAACATGGCGTTTAAACGTCAATTAACTAGTGATTAGACTTGCAATCCTGCGATTTAAAAATCAATAAAAACGAATGAAGAAACTGTTATAGTCCATGTGGGTGGCCTGATATGTATTAACTCCTTGATTGCCGAGATTGATATAACACGGAAATAAAACCTGGTAAAATTATTTTTTATTGCAGATTTGCGATCTTGAAATTAATTATAATGTCTTTCAATACTTTTAAAGTGCAGTATTGAGTTTTGATTTGCTTTTATAGTGTTACAAACAGGTGTTTAACCCCCTTGAGAGTCTTATCTAGTACTCATAGGATTTTTGGCTACATTTGCAATTTATGGGGTGAAAGAAATTGCGGGCTTGAGGAATTGTAGCAATTAAATATCGATTTGCGATTTTAGCAAATATAACATTTGCAGGCTTGAAAGATCAACGGCTTAGATGGGTCAGAGTTACGATTTTGACAACCACAGTTGCTTTTTCAGCCTTTAACCCGCAGATCGATTGCGAGTAGCTAGAGGAGGCCAATTTAATAGCAGTAACTTTTGCGGGCTACGTTATGGGCTTCAGTAATTGCGATTTTGTCAATTTAATAGGGCCCATTGTATGGTAAATCAACATTTTCAGAATATTAAATCAAAATCAAAGTTGCCTGGTCCTGCCTAATTTTATTATTATTATTAGTAATAGTAGTAGTATTGATACTAATAGTAATAGTAATAATAATGATTTGATTAGAAAGTTATCCAAAACCAAAATGTATTAAAATGGACACTGTAGATAAACACTGCTAAAAGTTTTAATTCAGGGTTAATAATTTCTTATTTTCCTATCTCTGCACTGCTATCACTGCATTTTTTGTAATTGGAAAATTCTGGTTTGACTTACAAATCATGCTGGCTTTGACTGAAGTAAATTGGATTTGATATGATATTTAAGCCTTTCAGTTTTT
The DNA here is from genome assembly GCA_027410445.1 of Discoglossus pictus. Lineage (NCBI taxonomy): Eukaryota > Metazoa > Chordata > Amphibia > Anura > Alytidae > Discoglossus > Discoglossus pictus. The sequence continues at coordinate 42,914,706 of CM050165.1, forward strand.
GTTTATTTAATAAATTATTTGCAATAAAATTTGTATTTGAATAAAACTTTTAATGTTACATATATTCGAACTTTAGCATTGCAGGTTCAGGCTAATCTGTTTGTACTACTAGGTGTGAAGGGGTTGGAGGAGGATTTGCTAAGGAGCTTGTCCTGATAGGAGACTAGATGGGGTACAGATTCTTATCTGCTGCCAAAATCTTTATATCAATGGGACAAAAGCTGAATATGTGAGAAGGGCTGCTTTTTTCTATAGGAAATAGCGTCTAGTAAATCAGGAGATAGCATGAGATGCACTTGAGATTCTTAGTAAATTATCTCAATGTTTCTATAACTCATGTAAAGAAGAAAATGTGTAAAGAAAGTGAAATTTAAGAGCCAGTTCGGGGTTTTTTATTTTATTTTGAAGGGCCAAAATTAGCCTTCTGAATAGGTGACACTAAAAGAAATTATATTTTCTACAGAGAAATATAAGAAAATAGTTGAAAAGTCCATCACCAACCTCCACAATATAGACATTGTATTTCAGATAAAAGTACATGCACACATTCTAACAGTAACTTGAAGACCCACTCATTCTTCCATTGGTATTTCTAATTTATAGACCATAACACCGACTTCATGTAGTATATCTAATTAGCACATCCTGGGGAAGCCTAGAGTAAATAGCTTGGCATATGTGAAATAAACTTTTACATTTTTTTGTTAAATTTAGGAGCTTTCATACTTACTGCATTACTGTTGAAACAAAATACTTGTATTGTTTTTATCATGTTTATTTTTGTTTTTGTTTGTTTCCTCTTATTAGTGAGAAGATCTGCTGGAGGACAACAGATATAAATGTTTTATTGCACATCACATGAAATGTTTCCACAGAGGAAGTCAATTTGCTATGGATTATCCTATTTTCATGCCGGACACATATTTCCTTTTCTAAACGACACCATGATCTTATTATTCCAAATATAGTGTACAAATCTATCTCTATTATTTCTTACATTTCTCTTCAGAAATAATAATTTCTTTTAGTGTCACCTATTCAGAAGGCTAACTTTCAGCACTTGTCGCCTCCACTCAGCTGAGAAAGTGCTTAATAAATTTCCTTCATTAATATATAGATTTTGGCAACAGATAAGAATCAGTACCCCATCTAGACTCCTATCAGGACAAGCTCCTTAGCAAATCCTCCTTCAACCCCTGGACACCTAGAAGCACAAACAGATCAGCCTGAAACTGCAATGCTAAAGTTCAAATATACGTTTTAAAACCAACATTACAAGTTTTATTCAGATACGGTACATATTTTATTGCAAATAATGTATTAAATAAAAACTGTAAGCAATCCTTTAAAGGAAGACTTACATCAAATCCAATTTACTTTAATCAAAGCCAGCATGATTTCTCATTATTTCCCAGTTACAAAAAAATGCCCTGACTTTGGCAGAGATAGCAAAATAAATAATAATTAACCCTGAATTAAAACTTTTAGCAGCGTTTATCTACATTGTGCATTTAATACATTTTGGTTGGATAGCTGTTGGATCAAATCATTAATATTACTATTATTATTAGTATTAATACTACTACTAGTACTACTACTACTAATAATAATAATTATTATAATAATAATAACCTTTTTGCTCTATAATTTTTGTACCATGATGTTATTAGCATACAGACTATAGGCCCCTTCCCAATCTTTCATGTAGGCAGTTATGGTGCAAGTTACATAGTAATAGTTACATAGTTACATAGTAATTGAGGTTGAAAAAATACTTTTAGTCCATCAAGTTCAACCCCTCCAGATCTCCCCTGATCTGCAATATGCAGACCAATTGTCAATCGTTAATTGATCCAGAGGAAGACAAACAGAAAAAAAAAACAAATTAAACTTTGCCAATTGTCTCAAAAGGGGAAAAAATATAAAATTCCTTCCTGACCCAAGACACTGGAGATCAGAGTCTTCCCTGGATCAATACTCTCTCTCTCTAATTATCCATTATAGCCCTGAATGCCCTTTTATATTTAAAATATATATCCAATCCCTTTTTAAAGTTATCTAACGAATCCGCTGTCACCACCTCCTTTGGTAGAGAATTCCACAGATTACCACCCTTACTGTGAAGAACCCTTTTCTTTCTTTAATGTGAAATATTTTTACTTCTAATCTCAAAGGATGTCCTCTTGACAGTTGAAAACCTCTTGGCACAAACAGTTCACTTGACAAATCTTTATACTGAGCCTGAATATATTTATATAAGGTAATCATATCCCCTCTTAGATGCCTTTTTTCTAGAGAAAATAAGTTTAATTTGGTTAGTCTTTCTTCATAATTTAGCCCCTCCATTCCCCTTATTAGTTGTGTTGCCATTCTCTGTACTTTTCCAGCTCTAAAATGTCCTTTTTATGCAGTGTTGCCCAATATAGTACTCCATATTCCAAATGAGGGTGTACTAGGGATTTGTATAGTGGCAGAATTATATTTGATTCCCTTGCTTATATACCCTTCTTAATACATGCTAATATTTTATTTGCCTTTGCAGATGCTGCTTGGCTTTGAGCACTGTTACCTAGGTGGTTGTCCACAAACACTCCCAAATATATTTCTATATCTGATACCCCTAGATTTGTTCCATTAAGATTATAAATTGCATGGCTATTTTTCCTTCCCAAGTGTATAACTTTACATTTATTTATATTAAATCTCATCTGCCATTTAGTCGCCCATTTTTCTAATTTATGCAAATCCCTTTGGAGGGAAAGTACATCATTATCCATTTTAATTAGCTTGCACAACTTAGTGTCAACAGCAAAAACGGAAACAATAATTTCCAATCCTACTTCTAAGTCATTAATAAATATGTTAAAAAGGAGAGGACCTAATACTGAACCCTGAGGAACCCCACTCACCACATTAGTCCAATCTGAGTATATTCCATTTACAACAACCCCTTGCTTCCTGTCTTTTAGCCAGCTCTCAATCCATGAGCAGATATTTACTGCCATTCCTGTATCCCTTAGTTTGCTCAATAGTCTCCCATGTGGCACTGTATCAAAAGCAAGTATCATTGTAACTTAGTAACCTGCTGAAGGAAATCTGTGAGATTAGGTGCCTTGGAAGTTTTTTTAAGGATCTCCATGACATGGGCTTAATGATTAGGCGCCATGGGGGTCTCAATAGACCATGGTTATACTTACTTTTATTGTGGATCGGTTGAGCAGGGTCAACAAGGTTAACTTCAGTGTGTGGGAGGAGAGAATATTTGGGGTTTCCATGGGCTTGTAGGGCTAATCTCTTATAATTTTTTACCCCTTCCCAGCCATGGAAAAGGGTTTATGTAGATGGATGAGGGAGGGGGTGCCATTTTCTTAGCCAAGCAATGATGTGGAGACTGCTGAACTGAGATCTCAGTGTTTCCTGCAGAAGGCTGTGTGGGGACTGTAACGCATCAGGGCTGTGGTCAAACAGCCCTGGTGTGTGGTCCCTAGTTTACGGTTCTGTTTTCAGCATTTTTAATTGGAATGGGTATGTAACTTGCACAAGTAAACTACCACAGTTACGGTGGAGCATTTTTCAGAGGACACGTATCGGATCGGAATGAGTACTATATATGTGTTTGGGGAGTGGGGCTACAAAACATTCTAGCGCTTTTTGAAACAATGTCAAGGATTACTTCTGAGTTTTTTAGCTGTGGTAAAAATATTTTTTATTCTCCTCTAAACCTTCCATGCCGAAAAGAAAGGGGCAACACCTAGAAAATTACAAAAGCACACACATTGCTAGGGATCAATTCTAATGGTATAATGTTTAAAAATGCTAAATTAAATGCAATATATATATATATATATATATATATATATATATATACAATATATACATATTTGAGAAAGATATATAGTGCATGAACATCAACTGAAATAAAATTGATTCCTTAAACACTATTTTTAAAGTGTGTGCAGTTACTTCAGATTTAATGTTGTATATAAGATACATGGCAGTATTTTGAGATAGTGGATTGAAAGATGAAAGGTAGGGAAGTGAAACAGTAGCATGCAGCATTAATCCAAATGCAGGAGAACAAGAATGCGGATTAGCATTTTACTACGAAACAGTGAAAGTGTCAATATCCAGCCTATTTAGAAAGAAAGAAATGTCAAGACCTAGCAATTGCAAGTACGGTGTGTCTACATGTCTGAGGAACTGGATAGACCATGAGGAAAGTCTAAGTCTAAGGCATCTCAATGTTTTATTTATAGTAATTCTTATGAAGAACCTGACTTGATAATAGGATACATATTAAAATAAATAATTTACAGCCTTTAATTTTTATATAAAATATAAAATATTTCTTTAACTGCGGCAGCCATTGTTTTTTGTCCTTATAGGATTAGACACTAGGGAGGAATGGGAAGGACCTTGGAGCCACTTGACAAAAGGAACAAATTGAAAAGTGCATCCCAGTAGCATACCTTTTATTCAAGCTCAGGGCCAACTTGCTGTTCTAGATGTAAGCAGCCATGACACAACTATTCTCTAAAATACTTTCAAGATGGGCTTAAATACTTACATACATACTTCATAAAGGATTCCATTCCAGATTGTAGTAATCCTTTTAAGATAATATAGTTATCTATAATTTACACTTTTTTTCTGATGTTGTTTGGACAGTATTTGACAATTACATTTAAATTCAAGATTAAGCGAGTTTGAAATAATTAATGTATTTATTAAACATTGTTTATATTTGTTCAGTTTATGCATGCCTTTTGTAGATTACTGGTCTCATAAATAGGTTCTTTCAATATTCTCTCATTTGCCAACAATAACCCAATTCCCTGTGACTCCCTAAGATGGAGTTTGTGATACTCGAGCGTGTCTTTATTTTCTTACTTTTAGCAGACTCTTCTTATGTCTCAAGACTTGGCAGCCTTTAAGTAGAATGAAACAGAGATCTTGTCCCATATTTAACACCAAAAGAAAATAGTTGTGCCAATGAAATCTAAATTGAATATACTAGTTGAAATGTAAGTGTGTCTTTTTTTTTTACTTTTTTCAGAAAGCAAATATAAATAAGCAAATGCAGTCCCTTGATTGCATAATATAATTTTTTGGGGGTATATGTCCCTCCAAAAATACAAAGCAACAAGCTTTAATGTAGATTTACTAATCTAAAGGGCAATAAATGGCTGCAATGGAAATTTCCCCCCCTAGAAAATAGCCATTGCATCCCACAGTGATGCATTGTATACATTGTGAATGTAGGAACTGTCTGTTTATTTCAAATGCAAGATTTCTTTAGTTCTTCCCATTTTTACAAATATAAGACACGAAGGCTGCACTGTCTGCCATCTTGGTACAGTATAATCCCACAAATCATAAAAATAACAAATTGATTAGCATATCACTGAATAAGCAAATATCAGAGAGGAAATAAAGGGTACAAACAGATCACCATACCAGATATTAACTAAACAGTGACTAGGGGAAGTAAATGAGAAGGGTCAAGAGAGAGGTTAACAGATGCATCAACTGAAGGAGTCCATACCAGATATTAACTAAACACTGCATAGGGGAAGTCAATGAACACAAACCAGGGATGGACTGACAGGTTAATCAATTAAAGGACTCCATACCTGGAGATTAAAGGATGATTACAATTGGTTCCATATCACAAAAGTTTCCAGTAAATTCCTAAAGAGGTCAGAACTACCTAGAGATAATTCTATGATCCAAGTTGCATTTACATATACTGCCACAAGCTGAACTGTCAGCACCTCTAGTTTTGGTCGATGTCTGTCAATGTTAATTTGTAATGCACTGTACAGTTGGGTGAGATTTGTGGACACTGTATAAATAAGTGCAAAATGGTGAACATCATTCTTTTCCCAAACCTGTGTTTTTTCACTGATTTTCTTAATTGTTCACATGAAAGGTGTATATTTACAAAGTAGGAAAAAAAGTGGGGATTAGCAAAATTAAGTAGAGGTAGATCATGGAAATAGTTCACCCCATTGAAGCTGTATTTTGCATGGAATCCATTAATCAAGTGAGATTAAACTGCAAAATAACGTAGGAAATGGGGAAATGTAACTCCAGCTGTTTCCCTACTTTTAATCTCTAATTGATAAACACCAATGTCTTATTAACATCAGAAGTTTACTTTTGTCAGATATGTATCAATTACATGCCAATAGGACCAATATAGGTTAAACAAGTGTATATGTTCAGTTTTTAGAACTTTGAGGAAGTTGCATCACTTGAAGTGAAAAGAGGTTTCCGTGAGATAGGATCAACGCCAAGACTTCCCCTTCGTTAGTACTGCATTTAAGAGATGCATGGATTTTAACATTCATAAATGGTTCAAAAAGATGGAACTCATCTGCCATCATGTTTTTTTTCTATGTAAAAATAATTTGGTTATTTTATTGCATCAACAGCCATTCAACTCTATTAAATCCAGCACAAAGACATTGTATTATTGGCAAAAATGATTAACAATAACTCACAAAGTCTATAAAATAGGTTCACTAGGAAAATTTGCTCCTTGTAGTTAGACACTGTGAGACCTCACCTAGGGCCTCATTCAAATGCCATTTGGCCATATAGGGCTCTATATAAGCACATATAATATTTTTTTTAGTTAGTGAACTTCTATCCAAAAGCAAGGTCTTCACTAACTAAAAATTTCTTTATAAAAAATATGCTATGTGCTTATATAGAGCCCTATTCAATTGGCTAAATCGCATTTGAATGAGGTCCTTAGTGTGCATTTCTGGAGACAGTGGGGCATAGGTGCTAAATATTTAGATGATGCTGAGCTGTTGAAAATGTCAAAGCTCTGTACACATGGTCCATTAGATAATAGATGAATGAAAAAGGTTTCCAGATTTCTTCAACTCCGACTTTTAGTACATATGATACAAAGTGGGGTACTTACTAAACCATTACATTTGTTGCTATGGGCTGTGATCCTTAGGAAATCTCCCCATGAAAGAAGATGAATACATGAACTAGGGGCCATGATTTGAAAATAGAAGGTAGAATATTTGGGATAAGATCTAGAATTATTTCCTACAAGATAAATGGACCAGCCTACCAGCAGAGTATTAGTGACAAATACCTAGGATGCTTGATGCATACGTATAATTGGTTATATAGAACAGACAATCTAAATTGTACTATTAGCCATTAAATGCTATCAGCCTTATTATATTGCAATTTGTCCAATTTAATAGGGCTCTATATAAGCACATAATTTTTTTTTTTACAGAAGTTTTTAGTTAGTGAAGACCTTGCTTTTGGATAGAAGTTCACTAACTAAAAACGTCTGTAAATAAATATGCTCTGTGCTTATATAAAGCCCTATTCAACTGGCCAAATCGCAATTTAATAAGGCTGTAAGTTTCTCTGGCTAATATTCCCTAACCAGCACAGTGGCTGCAAAGTGTTTTGGTCAGGCTGCAGTGGACATATTCCCCAAAGAACATAGCCATTGCAGCCTTCAAATTCTGTAATATTTGGTGAATTTTTGGCCTATGTTTATAACAAAAATATATTTTCAAATGGGTTGATGATCCGGCTACATCAGTTTTATCTCCTAGCAAAGTTTTATTCACTGAGATTAATAAAATAAAAAAATGTCTAACCTAATTTGAACTCATTTACAAAATAATTACTTCAATAAAATGCAATTATTTTGTCTACTTTGTTTGATGCATATGTGCAATCATGGAATATTCCTTAGGCTAATTTCTCTGATATGTCCGCTACAAAAAAACCCGTTCCACTGGATAGTTTTACCCTGATTTATACTATGGTTATGCATTATTAACAAGGAGGAATTTGTTCTAGTGTATTATTTATCTTCCCAAACAAAATCGGTGCATGTAACTGAAGGGATCGTTTACTGGTATTATCTACGAAAATATCTGTTCTCTAAGGCTGATCTGTCATGTAAAAACATTGTATCATATGCTTTACTTAAAATCATTTGTAACACAAACAGTAATGTAAATAAAATTAGGTAAAATTGAGACAATCTACTAATGATGTCAGCGGTGCTACTACCGTGATTGCTTCCAGATTTTTACTCTACATTTTAATGGGCTTGTTGTCCGGTTTCGACATGCTACATAGTATTTCTTTTATTATATGTCAGGACATAAGCCTATTTTAAACAGAGATGTTTCATTTCATAGACATCCTGGGGGCAATAGAAGGAAAGTGTGTCCATAACTCACTGACAGTTTATGTCTGTTTTTGACACCCCAAAGTAATCCTCAAGAGACATCTCATGGCTGTATAAACTTAACAGCTAGTTTGCATTATGGCTGAAGACTTCACTTAGTTAGTGAAGCAGTTTTTGATAGGAATTGTCTGGTGGGACCGGTGATATTTTTTTCTCCTGTGGTATATATATATTTGAACTGTTTATTATTCAAATCCAGATGCACATTAATTGCACCCTTTCAATGCCTGGTTAATATCAACCCCTCAGGCAGTGTATGACAGCAAGTCGGCATCGCACACAGCACAGGATGACCTGGGCAGTGCTCTGTTTGTCTGTGTGATTACAACTGAAGTTCTTGTAAACACTGTCCTTTATACTCTCTAATAATGATTACATTAATTTATAGCCTTAATTGTGGTTTGGAGAATAAAAACACATGTAGCCGTGTTTACTGCAGACGCTGAAATCCGACTACAAGAATCTCTCATATTATTATAAAACAGCCACATTAAATTATTCTCTAATGGTAAAAATAAACATTTTGTTACTGGCATTAAAATTATATTATAAAATATAAAAATGCGTTTAATAAATTTCGAAAATTTACTATACTTCATAAAAATAAATACAGGTAATTTGAATGTAGCAAAATGTTTATTTTGGCATAAAAACAGTAAAAAATTGAAATCCAGCATTTTTTAAAACTTATTTACTTAAATAATGTCACTTATTTAAAATGTGTAATAGTACTTTGCTTGGCGATCAGCAAAATTGATAACAAAGTCACAAATAATATGCTTGTGTTTAAAATGAAAGTGAAATGTCCTCCCATATTTCCCCTAAAAATAGAGATCAATAAATTAGGGGGAATTTATTAAAGGATTGCAGATGTGACAGCTCAGAGTAACCTGCGATCCACCATCTCATGTCATTTTGTGGTTTACTAAAGGCTTTTTCCACTATAAAAGCTAATTGTACAAGGTTCATAGTGAGTTACCATGAACAAAGTGTTTAATGATTGTGTAAAGGCTTGTTATGGGCATGATACCGGGAAAACCCAAGTTTTCTAAATCTACTAAACACAAATCTTGTGTTTTAAATACAATTGTATCACTAATAATCAGAGCCCATGGGCTTTGTATAGACCTTCATCATAGGTAGGGGTCACTTGGGATACCATAGGGGTCTCCATAGACCCCCATGGTATGTTAAGGGTTCATAGATATTCCATGGGGGTCTGTATAGACAACATGGTATGGGGTTAATTTATTAGGTGTCACAGGGGTCCTTATAGGACCTCAGTGGCAAAGGTGCTGCAGAGGTCTTTCAAGGACCCCTGTATCATCAGAGTTAATTTTAGGTGTTAGGTGGTCCGATCGGGACCCCGTGTTGGAGGTTAACTTATAGGTGCAATACGGGACCCCTGTTGCATGGGGTTAACATGTTAACATTTTAGTTGCCATGAGGATCTCAATGGACCCCCATGATAATGTAAATGGGGTGATAGAGGTAGGGGGTGGTGTTTGAGCAGGGAAGGGGAAAATCTGTGAGTGAGAGCAGAAGGGGATCCCCTCCACTCCGTATATGAATGGAGGGAATCCCCAGGGATTCTGATTAGATTGGATCTTGTAATTTTACTACAAGGCTTGGGCTTTACGAGATGCTGCTGTGCAGTAACATTGCTGCAAAAATCTACCGCAGCAAAATGTACATTTGTCAGTAGTTTACTTTGCTCAAATAGAATAGGGCTCTAACTTATTTACTCTATATCCTTAGAAAATACTAAGCCCTGATACACTATCTTAGACAATTATTTAGTTCTTTAGACTTACATTGAATAACTTGCTCAGTGGGTCAGTGAAGGGTTCTATTACACCCAGTCTTTTTACATAAAGGTATCGCCAATATAAATCAATTTTTTAAAGGTTTATTTTCACTTTTATTCACAGTAACCATGCGCATTGTTATAAAATGTGCTTTCATTTGTGCAGTTTCTTTCAGTGTCGTGAAATTTGAGTGGCGCAATAAAAATGTTTACTCATTCGCTTTCTGCCAATGCTCTGTGGTCTGTAAACCTCAGTATAATCTACAGAAGCAGTAAAACAACGGCAGTCTTTTAGGATTGATGTCCATGCTAGTGTTATACACATTTGTCACATAGAATTTCACACTTTGGCTGAAAAATATCCTCACAGTCTTAGAATAAGTACTTCTACAATAGGACATTTCAACAACAGATGGACCCTCTTCAAAATTGCTTTTAAAGCTTATCTCTTTATCCCTCAGTGAATGGAATTCGAAGAGTAAATGCATGAGCAAAAAATACCAGTTATTCTGTAATGCAAATTTTGTTTTTAAAATATTTTTTTAATATTAATATTAATTGCAGTTAGAGTAAATTGCATTATGCACACATCTCAGTAGTAAATGATTAAAAGGTTTTGTAGAATATTTTTGTGACTTACTATAAATGCAAACACAGGATCATGGGCAAAAATGGGACTTATCCCCCTGGCTTCTAGGCTTCTTGAGCTGTTTATGATGTCAAAACTGGCATCTCAAAACTACTCCATAATTATAATATCCCAGGAATTGTATTATCTATAACTAGTCACTTGCCCATCAAAAATGAAGGCATAATATTGTCTTAAAAATTGTGTCTTTTGTCTGTTTGTGTGTCCTCTCTCTGTGTACCCTGTGTCTCTCTCTCTCTGTGCGCACTCTCTCTGCACCCTCTCTCTCTCTATGCCCCCTCTCTCTCTGCACCCTCTCCCTCTCTCTGTTCTCTCTCTCTCTCTCTCTTTCTCCCTCCTTCAATCTCTCCCTCTGCTTCTCTCTCCATCTCCTTCTCTCTCTCCCTCCCTTTCCTTCTCTCTCTCTCTCCCTCCCTCTACTTGTCTCTCTCTCTCTCCCTCCCTCTCCATCTCTCTCTCTCCTTCTCACTCTCTCTCTAGTCTCTGAAAAACCGAGGTAATAATGACACTTTATACATTCCTTGATAAGTGAATCAGGTATCATTATCCAGAACTTTCTCACAGAAGGCACAAGTTGGTGGTTGTAGTTATGAGTCTATTGGGAAAGAGTTATGGAAGATACGGGAAAGGAATGGGACAGGAAAGGAAATAAAAATATTGAAAGAAAGTGAACAGAATAGTCCTATTGTTCATATTAAGAAGAGTGAACTTAATGGAAATGTGTAAGTTTTTTCCTTGGTATGACACACTAGGGCAATAGACAAAACCCTCAGTTATATCACACTTAGATAGTAAAACACTGGGGAAAAAGAGATTAAAGAGAAATGAAGAGAGAGAGAGAGAGAAGACATAAAGTAGAAGAGAAGGAGATTTACCCTACATACAAATGCTGTAAAGTTTGTTATACCAGAAAAAGACACAAGCAGACAGTATTGAGGCAAGGTATCACATAAGGGAAGGAAAAGAGCAACTGTAGAGCAAAGACATTTGCAGTATTTACAATCCTCTGCCTATATCATGTACTATAACATGATCCGCAGCATAAGGCAAGGCTAAAACAAACATTGGGGGAATCTATTTAGAGGTCTGAGGTCAGTGTTGAGTATAAAGTCAGTGTGATTGCTGGAACTGTTGGACTAATGCCTAGTACATATCATTTAAACTAGCGAATTGCCCGTCAAAAAATGACTGCAATGAAATTGTAAGGTAGCTAATGCTGTTTGGTGTAGTGATGTCGCGAACATAAAATTTTCGGTTCGCGAACCGCGAACGCGAACCGCCGCAAATGTTCGTGAACCGACAAACATCGGCGAACCGCCATAGACTTCAATGGGCAGGCGGATTTTAAAACCCACAGGGACTCTTTCTGGCCACAATAGTGATGGGAAAGTTGTTTCAACGGGACTAACACCTGCACTGTGGCATGTCGGAGGGGGATCCATGCCAAAACTCCCACGGAAAATTACATAGTTGATGCAGAGTCTGGTTTTAAGCCATAAAGGGCATAAATTACCTAACATTCCTAAATTGTTTGGAATAACGTGCTTTAAAACATCAGGTATGATGTTGTATCAATCAGGTAGTGTAAGGGTTAGGCCCGCTTCACAGTGACAGACCAAACTCCCCGTTTAACGCACCGCAAACAACCGCAAACAGTCCATTTGCACAACCGCAAACTCCCCATTTGCACAAGGGTGGATACCAAGCTAGCCATGTCCCGTTCCTTGTCCTCACTGATGTCATTGAAGGTCTCTTCCTCCACCCAGCCACCAAGGGTCCCCGAAAGGTGACAACAAGCCCCCTGGGACGCCTGCTGTGTTTTGTCTTCCACCTCCTCAAAGCCACCTTCCTCCTCTGACTCCTCTTCTTCAGACTCCTCTCACTGCATTGCCTCTCTCTGCATTATTATAAGGTGTGTTAAGTAGTACTATTCTTATCAGTTTAATACTTGTTACGTCACCTATCAGGGGACGTGTATAAGGCCTGGATTTTTTGAACCAGGAGATGGAAAAAGATGCTTTGTTGGTCGTATCACTTCAATTTTGGGGCACGGCACGTGCAATCAAAGGTGCCACCAGATAGGAGTGGCATGTTTGTAAGTACTACTCTTATCAGTTTAATACTTGTTACGTCACCTATCAGGGTGTGTGTATAAGGCCTGGATTTTTAGAACCAGGAGATGGAAAAAGATGCTTTGTTGGTCGTATCACTTCAATTTTGGGGCACGGCACGTGCAATCAAAGGTGCCACCAGATAGGAGTGGCGTGTTTGTAAGTACTACTCTTATCAGTTTAATACTTGTTACGTCACCTATCAGGATGCGTGTATAAGGCCTGTATTTTTTGAACCAGGAGATGGAAAAAGATTCTTTGTTGGTCGTATCACTTCAATTCTGGGGCACGGCACGTGCAATCAAAGGTGCCACCAGATAGGAGTGGCGTGTTTGTAAGTACTACTCTTATCAGTTTAATACTTGTTACGTCACCTATCAGGGGGCGTGTATAAGGCCTGGATTTTTAGAACTGGGAGATGGAAAAAGATGCTTTGTTGGTCGTATCACTTCAATTTTGGGGCACGGCATGTGCAATCAAAGGTGCCACCAGATAGGAGTGGCGTGTTTGTAAGTACTACTCTTATCAGTTTAATATGTGTTACGTCACCTATTAGGGCACGTGTATAAGGCCTGGATTTTTGGGACCGGGAGATGGAAAAAGATGCTTGGTTGGTCGTATCACTTCAATTTTGGGGCACTTTGTGACATTAGCTTCTTACGCTCAAACATGTCCTTTACAGGCACCTGACTATGGGCAGATGAGCAGGAACTGCTCAAGGCGAGAGACGGAGTGGCGGATGGTTGAGAGGGGGCAAGGAGGACAGCAGTGGTTGATGTGGCTGATGATGCTGGACCAGGAGGAGGATGGCGGCTTTGAGTTTGTGTGCTGGTTGTACTCATGTGTTGGTCTGGAGTCACCCAAACATTATGTCTCAATCTGTAGAGGATAAGGGAACCAGACCTCATTCATCATTACAGGTTTTGACAGATTGGTACTATGCGTGCAAGCTACTGTGACAACAGATTGGCACTGTGCACTTGCAGAAGTTATATCATCCTCATCATCATCCCCTGTATCTCTTTACCCCCTCCCTCATCATCCTTCCCTGTGTCTCTTCCCCTCCTCCCTCATCATCCTACCCTGTGTCTCTTTCCCCCCCTTCCTCATCACCCTCCCCTGTGTCTCATAACCCCTCCCTCATCATCCTCCCACCTCCCTCATCATCCTCCCCTGTATCTCTTTACCCCCACCCTCATCATCCTCCCCTGTGTCTGTTTCCCCCTCCCTCATCATCCTCCCCTGTGCCTCTTTCCCCCCTCCCTCATCATCCTCCCCTGTGTCTCTTTTCCCCCTCCCTCATCATCTTCCCCTTTGTCTCTTCCCCCCTCCCTCATCATCCTCCCCTGTGTCTCTTTGCCCCCTTCCTCATCACCCTCCCCTGTGTCTCATCCCCCCTCCCTCATCATCCTCCCACCTCCCTCATCATCCTCCCCTGTATCTATTTACCCCCCTCCCTCATCATCCTTGCCTGTGTCTCTTCCCCCCCCTCCCTCATCATCCTCCCCTGTGTCTCTTCCCCCTCCCTCATCATCCTTCCCTGTGTCTCTTCCCCCCCTCCCTCATCATCCTCCCCTGTGTCTCTTTTCCCCCTCCCTCATCACCCTCCCGTTTGTCTCTTCCCCCCTCCCTCATCATCCTCCCCTGTGTCTCATCCCCCCTCCCTCATCATCCTCCCACCTCCCTCATCACCCTCCCCTGTATCTCTTTACCCCCTCTCTCATCATCCTCCCCTGTGTCTCTTCCCCCCTCCCTCATCATCCTCCCCTGTGTCTCTTTCCCCCCTCCCTCATCATCCTCCCCGTGTCGCTTTCCCCCCTCCCTCATCATCCTCCCCTTTGTCTCTTCCCCCCCTCCCTCATCATCCTCTCCTGTGTCTCATCCCCCCTCCCTCATCATCCTCCCACCTCCCTCATCATCCTCCCCTGTATCTCTTTACCCCCTCCCTCATAATCCTCCCCTGTGTCTCTTCCCCCCTCCCTCATCATCCTCCCCTGTGTCTCTTGCCCCCTCCCTCATCATCCTCCCCTGTGTCTCTTTCCCCCCTCCCTCATCATCCTCCCCTGTGTCGCTTTCCCCCCCTCCCTCATCATCCTCCCCTTTGTCTCTTCCCCCCTCCATCATCATCCTCTCCTGTGTCTCATCCCCCCTCCCTCATCATCCTCCCACCTCCCTCATCATCCTCCCCTGTATCTCTTTACCCCCTCCCTCATAATCCTCCCCTGTGTCTCATCCCCCCTCCCTCATCATCCTCCCGCCTCCCTCATCATCCTCCCCTGTATCTCTTTACCCCCTCCCTCATCATCCTCCCCTGTGTCTCTTCCCCCCTCCATCATCATCCTCCCCTGTGTTTCTTTCCCCCCTCCCTCATCATCCTCCCCTGTGTCTCATCCCCCCTCCCTCATCATCCTCCCACCTCCCTCATCATCTCCCCTGTGTCTGTTTCCCCCCCTCCCTCATCATCCTCCCCCCTCCCTTGATGATAAGGGGGGGGGGAAGAGACACAGGGATAAGTGTGAGGGGTGTTAGGGAAAGGGATGTTAGGGATAAGTGTAAGGGGTGTTAGGGTGAGGCATGTTAGGAATAAGTGTGAGGGGTGTTAGGTCTTAGGGATAAGTGTGAGGGGTGTTAGGGTTAGGGTAAGGTGTGTTAGGGATAAGTGTGAGGGGTGTTAGGGTTAGGGTGAGGGGTGTTAGGGATAAGTGTGAGGGGTGTTAGGGTTAGGGTGAGGGGTGTTAGGGATAGGTGTTAGGGTGAGGGGTGTTAGGGATAAGTGTGAGGGGTGTTAGGGTTAGGGTGAGGGGTGTTAGGGATAAGTGTGAGGGGTGTTAGGGTTAGGTGTTAGGGTGAAGGGTGTTAGGGATAAGTGTGAGTGGTGTTAGGGTTAGGGTGAGGGGTGTTAGGGATAAGTGTGAGGGGTGTTAGGGTAAGGGGTGTTAGGGATAAGGGTGAGGGGGTTAGGTGTTAGGGTGAGGGGTGTTAGGGATAAGTGTGAGGGGTGTTAGGGTTAGGGTGAGGGGTGTTAGGGATAAGTGTGAGGGGTGTTAGGGATAAGTGTGAGGGGTGTTAGGGTAAGGGGTGTTAGGGATATGGGTGAGGGGGTTAGGTGTTAGGGTGAGGGGTGTTAGGGATAAGTGTGAGGGGTGTTAGGGTTAGGGTGAGGAGTGTTAGGGATAAGTGTGAGGGGTGTTAGGGTTAGGGTGAGGGGTGTTAGGGATAAGTGTGAGGGGTGTTAGGGTTAGGGTGGTGGGTGTTAGGGATAAGTGTGAGGGGTGTTAGGGTGAGTGGTGCTAGGGATAAGTGCAAGGGGTGTTAGGGTTAGGTGTTAGGTATAAGTGTGAGGGGTGTTAGGGTTAGGGTGAGTGGTGTTAGGGATAAGTGTGAGGGGTGTTAGGGTTAGGGTGAGGGGTACTAGGGATAAGTTTAAGGGGTGTTAGGGTTAGGTGTTAGGTGTTAGGGATAAGTGTGAGGGGTGTTAGGGTTAGGGTGAGGGGTGTTAGGGATAAGTGTGAGGGGTGTTAGGGTTAGGGTGAGGGGTGCTAGGAAGAAGTGTAAGGGGTGTTAGGGTTAGGTGTTAGGTGTTAGGGATAAGTGTGAGGGGTGTTAGGGTTAGGGTGAGGGGTGTTAGGGATAAGTGTGAGGGGTGTTAGGGTAAGGGGTGTTAGGGATAAGGGTGAGGGGGTTAGGTGTTAGGGTGAGGGGTGTTAGGGATAAGTGTGAAGGGTGTTAGGGAGTAGGGTGAGGGGTGTTAGGGATACGTGGGAGGGGTGTTAGGGTGAGGGGTGTTAGGGATATGAGGAGGGGGGTTGAGGATGAGGAGGAGGTTGAGGAGTGGGGTTGAGGAGGGGGGTTGAGGAGAAAGGATGAGGAGGGGGGTTGAGGAGGGGGGTTGTGGAGGGAGGATGAGGAGGGGGGTTGAGGAGGGGGGTTGTGGAGGGAGGATGAGGAGGGGGGTTGAGGAGGGATGATGAGGAGGGGGGTTGAGGAGACAGGTTGAGGAGGGGGGTTGAGGTTGAGGAGGGGGGTTTAGGATGAGGAGGGGGTTGAGGAGGGGGGTTGAGGAGGGAGGTTGAGGAGGGGGGTTGAGGAGGGAGGTTGAGGAGGGCAGTTGAGGAGGGAGGACGAGGAGGGGGGTTGAGGAGGGAGGTTGAGGAGGGGGGTTGAGGAGGGGGATTGAGGAGGGGGGTTGAGGAGGGAGGATGAGGAGGGGGTTGAGGAGGGAGGATAAGGACGGGGGTTGAGGAGGGGGGTTGAGGATGAGGGTTGAGGTTGAGAAGGAAGGTTGAGGAGGGGGGTTGAGGAGAGAGGATGCGGAGGGGGGTTGAGGAGATAGGATGAGTAGGGAGGATGAGGAGGGGGGTTGAGGATGAGAAGAGAGGAGGACGGTTGAGGAGGTTGATAAGGGAGGGAAAGAGACACAAGGGAGAGGGGGGAAAGAGACACAGGGAAGGGGGGAGACACAGGGGAGGGAGGAAGGGGGAAGAGACACAAGGGAGGGAGAGGAGGGGAAGAGACACAGTGGAGGGAGAGGAGGGGAAGAGACACAGGGCTGAGAGGGGGGACACAAGAAAGGGGCACAGAGGGCACACAAGAGGGGGACACAAAGGGCACAAGAGGGACACAGAGGGCAGCACATTTTGTGGTAAAATAGGTGCCTCTGCTTATACTCGGGTCGGCTTATACTCGAGTATATACGGTATATATATATATATATATATATATATATATATATATATATATATATACTAGCAACTTGCCCGTTAAAAATGTTAAGCCTGGTAATGCTGTTAGCCACACAATGAGAGGCTATGTCCCTCTGACTGGATGATATTTGATGTCATTTCACATATGTCAATTTTTATTAATGAACAATGTATTACATACATTAATTTATGTTGTAGAGTATGAAGTTTATTTTTTTCATATCTCCTGTGATCAGCAATATTGAATCCAGAGGAAGGCAAACAGAAAAAAAACCATTGAAACATAGCCAATCTTCTCAAAGTGGAAAAAAAATTCCTTTCTGACCCCAGACAGTCGCGATCGGATTACTCCCTGGATCAATACCATCTGTGTAATGATACAGTAAAAGGCCAACAAGTTTATGTCATCTATAAATCCTGGATCCGGCAGAATTAAAGTTGCACAACTTAAGTCATTTGTTGAATGTCCATTAATGATTTTAATTCTGCTATTGACTCGTTATAATGTTGTAAAAAGTCTTCATACATATTTTGTTTAATTTTTCCCCACAAAGCTAATGCATTAGAAATATGACAGAATATGCAAATAAATGCAAACTGGTCCCTCATCTGGCGTGGCATTTTACATAATGCAGCTTCTTCGAGACATCTCTCCCATTCTGTATCATCAGCCAGGAAGTTTCGATTTTGGGTGGCTAATTGAAATGTATCATAAACAATGTAATTTACAGTTCTCAAGTGTTCAAAGCTGTGGGCACCAGGAACATGTAAAAGGAGTAAATGTAAGCAGAATCGTTCAATGTCTCTTGGACTTACCTTATACATTCTGGTAATAATTTTATTACCACCCTTTATTCTGGGTTTCCATAATCCATTAATGAAAACATAATGATATGGAATCTCATTGTATAAGTATTCCCTTGCCTCCATGTCTTTGCAATTTAAGGTAAACCAAGCAGTAAGTGTAGTTTGGTGATGTTCACTTTGTGCCAAAGCAGTTTCTTCATTGCCAGTATGGAAATAAACGAATTGTCATTGTGGCAAATGTACAGCTAATCGATACACAGCATGTGATAGATCATACATTTCAAATTTAAGAAGCCGTCACACTGCTTCTGGTGCACTGACATATCGCGCATCTACTTGAAATACAACTTCATCATGAAGTAACTCTTGTGTTCTTCACTTCACTTTACCACTCTTTAGCACGACAGTTGCTGCATCATATTCTTTATAGATGTATTTTTAGACATATTTAATTGATTTAATGGAAGTGCAAGCTTCAACATTAATGTGGGCATTATACTTCATTAATAGATGTGGATTATATGGCACGACATACGTGTTATCTACTTTTTTCCCACGAATAATTGCATTTGGCTCTTGTCTTCTATTCAATGGATTGCCATCACAATTTGCAAATGTTTGATCTCTGAAATCTTTAGGGAAATCTTTTGTGCATTTTTTATTTTTCACACATGGTGAATTTGGATTGAGTTCTCCACATGGGCCATGAATCATCCGATGTGTTACAATCTCATGTAGTCTTGCATGTTTTTGTGGATCAGGTAGTTCAACAATAATAACATAATCCACTTTATCAGCTATATTCAATTTATTACTTTCTTGAAGTATTATAAAAATATGTGGCAGGCCACTTTTTTGGGAATTCGATGTTATAAACATAAGCCACACACTTTCCAAATAAATGACTGGTGGTTATGTCATGTATTAAAGCTGTTAATTTTATTTTGAAGATTCTAGCCACTAAGTCTGGTCTATCAGAAGCATTTTGGCCCATGTTCATATTCTCAACAATCTCTGACCATTGAGGATTACATGTAAACGTAATGAATAAATCTGGTTGACCAAATTTTGTTACAATTGCCATGGCATCATTGTATCTTTCTCGCATATTGCAAGGAGATCCTTGGAAAGAGCATGGTAAAATGATGGCTGCCAGTTGGCAGATCTCTGTTTATAGCCACTTCTGCCACATAACCCATGAGGCCAGAATACTGTTCAACACATAGTTTATTTTGTTGATATTCTATGAAATTAAAATTTTTGGCTTCTACTTGTAGTTATGAATCTATGATCCATTGTTGTGTCAGTTTTCCAGCACTTAAGATGGGATTAAATGTATCTCAAATTGGAGTTTGCACCACTGTGAATTCAAGCATGGAAATATTATTTCTGACACGTACTTTACTGTTTGGGTAACTTTCAAGGATTCATTTTGGTTGCCATCCTGCCTCCCCATTGGGATACAAAATTGGATACATCATTGGATCCAGATTTGTACTTAATATACTGATGTTAATGAAAGATTCCTCTTCCTTTCTTGGATATATTCTAATATCCCTAAGAAAAGGTGGTTCCCCCTCATCATTTTGAAAAACCATTGCAACCTCATTAGCTTTGGGTAAGTTATAACGTTGTTTATCAGAATGGTGATCTCTTGGGATTGACAACTGATTTTGTTGTGCATGAATAGATTGTTGTTGTTCAACATCATAACGTTTTTTATAAGCGTGAGTGTATGGATTTTTCACCATAATCTTATCAAACTCATAAAAAACAGTGGCTAAGCATTTTGTATTTTCAGCAAGCTGCATACATTGTTCCACAGCTTCCATTGTATCTAGGACATATATTTGAGCAAATTTCCTTTGCTCTCCTTCTTCCGGGTGTAAATGGGAAGTACAGTGGTAAATTTGCCCTTGTATTTTAAAACAGTGAGAGGCATGTCCGGGCACATTACCAGCTAATTTTGCACCCACAGATGCAAACAAAATGGCACTATTATAAGATCGTATATTATTTAACATTTTTTAGTATTTTGGAAAAGCTGGGTCACTCATTATGCTTTGTAAATATGTTGGGAATTCTTTTCTTACTGGAAGTCTTACTTTTCCCTCTTGACAACAACTAATGAACTTACCATCTCTGGGGGTTTCCTTCTCAAAATGATAAGCGCCACAAAACTGACAAAGTACATTGAACATCCCACAATTGTGAGTGTCTACAGTTAGATCTCTTAATAATGGACTATCCTGTGAATTAACATCAAAATTACACTCTATCTCCACATTACTATCACTTTCATCTCCTTCACATGTTTGTTTTTCCAGATGTTTGGTCTTACACAGATTTTTCCTTCCAGCAGTTGGTAATTTCTGTTCAATTCTTTCACGCTCTTCTTGGCGTATTTTTTTCAGAGTCTCCTCCGACTATCACTCTCTCCATCTTCGTTTTCTTTCCCTGTCCATACTTTGTTTGTACTCCTAACTTGTTTTGGACTTCCCTGCCATTGCAATCTTCAAAGGTAAAATGTATTATTTGATTTTGAACGTACACATTAAGTCAAGCACACATTGTCATATGAATTAATAATTGTATTCAGCTTACCGTTATTTTTAATGTACTAAGCTGTGGCAGTTACTTTTTAAATGTTGTGAATATTTTCACATAATTTTGTAAATTTGTCCATTTATACTAAAGGTAATGAAAATGTGTGCAATAATGTTAAAATAATAAATTATTAAAATTGTATTCAATGTCTTGTTATTATATGTTACTAGCGACTTGCCCGTCAAAAAATGACTGCAATAAAATTGTAAGGCAGGTAATGGTGTTTGCCACAGACATACATTTTTTTGGTGGTCTTAGATCCTTCGGTGCTCATTGCATGACACGCCTCTTGGTTGTTGTATTTTTTTTTTTTTTTTAGCGCTTTTGCTGTCATTGTAGGGTTGTTGCTGATCTGCTTTTTGCGCTTATTTCAAGTCTGTACCCTGGTGTAATTTGTGTGCTATGAGCAGCGTTGGCACTCGTTGTGAGGCGCACAGTGAATGGCTTTTGCGTTTATTGCAATAGTGTTTTTTTTGTGTATATGTATTTTTTTATGCTAATTAAATAAGTAATAAATTAATAACTGAATATACTTTACCTATTTGTAATTAATATATGCAGGAAACATTGTGCTGAAGAGCTTACAATCTGTTTAGATTTTGCTACAGCATACAATGTAAGTTTGCACTGTTGTGGAGCTGAGGTGTAAGTGTCAGCAATGTGTGAACACACTAGTGTAAACAGGCTGCGTGCGCTAGGGGGAAGCCGTTAGTGTAGCTGGGTGCATCCGCATTTTGTAAGTTAGTGTTGTAAAATGGCGGCGAATGTGTATGTGGTAGGCGGGTTTGTATGATGAAGCGTCCTTGCTAATGGTATATGTTGTAGGTCGTACAGGTTTTTGTAAAAGCCGTATTTGCTTTGTGGTATTTAGCGGCTTTAGCGGTCGTTTAGCCTCTATTTCGTTTTTTTCAGCTGGCATTTTTTCTCTTGCTTAGGGGATTTTTGAGTGTGTAAACGTTATAAATTTGACCGAATTCAAGGTTTAAGCAGTGTTGCAGAGGTGCTGGGTGTCCCCCCTTGGTGTGGGTAAGGTTTTTATTTATTTTTGTGTGTTTTTTTGTTTTTTAATGTTTGCCGCTGTGCGCGGGTTGTCCAATAAGGTCGTATTTTTGCGAGTCCATAAGTCCCGCGGTCAGTTATTTTTTTTGTGTGTAAGTCCGCATTTTATTTTTTTCTAAGTCCCGCAGCTCGTATTTTTTTGTGTAAGTTTGTAGTTAGTCATTGCGTGTTTTTTTTTTTTTTTTTTTTTAACTCCCGCTTGTGTGGTTGTTTCTAAGGGTTGTGAGGTGCCATAGAGCCTCCAACTCCGCAAATGCGACCCCTCTCTTCACGCGGGTCCACATTTGGGGCCTCATTGCATCTGCAGCGGGAGCGCTCATCTCCATCAGCGCAACGCTCCTTGCCACCAACTGGGGCCCTTGCTTCATTAGCAAGCGTTAGTAAAAACCCGTACTGCTGACAACTATATATGTGATTCATAATCATTGTTCGTTGTGAACAACAGTATCCTCCATGAATATATAGATAGATTTTTTAAATAGGTTAATTTAGAATGAATGTTGTTCCCATTGCTGCAATTTGTAATGTTAGAAATGTGCAGCATATTCACTGTAATAATTATTTCATGCACACAGTCAACCACATTAGTAACTATAATTAATCAAAATCATAATGTCTGTAGTTACCTTTTCTGTTGAGTTAAATATGTTCCAATTAATGCTGCGCAGCAAGTCTGTGTCTTAAAAGGGTTACAGGCACACACCTGCAAAGTGTAAATTAATATTTTCAGTTGTAGCATATAATTTAGGTTTTTATCATTTTTCTTTAATCTTTAAATTTACTACACAGCCCAAATAGGTACAGGTTATAATGTATTTTTGAATTTAGGCACAGTAACATTAGTAAATTATTAATCTTGACTTTTTTTTTTTTTTATGAAAGTCCCAAAAACATAACAATTGCTTGTGAAACTTGTGAAGCGTTTTAAATACAATTTAGTATTCCTGAATATCATATATAAGTAATCTATTGAAATCTAAGTAATGTACTGAAATATATACTGTACCTCTTCCTTCAAAGTTGATGTGTTCTGCCAGTCAGGACAATTCAGTGTAAAGTGTAAGAACAGATTGAAATCTTAATGATATATATATATATATATATATATATATATATATATATATATATATATATATTTTTTTTTTTTTTTTTATAACATTTATATGTATTAGCAATAACAAATATATGCAGCTTATAAATTCTTATATAACGTACGGCAAAAAATTTAAACTTTAGCATGTTTTTTTTAAAATCAAAATAGAAAAATGATTAAATAAAAAAATATTAATACTTCACCTATTACAGCTTTCAATGTTTTAAATGGCATCATCTTTAAAATTAATATTTAGCATAATATTTTTTTTGAACAATCTAAATAATCAATTAATATTTTAATAAATAATAATACTTTACCTATTAGTTGTGAATGTATTTGTTAAAAATCAAAAAGAGTTAACAATCTCTTCATAAAATCTGTCGACAGAAAATGTGCAGACACACAGTTGATCATCTGAGGAGAAAATGAGAAAGTTCTGGAAAGCCTGGAGTATATATAGAGTGTAAGCTCGAGGACAAAGTTGCACATGTGCAATTTAACGTTTTTTCCGCCAGTTTTAACATTGTTAATGTGGGGTTTCCGAGTTACAGGCTTGCTTCTTACACATTGTCGGATTTTTTTACTATCTCCCGTGTGCCTTGCGTTGTTGGTGTAAGTGTTACTGGGTTCGCTTGGGTTTTTACTACCTTCGTGTAAGTATTACTGGCTTCTTATCGTATTTACGTGCCTCAGCCTCATTTTCGTCGTGTTATGTTTTTTCGGCAGCCATTTTTTTTCTCCCTTTAGAGTGTCAAAGAAGCCAAAATATGACTCAAATTCAATTGCAACCTCACTCAGTGGCTCCCTGGCTCTCCCCCTGTACTGTGTGTGAGTGTGTAAGTTATTTTGAGGCCCACAGTCGATCTACAGACTTTGTCCCTAAGTCCTACGGGCCTATGGAGCTCATTGCAGGCTGGGTTAGTCCCCCGGGCCTTGCGATGAGCGCCTACGCCGCACATTGCAGCCCAAGTCCCGCGGCCCTTGCAGTGGCATGCCTCAACTGCTCACCTCGCTTTGCATCAATGGCTCGGCTCACCTTGCTTTGCGAGGCTCGCAAAGCGTGACCAACAGCTCGTATATTCACAACTATTATATGTGATACACAAAAAAACTGTAAAAATCATTATGATCCCCGAAGGATACATCATGTCAAATAGCTACTCCAAAGCTGACTGTATCCCTATAATACACTAAATTGGTATCTAGGAATTCAATATATAGTGCTCATCAATTACCTAAATAATAGGCTATTGAGTTATAGGGTCATATTAGACATAGTTGATACTACATGTAAGGACCAATCAGAAGTCAGTATAATGTACCATATAGTCAATATAAATATAACAGAGGATACCAGTATTGATCATATGATTGATGACTGTAAATAGCATAGGGTATGGCCTCTTTTTTTAAATAATAGCAATAATTAAAAATAGCGAACACAATGATAATTATATTTGATGATATAATATAATTTCATTAGTAGTTATAATAGTATCACATACTGTGGTAGATTCCAAGTGATCATTGTAACGCCCACCTGATTTGGGGACCACGCTAACCCCAATTCTCTCTCTCTATGGGTTGTAGTTTATTGTTCAGATCTCAGCATCCAGCAGGCAATTCAGATGACAGCATAATTTCTGAAGCGGCAGGAACCATCAGACCCCTTTTCTTAGGATCTAAGAATCACACACCCTGTACCCTTGATTAGTACAAGCAGACTCCGACCCCACCTTTATTTAGTGTGTCCAAAATCAGACTGCCACTTCTTTATTTTTCAAGACAAATTTTCAGATAACACAAAATACCACCGCCCAGGTCTGTAGCCAAGCCCCCATCTCTTAGTTAGTTAGATCCCAACTTACAGGGTTATAAACTAAACGTTCCCCTTCCAGACTCAATACAGGGATCTATGCATGACTGACTCTCAAAGCCATATAAATTATTTAGAATCTTTAACCCTTTGTATATCCAAGATATTACTGCATTAACTTTATATTATCTAAGCATATCCTATGGAATTCTTCTAATACAGATACATTATTTAAATGTTAATCAATGACAGTACTACATGCACTTATTCCATCCATGATATAACTACACGTATGCATTACACCCATGACATAACTGTTAAGCAAGTCGCTAGCACCTTCTACATTTAATAACTGATTAACTTTAAACAGTTCACTGGGCCCTTCTGTTCATAACAATATTTTTTTTTTTACATTTATACCATATAATCCCAATAGTAGTTGCAGTCCAACAGTACCTTTCAGTGGTGCTGGTAAACTATGGAAAATCCCTTTATGTGTATGTTGTTTCTTAAGTTATATATACTTTTTTTAAACATATAGTATTATCAAGAGCCTATAACAAAGGCAATATTGTGTATATATTTCAAGGTTGTATATGTCATTATATCCAGCAAACTGAATATTTAATTTACCTTAACTGAAAAACATAAAATACGTACATACATAGGCCCCTATTTAATTGTCCAAATCGCAATTATAGAAGCCTCTAATGTAGCCCATAAAAGTTACAGATTTTTAATTGAATACATTTTGCTACTCACAATCCATTTGCGAGTTACAGGCTCAAAATCCCTGCGGTTGTCAAAATCGTAACTCTGTCCTATCTCCTCCTATTGATGTTTCAAGCCTGCAAATATTACCAGTGCTGAAGATCCATATTTAATTACAACAATTAAACAAACCCGCAATTGCCTTCAAACCTGTAAATGGCAACTGTATAAAAAAATCCAAAGAGAGGACTCGCAAGTGGGTTAAACACCTGTTCGTAACACTGCAAAAGTAAATATAAACCCCTTACTGTACAATACTGGAGAAGCAAAGTAAGGCTTTAAAATGAATTGCACAACAGTCTCAAGCTTGTAAATCTGCAATAAAAAATATTTTTATTACGTTTTATTTCTGTGTTATATTGATTATTGATCCCAGGATTCAAGGAGTTAATACATATCAGGCCACTCACATGGACTAGAACAGAGGATGTATTAATTATCATGGATTTCTACATTTCTGGATTGCAAGTCCGTCCCCAAATCGGACTTCTAAACACTATTTAATTGTAGTCTAAACGCCATGTTTTACTTCATGATGACTGTCTCATTTACTATTGCTCTGTTTAAATTGTAACTTACGGGCTTGCTTAATTGATCATGATAATGCCCTGAAATGCTGCGTACGGGTTCATGGTTTGCGTGTGGTGCCTGTGAGATTGTAATTACGGGCTTGAGCAATTAAATACATCTGTAACTGTAGCAAATTTCTAACCCCCAGACATACGGGCTGTATGAAGGTAATTACAGGCTTGGAATTAAATGGGGCATAGTCCCACAGAAGTTTACGGATAAATGACTAAAACTAGATAAGGACGAATAAAATGTGTAAGATGAAATTTATATAAAGTAGCCGACCAGTATGTAATTATATGCTCTAGACGAAAAGTGAAATACTAGTAAATCAATAATATACGCTCTCAATGATAGCAATGATATAACTGTTATATTATGTAAATGAATGCAGGTGCACACAGCGTCTATAAAGGCTACATGCCTGGGATAGCTATACCAGTAAAAATCAGCTAATCTTGGGCAATTTTATCAAATAATAAAATGGTCCTCCATATACAGTCCTCGACCTCGTATGTTAGCATAAACATTATCACACCATCAAGGTCAGCACTGCAACTAAACGAAGCACACAACATCATGTAAGGTCCACAATAGGTCCACAACCTCAGCTTGAGTATATTCAATCTATTCAGAATTGTCAGGGAGTTGTTCAAGTTAATTCTGTCCGTGATTCAAAAGAAGCTGTCCATTAGTTTCTGTGAGTTGTGTGTAATATGTTGTAAAATTCTTGTTAAGGTTTGGGACTTTTAAAGAATGCAGGAAGATAATGTGTGTTTAATTTAACTGATCTGATTGGACCATGATAGATGAAGGCCTCACCATAAATATGGCATAGGTTTAGTTTGTCATATTAGTGTGTGAAAGTTAATTTCAGTTAAAATATGGTAGTGGGATGTGAGTAATACCTATAAGTGATGGATTTTTCCATTAATTTAAAAGGGTAATCATTTTTGAGGTGTAACATTTGGAATTGAGGTAAATAATTGCTCGAATTTGCTGAGGTGGATTTTCTAATTAGACAGTTCACCATGCAGATTTAGCTCAAGAAAGTGTATGAGACAGCAGTAGGTTTTTTAACATATTGAGCAAGTAATCCGCAAAGGCAGCAACCTTGCATGATTGAGTTTACCGTGAATTCCAGTGATATATGGGTTATTGTTGATATGGTGGCTTAGAGGTTCCATTTGTAAAATATATTAAAATGGGGATAACGGACACTCCTGTCTTGTGCCATTATATATGTATACTGCATGTAATAGGTTTCTAATGACTCATATTTTTGCTGATGAGATATTGTCAGGTGCCTCTATGTAGATGATTATAATGGGCCCTATGTCATCATTTTGAAGGGTCTGCAATAGAAAGGGCCAACTGATCCTAGTGAAAGCCTTTTTAGCATCTGTGCTCAGCAACACAAGGTGGGGATGTGAGTAATGTGCATGTTGGGATAAATTTTGACCAAATGGTGGTGTTTTCTCTGATTTCTCAGCCATTAGTAAAAGTGGCTTTACCTTGATCAGGTTGTGGAGTAGAGTTTTAATATATTTGCAATGACTTTGAGGAAGATTGATTTGCAGATTTCACAAGGAGAAGTGCCTGTTGCTGACACAATGGTTAGTGTCTTTACCCTGCTTGTGGAGAACTGTATTTGTTGCCATGAGAGTGTGGGTGTAAGGTTTACTCTGCAGTTCCATTGTTTAACAATCAGAGGTACCGTTCATCAAGGATTGGTAAAATTGGGAGTAGTTGTTTGGGGATCAAATCTAGGACTGGTGTTTAGCCTTAGGGAGTCAGAAATAATACCTCCGTCAGTTCAGAGGGGTGATGGGTTCCTCAAATTTATTTATATTGTTTAAATTGTTCTTTCTTTTCTTTTACTTTTCTCATAATGGACTTCTACTTTAGTGGTGTTATAATGACTGGCTAAAGACTAGTTAGGGAGGGCTTGTTTATTAAACTTTTACTGTGTATTTAAACAATGAATTACTTTTTTTAAGCATGTCCTAGGCTTCATAAGTTCCAGAACTCTCATACATCTGAATAATATTTTGTCTCTAGAGTGAAAGAACCAAATCAAAAAACCTTTGTGACCACTCTGTAAAACACACATTAGTAATAGGCAGTAGTGTAAGAGGAGTTAGTAGCAAGGTAGACAAAAACACTCTCTTATTGCTTCCTACTATCATATTGCAAGTACAGTATCGAGACCATATTATGATATGCTAGTCTTCCACTCCAACGACAATACTTTATTCAGGGGATGGAGAGATACGAAGCTCATACTGCCTGTTTGTAAATCTTTTACTGTGGATTTAAATAACGTTTTTTTATTCTTATTAAGCTCTACTTAACTATTCTTTAGAAAGCCCTTTATAAGAACACTAAATTGTCCTTTTAATAAGTTCCCCTCTTACCAAGCATTTGTAACTTTTCCAGATTGTGGAGGCAGGGATTTAAAGGGTATCATTAATTTCTCTAATTCTGCAACTTGCGTGCCTCGCAATGAGCGCCGAAGGCTCATTGCAGGCCGTGGCATGTGCGCATGTGCAAGCCAGTTACTTTGTCACTTATGGCGGGCCTTCAGCACTCCCCACCCCTATGTCTCTTTCCCCCCTCTCCCTCCCCTGTGTTTCTTTGCCCCCCTTTCCCTCCCCTTTGTCTCTTTCCCCCCACTCCCTCCCCAGAGTCTCACTTGAGGCTTTATTATTATTATTTATAATATGTATATCAGCAATTTGCCATCAAGCTAATAACTCATTATATGTGATATTTCATTCCATCACTATTAAGTAATCAGTGTTATTTTTAACTGGTCTGATATTTTATCATATGTGATTTAATCATGTGTGAAATTCAGCTCCTTTAGGACTTTGCCTTTATTGTTTTTAATTTAAACTTATTGGCATATTTCATCATTATATTACATCATGATTAGGTGGAATATACTTAATAAAGGATCATAAATTATAAAGTGGAGTTCTATTTGCATGGTTATATTGTATTTTGCATATTTGTTTGATCAAGCGAGTTCTTCTTGTGGAGATCTTGTCCCTAATAGGCTGGTTACACTTTTTTACATTCTGATGCTTATTACATTATTATCTTTATTTATAATGTGCCAACATATTCCATAGCACCATACAGGGGTTAAGTACATGGCAAAAACAGAATTAACACATTACAATGAATGGAGGAGCCTGTTTTTTTAGCTTGGAATACAATTTACATAGTGCTTGTTTCCACTGACACTTGCTGGGATGGGAAGAAGTCCAGGAAAGAAGCAATAGGAACATTACAATGTGAAACAGGCTTTCTGACAATTAGTGACCAGGAAAAGGCAGATGAGCTAAATAGGTTCTTTTCTGCGGTATACACAAGGGAGGTACCAGTGGTTGGGACACGGCAACATAATGGGGCTACACTACCTTCACACAAAAAATTGGTTAATGCAGGAAGAAATCCCCAAAAAGGTTGGAAAAAATAAATGTTAAGAAAGCCCCAGGTCCTGATGGAATACATCCAAGGGTACTGAGGGGACTGGGTTCTGTAATAACCAAACCATTATATCTAATTTTTCAAGATTCACTCAACACAGGGTCTCTACCAGATGACTGGAGAAAAGCAGAGGTGATACCTATATTTAAGAATGGGGTAAGAGCAAATCCGGGGCATTATAGACCTGTAAGCCTCACTTCTGTAGTGAGAAAGCTTTTAGAAGGGTTAATAATGGTTAATAGACAAGAATATGTCTATACAAACAGAATTATAAGTAGGAGCAAACATGGCTTTATGAGGGATAGGTCATGTCAAACAAATCTAATTATTTTCTATGAGGAGGTTAGCAGGAACTTGGATCAAGGCAACTCAGTGGATGTAGTCTTTTTAGATTTTGCAAAGGCTTTTGATACAGTGCCACATGGGAGACTATTGAGCAAACTAAGGGATACAGGAATTGCAGTAAATATCTGCTCATGGATTGAGAGCTGGCTAAAAGACAGGAAGCAAAGGGTTGTGGTAAATGGAACATACTCAGATTGGACTAATGTGGTAAGTGGGGTTCCTCAGGGTTTAGTATTAGGTCCTCTCCTTTTTAACATATTTATTAATGGCTTAGAAGTAGGACTGGAAAGTATTGTGTCCATTTCTGCTGATGATACTAAGTTGTGCAAGGTAATTAAAATGGATAATGATGTACTTTCCCTCCAAGGGGATTGGCATAAATTAGAGAAATTGGCAATTAAATGGCAGATGAGACTTAATACGAATAAATGTAAGGTTATGCATCTGGGAAGGAATAATAACCGTGCAATTTCTAAACTTAGGACAACCACCTACGTAACAGTTCTCAATTCCAAGCAGCAGCTGCCAAGGCAAATAATCTATTAGCATGTATTAATAAGGGTATAGAAGCAAGGGAAGCAAATATAATTCTGCCACTATACAAATCCCTAGTACACCCTCATTTTGAATATGGAGTACAATTTTGGGCACCACTTCATAAAAAGGACATTTTAGAGCTGGAAAAAGCACAGAGAAGGACAACAAAAC
This sequence comes from Discoglossus pictus, assembly GCA_027410445.1. Taxonomy (NCBI): domain Eukaryota; kingdom Metazoa; phylum Chordata; class Amphibia; order Anura; family Alytidae; genus Discoglossus; species Discoglossus pictus. The sequence continues at coordinate 42,945,501 of CM050165.1, forward strand.
TAATAAGGGGAATGGAGGGGCTAAGTTATGAAGAAAGACTAACCAAATGACATGTATTTTCCCTAGAAAAAAAGCATCTAAGAGAGGATATGATTACCCTATATAAATAAATCCATTGTCAGTATAAAGATTTGTCAAGGGAGGTTTTTGTGCCAAGAGGTTTTCAACTGACAAGAGGACATCCTTTGAGTTTAGAAATAAAAAGGTTCTTCACAGTAAGGGAAATCTCTAACAGGGGAGGTGGTAACAGCAGATTCAGTAGATAACTTTAAAAAGGGATTGGATATATTTTAAAATAAAAAGGGCATTCAGGGTTATCCTGGTTAATCAGAGAGGAAGTATTGATCCAGGGAGGAATCCGATTGCCAGTATCTGGGGTCAGGAAGGAATGCATTTTATTTCCCTTTTGAGACAAATGGCAATGTTTTACTGTTTTTTTGTGTGTGTTTGCCTTCCTTTGGATCAATTAACAAATAATCTGCATATTGCAGATCAGAGGAGATCTTAAAAGGTTGAACTTGATGGGCCAAAATTATTTTTTCAACCTTAATTACTATGTAACTAACTATGTAACTATGTAAGATTGAAAACTCACAAACTTAGAATCTAAATTTTACATTATTCTTGTTTCACATTTGAATATGATGCTACCTTCATTGCTACAATGTTTAAATTGGTTACAAACAAACTTATCCATTCGTAGGTTGGTTATACTTACCTTATTCACAATCTGATACTAGTTACACTTTCCTTAATTTACATTTGAATACCTATTACATGAATCTGCTTTTGTTACTATAAAGCTTATGATGTTTAGAAGGAAACTCATCCATTGCTGATGGGCTTCTTTTCCTTGCAATGTGGCGTTTTGAAGCTTCCTTACTTGTTATTGCGGCTCTATTCAGGCAAATACGCTTCTGAACCAGGAAGTGAGGTATAAATATACCCAATGTAGCAAAACGGTTCATCAGGAGCTTTAAATGTAATTATTTTGATTATACACATCTAGCGTCTAACCTTTATGTTTCTGAATTAGCTTTTTGCTAAATATTCAATGGTTGACCAGTTTGGTGACTGTCAAACAAGGGCACATTTTGATACCCTTTGCAGGGGCTGTATGATTGGTTTGTTCCAGTTTTTATAAGTTTTTATGGTTTGAATGGCACGCTACATTGTTGCATAACTTACTGAGGGAATACAGTATAGTAAATTTGGGATCAAATATCCCTTAAGTTAGGAGGTTCTTCAAAAGTGGGACATAGGCCTTATGTAGCTGCATGTATGTTTTAAGTTACAAGGACATTTTTCCACAAGTCAAACATATTATCTACCTCATACCTTTATAAAGACTATACCCTCACCTATACTTTTTGAGTGTGCCATCTAGTTTGCTGCATTTTTAATATTTTAAAAATAAATTAAGTTCGCCATTCCTTTTTTATTTGGTATTTACCTATTTAGGTGTTAATCACTGGTTTTTGCTCTTTGGAGCTTGTCTATTTTGACTTAACATAGAATGAATCATCTGGATTTTAACTGTGAGTATCACTTGAAATAAAATTATTTAATTCCCTTTACATTAGACCTCTTTTGTTGTGGGAATTAAGACCATGGAAATTAAGACCCTTGGCATTGAGGAATAGGAGACTGGTTTAGGTTTCATACCACTTGCATGTTGGTATGCCTGGGTGAATGGATGATAGGGGTGATAGTGTCTTGCTTCATATGCACGGTATGGTGGAGAGTGCACAAACTGGAAGGAGAGGCAGGGAGTAAAAAGCAGGGGGAGGCCAGGATTTCAGGTTGCTTCAGAACAACTGTATACATTTATAACCTGGATAAGCACCAGGCCCCCTTTTTATAGGAAGAACCTTAAATGTTCGTTCTTTCTTACCAACCAGGTGAGTAAGTAAATAAATAGATAAATAATTAAAAATAATAATTACAAATGTAAGTATTATTTCCACACCTATCTAGGCCACCCTAGCCCCTAAAGGTCAGGTAGGCTAAGTTACAAAAATACCATAACTCACCTCATCTAAAGTAACCTACCTAGCTTATGATGCTCTTAATAGTCATTTGAGCTAGTGAGGGACAATAGCAACTAACCTTCTGTTCTAGCTCCATAAAAACTTTAGGTAGAAAATAACACATTTAATAATTATGTAGGCCAAGATCATAAGGGGGAGGGCAGAACTTATACTTTGAATGACCACTCTCTGTGCATGTGCTAGACGAGGAATCACATGATGAAAGTTGTACTCACACATCACTGAGGTCACAAATCTCCCTCCACAGCTAAATATAAAATGTATTTATAGCCTTGCTCCTCATCTTCCAAGTAGAATACAGTACTATCAATATGCAGGAAAGAAAACTCTCAAACACTGCAAGGAATACAGACATTGTTTCAAATTAATAAAAATATACATAATTTTATCTTTGATCTTGTTAAAAAAAATTAAAACAGGGGTGTTTTAAAGTCATTATTGTTATGCTACCTCAATGGATCTGATAACCAAATCAGTCAATATAAAAGATAGAGAAAGAACAAGGAGCAATGGTTTCAAACATTGTATGAAACTATAACAAGTTGTTTTAAACAGAAAACAATCTAAAGTGTACATTTTAATTTAAATGAAATGACATGCAGAAGAGAGCCAATATGGCAGCTCCTAGACACATTCCGAGTCTGCTAAAAGTAGATTCTTTCCTGAAAATCCGTCTATGTACAAGAGTCGCATAGACCATAATGTGTTTTGTATGTAACAAACATTCTAAACAAGGAACCTTTTTCCTAAACTACAAGAGTAATTTAAACACAGATCCCTTTAGCTCATATATGCCATTTTCAGAAAGGCATTGCAACATAGTTTTGTTATAGGATTAGAGTGCCATAAAAGCCACTCATGGATATCTACACAACAGTCTTTGGTTGGTCTCTGGCTTCAACAAATGGGGCTCATGTGAGTTCATAAATAAAAATAAGGAATACCTTTTGGCTCTTTTTCCATACTGTACAAGTTAAGTCGTGTATGTTTGTGGATAACATAACAAATGCAATAGTGGGTGGTAGTTTATTACCTCTGGCTATTTTATACAAAACGCCTGATCTTTATCAATGACACTTTTCTTCCTCCTGCTCCTCAAATTCTATGCTGTGTAATGCTGCTGAATGTGTGTATCAAAAGCACATTTTACATTTGCAGTTGCATGAACTGAAGAACCTCACTGAATGCAAAACACATGTAGCAGATTTGGGAAGAGAAAACAATGCAAGTCACATAGATAATTAAATATTTCTTATTTTGGAAGTTTATTTAACTTGAACATAAACAGTTAGAGAGTAATTTTAGTAGTTATTTTCACTAACCACTTCACATTACATTTCAAGTCCCCCTGCCAGGAAAGAGGCTACGGCAATATGCTTTGTCAGTTCTATAAAACATATTTTACTTATATTGTGGACACTAACTATGGGAGTAGTGTTTCTAATTATATGTACTGTATATACTCAAGAATAAGCCGACCCGAGTATAAGCTGAGGCACCTATTTTACCACAAAATACTGGGAAAAATGAGTGACTCGAGTATAAGCCAAGGGTGGGAAATGTGCTGCCCCCTGTGTCCCTCTTGTACCCTCTGTGTCCCCCTCTTGTGTGCCCTTTTCTTGTGTCCCCCTCTCTCTCCCCTGTGTCTCTTCTCCCCTCTTTCTCTCCTGTGTCTCTTCACCCCTCTCCCTTCGCTGTATCTCTTCCCCCTCCCTTATCACCCTCCTCAACCTCCCTCCTCATTCTCAACCTCCATCCTCAACCCACCTCCTCATTTTCAACCTCCCTCCTCAACCCCCCTCCTCATCCTCAACCTCCCTCCGCAACCCCCCTCCTCATCCTCAACCCCCTCCTCAACCTCCCTCCTCAACCTCAACCCCCCTCCTCATCCTCAACCTGCCTCCTCATCCTCCCTCCTCATCCTCAACCTCCCTCCTCATCCTCAACCTCCCTACTCAACCCCCTCCTCATCCTCAACCCCCCTCCTCATTCTTAACCCCCTCCTCTACCTCCCTCCTCAACCTCAACCCCCCCATCCTCAACCCCCCATCCTCATCCTCAACCCCCTCCTTAACCCCCCTCCTCAACCTCCCTCCTCAACCTCAACCCCCCTCCTCATCCTCAACCTCCCTCCTCAACCCCCCTCTTCATCCTCAAACCCCTCCTCATTCTAAACCCCCTCCTCATTCTAAAACCCCTTGTTGTAAATGCTACACTATGTAGAGGACTAAAAACATTAAGACCTAAAATTATGTAATTAATTTGGCCTCCATGCTAATCCCCTATGTCAGAGATTACACCATGTTTAAGAGCAAAGTAAATCCCGCTAGTTTTGCAAATCACACAGCCTGAACATATTGCGAACTTCTACGGAGCCGAATGTTACGGCAAACTTTTGCTGAAATATTTTGAGTTACTCCAAAAGACTTTTACACCAAAGCCCTATGCTAATAAGATTTTACGGATCACTCGGAAATTAGGGCAGTGTCATAACTACAAAAACTGAAAAAAGTATTACGGGTACCAAAGACCACTTAAAGATGATTATAAAAACATTGCTGAGTGCAATGGTTTTAAAAGAGACGGTATAGCACAAAAAAAAAAACAATACGTTCAACATAATTTTCACAGTTAACAGTCCAATATAAACATACTAGCGACTTGCCCGTCAAAAAATGACGGCAATGAGATGTGTATGTTTGGAAAGTTGTTTAATTATTAATATCCGTATTTGACATTTCAGGAACCGTTTCTAAAAAATGACGGTCAATAAAAGAAAGTGTTGAAATGCTGTTTGTCACACAATGTGAGTGTACTGTGTGCCTCAAGTAACTAAATTCCTCAAAAAGCAGAAATGTACATGACATAAAATATTAAAAACTAAAATCACCAAAAATAAAAAATGTACATTACAGAACCAAAAAAAGAAACCTAAGTGACCAAAAATAAAAAAAGTAACATTACAGAAACTAAAAAAATACATTACAACCTCCCATCACTACAAATTTTTTAAAAAAATTACACACCTGAAAAAGAAATACATCTAATACATACATATAATACAATACAACCGAATTAAATAAACTAAAATACAACACAATTAAATAAACTAAAATACAACACAATGAAATAAAATAAAATACAATATAATTAAATAAACTACAATACAACCCTATGTAATATACATGCCATGATATAATGTAATATACATCCCACTATGTAATATACAATACTATCTAATAATACATCCCCCTATTTATGTAATATACAATACATGCTATCTATATATATATATATATCTACCCTAATTGTAAGCTACAATAAAATAATTAAGGCCACTTACCTTTGAGATGTTTCTTCAGATCAGCAACCTACGGTAAAAAAGATTCCAATAATTAATACAATACATTTACATGAAATACCTAAACATTCGAAACATTCAAAACATTCTAAACATTCTAAATATTCTAAATATTCTAAATATTATACTCACCTTTGCAGCATGTCCCATTCCAGCATGTCACGTACTCCATGTTCCGTCCGCCATGTTCCGTCAGCCATCTTTACTCCTGTCAAAAAAAAACATTACATTAGTAAACATAAAGCAAAGTAAAATAAACACAATCTACATTATACTTACCTTTCCGCAATGTCTCCGGTCTCCTCGTCTTCTACGGAAGCATCCGCGCCTTTAAAAAAATTGAAAAAACAAACAAAAAAAAAACAACACACATCCGCCCTTGCGGATGTCTCCGACACTAATGACCTTCCTATGGAGTTTTACAGAGTAAAATTGGCAATGGCGGCTTCTGATTGGCTGAAAAGGCTGTCTATCAAATTCAGCCAATGAGAAGACCCCATTTGTGAACCAATGAAAAAAGTATACACCCCAAAATACAACGCTGATTGGATAACACACCTTTCAATCTTTATTTGAACCAATCCTAAGGCTTTATTGCCATCAGCCAATCACAATGGAATATACCCCCACGTACTGATTGGTGAAGACATCTGCGCCTTCCCATTGGCTGTAATATTGATTGATTTTAACAGTAGCCAATAAGAATGCGCAAATCCTTCACCAATCAGTACGTGAGGGTGTATTCCATTGTGATTGGCTATTGTCAGTGCAACCAATCAGAATGTGCAGAGGCTCCAACCAATCACCCTGTGGGGGTGTATTCCATTGTTATTGGCTGAAGGCATCTGCGCCTTGTGATTGGTTTAAATAAAGATTAATAGGTGCATTATCCAATCAGAGTGGGATTTTAGGGTGTATCCCTTTCTGATTGACTCACACATTGGCGCCTCCTGATTGGGTGAATTTGATAGACAGCGTTTTCAACCAATCAGAAGGCGCCATTGCTTATTTTCTTCCGGAAAATTCTCCTGGAGCCTCACTAGTGTCGGGGATGTCCGGGAGTGCGGATGTAAGTATATATATATTTTATTTTTTTACAGGGCGTGGCAGAAGAGGATCCGGAGGAGGCCGGAGACCTCGCGGGGAGGTAAGTATAATGTAGATTATGTTTATTTTATATTGATGTATGTGTATTAATGTTGTGTTTTTTTTAACAGGTGCCGTGCCGGAGAAGGATTGAAAGAATGCCGGACGGACATGGCGGAAAGGTGAGTAGAATATTTAGAATATATAGAATGTATAGAATGTATAGAATGTCTGGAATGTATAGAATGTCTCTAATGTTTATTTTATTAGTGTAAACGTGTTGCACTAATTTTTTGTAATTTTTTTTCCATAGGTGGCTGATCGCAATGGAAATCTGCAAAGGTAAGTGGTCTTAATTTTTTTATTTTAGCTTAGATTTAGATTAGTTAATATATAGATAGCATTTATTGTATGTTAGCTGGGGTTTTATATAGATAGCATAGGATGTATTGTATATTAAATTGTGTTATTTATTTAGATAGATTGGGGATGTATTATTATATAGATAGGATGTATATTATATTATGGTATTTATTTAGGTAGATTGGGTATGTATTATTATATAGATAGGATGTATATTATACTATGGTATTTATTTAGATAGATTGGGTATGTATTATTATATCGATAGGATGTATATTAGATTATGGTATTTATTTATGGTATTTATTTAGATAGATTGGGAATGCATTATTATATAGATAGGATGTATATTTGATTATGGTATTTATTTAGATAGATTGTGTAATGTATATTAGATAGTGGTGTATTGTATTGTAATTGTATGTAATTGTATTGTAATTGTATGTATTTGTATTGTATGTATTTGTATTATATGTATTTCCTTTTCTGGTGTGTATTTTTTTTTCTGTAGTGGGGGGGTTGTAATGTTTATTTTTTTTCTGCAATGTTCCCTTTTTTTTGTGACTTAGGTTTTTTTATTTTGTGTAATGTAGTTCAATTTTTTTGTGAGTTAGTTTTTATTTTTTTATTTTGTGTAATGTAGTTAATTTTTTTTTGTGAGTTAGTTTTTTATTTCATGTAATGTAGATTTCTTATTTTGTGACTTTAGGCTTTTTTATTTTCTGTAATTAGAGTGGTGGGGGTTAATAGGGGGTAGGTAGTGTAGATGTTAATAGGTTAGTGTAGAGGGTGTTTAGTTGATCTGTAATGTTTTTTTGTGGGGTCTAGTGCAGTATAGTGTTAATACTTAGTGTCATGATGATCCTTGAGGACCATCATGGCACTTATGTGGTTAATGTAGTGTTGTAACAGGCCCATAATGGTGGACTGATGGGGTTAAATAGAGGCTTATGGGGGTCTGTATTGCCCCCCATAAGTGACAGGGTTAATGAAGGGCTTATGGGGGTCTGTATTGAACCCCATGAGTGACAGGCTTAATGAAGGGCTTATGGAGGTCTCTATTGACCTCCAGGAATGACATGCTTAATGAGGGTTTTATTTAGGTGGCTGAGCCGTCCTGGGTCTTTGAGGCTCGTTTTCATTTTTTTCGGCGGCCATTTTTTCTCTCATTTAGGGGATTTTCGTGTGTGTGAACTCGGGAATTTGTACTTAAATGGAGGTGTAACTTCACTTTCAGAGGTCCTGGGTGCCCCCCCTTGCTACGGGTAAGCTTTTTATGTTGTTTTTGTGAGTATTTTGTGTGTTTTGACTGTTTTCAGGTGCGCACAATTCCGCCATATATCGTGTGTGTGGGTGTTTGTTACGTTAAGGTTGGTTCTGAGGTTAATGCAGGTTTCCGAAGTGAGCCTCTTTTTCGTTTTTTTCGGCGGCCATTTTTTCTCTCGCTTAGGGGATTTTCGTGTGTTTGAACTCGGGAATTTGGACTTTAATGGAGGTGTAACTTCACTTTCAGAGGTCCTGGGTGCCCCCCCTTGCTATGGGTAAGCTTTTTATGTCGTTTTTGTGGGTATTTGGTTTGTTTTCACTGTTTGTAGGGGCGCGCGGGTCGGCCGATATAGTGGGATCCTTAGTGCATGTCGGTGTCTGTTACGTTAAGGTTGCCTCATTCCCTAAGTGCTTTGCGAGGACCCGCATTGCAAATGCGGCCCCTCGCTTCGAGAGGACCCGCATTTGCGGAAGCGAGGGCCTCAGTTTCTGCCAGCAACTGAGGCCCTCATCCGCGGTGTGTGTGTGTGTGTGTAACCGGTGTGAGGCGCCTTTGAGATTTTTTTTTGTTTAAAAGTCGTGTGTGTGTGTTAACACAGCCGACGTGAGATTTTTTTTGTTTAAAAGTCGTGTGTGTGTGTGTTAACACAGCCGACGTTGGAGCCTCCACCTCCGCAAATGCGGACCCTCGCTTTGCGAGGATCCGCATTTGCGGGGACGTTACGTTGTTTTTTTTTTTGGCTGTTAAAAAGTCGTGTGTGTGGTGTGTTTGTGTTAACACAGCCGACGTTGAGCCTCCATCTCCGCAAATGCGGACCCTCGCTTCACGAGGATCCGCATTTGCGGGGACGTTGGGATGCTCCACCACCTCGCTTTGAGAGGGACGCAGTTCTTGCGGGCTAGCTGTGCGAGCTGTGCGAGCCCGCAAGCGTTAGCAACGACTCGCATGCTCACAACTATATATGTGATGTGTAATTAAAAAATATATTGTAATATTATGGCCATTTCATTATACAACATCAAGGGTAACATACAACGCAGTACTCAAGGGGTTAATACATATCAGGAAACCACGTTGCCTAGAAACAAATGCTATAGTGCACTAGTCTATATATCATTGTCGTTATATAATATATAAACACAAAAGAAACACATTTATATATATTAAATCTATAAATAAAATTGTTACTTCTATTTAATGTCAAAAAATATCAAGAAATAAAAAATGATATATTTATAAGTAAAAATATAAGGGCTCCTTGCCGCAGTTATGGCACTTGTTCTTAATAATCATGACGTTCTCATTTTCTGTTAATTCCTAGAGACATTTCTCAAGCGTAAAGCTTGGTTTGGGTACTCCCTACACTGACATCTCTTGCCATAATTTGGGGGTGAAAGATTAACATAAATGTGTAATGTAGGGAAAAAATGTCCTGCAGCCAATTTACGGGTGTACTGCAAATTATACTGCTCGAATAGCATGGGGCTCTTTGATGTTATACAATATATGTACATCTGTGTAAATACAGTATATGCATAACATATGTAAAAGCTAAGTAATTATATGAATGTGCAATTGGGGACTTGTAGTGTATATAAACATTATTCACAACAATGGGAGTGCCTACATTGTCCATTACTTTGTTGTATTTGAGAGTTGGTTACCAACAGAGCTCACTTTTGCCAGTAACCTTTGTTAGTGTGTTAATATATATATAAATAGCAATACTGAATACTCAGATTTATCTGCAGAAGAGTAATTGAGCTTAGATGCGAGGTTCTGTTTGCTGCAGTGTATGCTTCCAACTTATGCCTAAGTAGTTCCTTTGCCCACTTCTACTGTATTCCTGAACACAAGGCTTCCTATTCCTACTCTGTGAGTTCTCTGGTTGCTTACTCAATCATCTGTTCCTGTCAGCGCCAGTGAAACCTATCTGTGTATAAATCATGATATTATAGTAGAACCAGCTCACTGTCTTCTTGCTCTGCCACTTCCCGTAGAATCAAAGAATGCAGCCATGTGAATTGATTTTATATTCACTACTATTTATAATAACTAAATGGTTGCAGAAAGATTTACCATTTTACAATGTTAGTCGTATAAACCATACTATAATAATAGAAAAGTTGTCTAGCACTTTAAACGATATAGTGGATATATATAAGAAGATTTGAGCACCATGGTTTTGTTCAAGATATGCCCAGCATGTAGTCCCTTATTAAGGGATTTACTCCAGTACATCAGTGCTTGTTGTTTGGAATCTTAGTATTCTGTGTGAGGTCCTGTTTGCTGCAGTGTATGATTCCAACTTATGCCTGCAGCAGTTCCTTTGCTCACTATACTGTGTTCCTGAACACAATGTTCCCTATTCCTACTCTGTGAGTTCTCTGGTTGCTTACACAATCACCAGTTCCTGTCAACGCCAATGAAACCTATTTGTGTACAAATCAAGATATTATCGTAGAACCAGCTCACTGTCTTCTTGGTCTGCCACTTCCCATAGAATCAAAGAATGCAGCCACGTTGACTGATTTTATATAGATTTATGTTTTTACAATTTTAGTCATTGTATAAACCATATTTTAATAATGGAAAAGTTGTCTAGCACTTTAAACGATAAAGTAGATACATTTAAGAAGATTTGGGCACCATGGTTTCATTCAAGGTATACCCAGCATGTAATCCCTTATCTGTATTGTGATGGTGACATGTTAGACATGCCATGATGTAAAAACAGTGTTGATGCTTGTGGGTTAAGTACATGGCTGAGAATTGATCTGTGAATGTATTTACAAGAGGTAGATTTTGATCACAGATGTGTAATCAGGGGCGGCCCGTCCATTGGGGCGTCAGGGCAAACGCCCCCCCAAATATTTTCTTCACCCTGCAATAAAAAAAACACAACAATGTATTAGTATAACCCAAAAACAAATAAATATAAGGTGTACATCATCATTTCAAGTCTAAATAGTATTAAAAATGAAGTAAAGCTAGTAAAGGGACACTGTCACTTTAAAATAACCCTTGCGCTACATTAACTAATGCTGTGTATCTATATAGCCCCCTGCCTGCACCCTGTGTGATCAAATTACAATAGTTATACACTGTGTACACTAACCCTAGAGTCTTCTCTCTCTTCAATGAGTCCTGGCCTGGCCCCCTGACCGTTAATGCATGCCGCCCACCATCACAGTGACGATATGCATGGGCGGTCATAAATGTATCAATTAATAACTGACAGTCTTCCATCATTGACCAATCAATGATGGAAGGCTGTCCAGTTACTAAGTGATCAATCTAAACCCACCCAGACCTTTAGCCCTGAGCGCCCACCAGCAAATAGGGCCTCGAGTTATCATTTTGATTAATTGATACAGTCAATAAAACCACCAGTTCCCTGTCCCTTCCCCCTTTCTGTTTCCTGACCCTGGTCACGCTGAGACTGAGAGACCTCCCTGGCTGAATCTACTCAACTGCTCTGCCTGCCTAAAACAGTAAGTCTACCTGCCTCTGCCTGGCACCTGCCCTGCCCCTGCCCCTGGCCAAACCAAAACCCCTAGTAGCCCCTAATAAAAGTTAGGGGTGACCAGTTACCCCCAGTCCCCCACTATGCCTGCCTGGCCTGCCAGTGCCACCTACCCAGCCACCCACCAACTACCACCGACGACCCCAGCCATCACCCCCATGTGGCCTGTGCCACCCCCGATCAGGCCTGCCCTATGCTAGCCTAGCTATGCCATCATGCCACCGCCGGATTACCCCGATCACAAGATCGGGGTAGTCGGGTGGTGAGCGGGGTGGCACAGGCCCACATGGGGGTGATCGGATCACCCCCTTGATGAGGCCTGTGCCACCCCTGATGACCTCCATGTTGCCGCCCTATGCCACCCCCGAGGCCCGATCACCACCGGCACCACCCCGATGCGGCCTATGCTACCCCGGGTATTCGGGCAGTGAGCGGGGTTGACCAGGCCACATGGGGGTGGATGTTCACCCCCATGAGGCCTGTGCCACCCCTGATCGTGGCCTATGGGCGACCGATGGGCGCCTGACCGTGACCGACCCCACCCTGGATGAACCAACTACCTGCCCCCCCCCCCCCCTATTTTTATTCCATTTTTAGAAGTAACAGGCATGTATATGTGCCTGTCACTTCTAAAGATAAAATAAAAATAAGGGAAGGGAAAAAAAAATACAGTAAAAACATTATTATTACAATTAAACAGTAAGCTAAGCAAACACATTGTTAGTACAGTTAGTAACACAACACATTTTATACAAAAATAAACAGCTTTAAACAAACATTAATAAAAAATAAAATAAACAACAGCACATACTTACCTGTAAAATTGACCCCTCCAGCGTTGGCCTTCTGTCCTCTGGATATAGTCATGAAAAATAAATAATCCAATGTTGATTGAAGCCAATGGTCAAATAAAATAATCCATGTTGATTGAAGCCAATGGTCAAAATAAAATAATCCAATGTTGATTGAAGCCAATGGTCAAATAAAATAATCCATGTTGATTGAAGCCAATGGTCAAAATAAAATAATCCAATGTTGATTGAAGCCAATGGTCAAAATAATCCAATCTTGATTGAAGCCATTGTCCATCCATCCATTCTGGCCCATTGAAAGAGGCCTCCACAAAAAAAAAAATTAAGCTCTAAAAAAAAAAAACAACACACTAAAAGAGCTCCTCCTACAAGGAGCCCCTCCCGCAATTAATTGTTTTTTTCCCACGGTCTGCTATATATACTAATTTTTGAAGGACTCTGATTGGCTGAAATTTTTGATTGACATCGATTTCAACCAATGAGAGTCTTTAAAAAATTAGCAAATCAGCAAGCAGGTATGGAAGCCTGTAAGGGTAAAAAAGGTTAGTGTGAACTTGTTTGACCCTGTATGTATTATACATATTACAGGGCTATTTTATGTGATATACATGTTACAGGATAATATCCTGTAACATGTATAGCCAAAAAATAGCACTGTAATATGTATAACAAATAATGTGTAATAGAAATGCATGAACAATATAATATAACAAGTAATAAAGAACATCAATTAATCAAATAATAAATATCAATTAATATATATTGTTGTATGTATATGTTTATGTATATTTATGTGTATTTTTTATGCGTATATATATATATATATATATATATTTGTATATATATATATATATATATATATATATATATATAAAAATTGATATCAATATATCACAATAAATAAATATATATATATATATATATATATATATATATATATATATATATATATATATCAATTTGATATATATATATATATATATATTTATTTATTGTGATATATTGATATCAATTTTTATATATATATATATATATATATATATATATTTATTTATTGTGATATATTGATATCAATTTTTATATATATCTATCAATATATATATATATATATCTATCAATATATATATATATATATATATATATATATATATATATATATATATATATATATTTATATATTATTATTATTATTTTTTTTTGGGGGGCCTATATGTTATTTAAGGTTTTTAAGGTGCGGTTGGGGCCTATATGGTCAAAATTGGTTATTTAAGGTTTTTAAGTTGCGGTTGGGGCCTATATGGTCCCAATTTGTTATTTAAGGTTTTTAAGGTGCGGTTGGGGCCTATATGGTCCCAATTTGTTATTTAAGGTTTTTAAGGTGCGGTTGGGGCCTATATGGTCCCAATTTGTTATTTAAGGTTTTTAAGGTGCGGTTGGGGCCTATATGGTCCCAATTTGTTATTTAAGGTTTTTAAGGTGCGGTTGGGGCCTATATGGTCAAAATTGGTTATTTAAGGTTTTTAAGGTGCGGTTGGGGCCTATATGGTCCCAATTTGTTATTTAAGGTTTTTAAGGTGCGGTTGGGGCCTATATGGTCAAAATTGGTTATTTAAGGTTTTTAAGGTGCGGTTGGGGCCTATATGGTCCCAATTTGTTATTTAAGGTTTTTAAGGTGCGGTTGGGGCCTATATGGTCCCAATTTGTTATTTAAGGTTTTTAAGGTGCGGTTGGGGCCTATATGGTCAAAATTGGCTATTTAAGGTTTTTAAGGTGCGGTTGGGGCCTATATGGTCCCAATTTGTTATTTAAGGTTTTTAAGGTGCGGTTGGGGCCTATATGGTCCCAATTTGTTATTTAAGGTTTTTAAGGTGCGGTTGGGGCCTATATGGTCCCAATTTGTTATTTAAGGTTTTTAAGGTGCGGTTGGGGCCTATATGGTCCCAATTTGTTATTTAAGGTTTTTAAGGTGCGGTTGGGGCCTATATGGTCAAAATTGGTTATTTAAGGTTTATAAGGTGCGGTTGGGGCCTATATGGTCCCAATTTGTTATTTAAGGTTTTTAAGGTGCGGTTGGGGCCTATATGGTCCCAATTTGTTATTTAAGGTTTTTAAGGTGCGGTTGGGGCCTATATGGTCCCAATTTGTTATTTAAGGTTTTTAAGGTGCAGTTGGGGCCTATATGGTCAAAATTGGTTATTTAAGGTTTTTAAGGTGCGGTTGGGGCCTATATGGTCCCAATTTGTTATTTAAGGTTTTTAAGGTGCGGTTGGGGCCTATATGGTCCCAATTTGTTATTTAAGGTTTTTAAGGTGTGGTTGGGGCCTATATGGTCCCAATTTGTTATTTAAGGTTTTTAAGGTGCGGTTGGGGCCTATATGGTCCCAATTTGTTATTTAAGGTTTTTAAGGTGCGGTTGGGGCCTATATGGTCCCAATTTGTTATTTAAGGTTTTTAAGGTGCGGTTGGAGCCTATATGGTCCCAATTTGTTATTTAAGGTTTTTAAGGTGCGGTTGGGGCCTATATGGTCACACTTGCTCTTTTAAGGTTTTAAACGTTACGGTTTGGGTCTTAAACGTTCTAATGTTTTTTTTTTTGTTTTCTATAACTTCCCAGGTGCAAACTATCTGTGGAATCAGATTTCTTTGGACTCGTTGGTTGACTTACTGGACGTGAATACCCCGAGAAGGAGAGTCAACTGTTGGTGAGTATATGGTCACACTTGGACTTTTAAGGTTTTAAAAGTTAAGGTTTGGGTCTTGAGATTTCTAATGTTTTTTTTGTTGTTTTCTATCACCCCCCAGGTGCAAACTATCTGTAAAAGCAGATTTGTTTGGACTCGTTGGTTGACTTACTGGACGTGAATACCCCGAGAAGGAGAGTCAACTGTTGGTGAGTATCATTGCCTTTAATTTTCTGTCCATGTGTATAGGTGCAAATTTGATGTTGATGTAGTCTTGTCACATGAGGGTTTGCAATCTGTAATGTATACCAATGAAATCAACACACTGTTATTTTAAAGTAATTTTGTGACATAATATAAATTAATATACCGTGATCTCTTTCTTTTATTGGTATCAATATCAGAAATTAATACTATTGACTCTCTACTTGTGAAGCCTTTCGCCACCCTAACCTATGAGGAGAAGGTGGAAGTAAAACGGTTAGGAGCTGACCAACCAGAGATAAATCTGCAGCAAATCGCAAGAGATAGAGGGAAGCAATATGTCCGTAATTTCAATACTGAATGGTACAATAAGAACGACTGGCTTTCTGGAAGCGTTTCTAGGAAGTCCTTATATTGTTTCCCATGCATCCTATTTGGTGGTGACGCTGCTTGGACCAAAACTGGAGTGACTGACGTCAAACATCTAGCTGACAAATTGGCAAAACACAAAAGTTCTAAAGTTCACTTGGATAACAGGATCAAGTTTGAGATGCTTGGACAGGCGAACATTGCTGTTCAACTGGACCAAGGATACCAAGTCAGCATTCAAAAACACAACGATGAAGTGGCTAAGAACCGGTACATCCTGTCACAACCTACAATGATGATGGAGTATAGAGAATCCTAGTTCTCTTATCTCCTGTAGGTTTTAGACCTAAGATTTGGGTGACTCAGACCAATGGACCTTCCTTGCGGATGCAAGAGCATAAGTCCCAGCTTAAGGTAGTGTGCCTGGGAAAAACCTGGCATGGAGTCAGAAACGATCTCCTATTCCAGCATATGCCCTTGGGTCAATAATACACCTGGACACAAAGTCTTGATGAAAATTATGAACAACTTCTTTATTTTTACACAAGTATTTAAACACCTCACAAAAACAGTACAGGGAGTGGCTACCCCTTTGTCCAACCCTTATCTTCCTCTTGGCCAATGGGGTAATCTCCAGAGTAACTTGATTACCTCTAGCCAATGGACTAGAGGTAAGCTCTGGGAACTTCCAGGCCCCTCCCCTGGGCCGCCCACTAGGTGTGGCTAACAGAGTCATTTGGATGCTGGCAGTCAAGAGAGACACATCTCTTTGCTATGGCCCAGGCCCCTGGATCTGGGCTAGGGAAACCCCAGAGGCCCCCTGGATAGATGGTGCTCCTATGTCTGTTGGGACCCTATTGTTCCTGACTTAAGTATGTGTACTTAAAGGATTAACCTTGGTGGCCAGCTGGGGTCCTTCTCCTGTTGCAAGATGTATGTGGCAATGTATCCAGCATGACTACCCCATACTATCATATACATATGTGTACATATTCCACACACTGTCAGTCTATTTAAGTACAAGCGTAAAAGCGCACCCCACATAAAACCACCTAATGTCCTCATAGTATATGGGATTGGGGCAGGGTTTCCACATCAATCCATCTCATGCATTATGATGACTTTTATTGATGGTGATGGGAACCCTGCTCATTTCCTTAGACAATAATCATAATAATATAACAGTATAACCGTATAACAGTATAACAGGGTGTCTGGGAGCCCCAAACCTTTTGTTCCTCCCCATGGCAACAGCATGTGGAAGATAACCCAGCCCAAAATGGCCACTGCTGCCAGTCACAAAATGGCCCCAGCATAGTTCACACCAAATCCAATATGGCCACTGGCTGATTCATGACAATCCTTCCCCAAGCGGGCGGAGAACATCCAAGATTTTCTCAGCTACGCTGATAGTCATGAATCTGCTGGTTTGGCCAGGCCCGCTGCATGCTAGGCAAGTTCATGTCGGTGCGCACACAGTCCCAAGGTGCAGAGTAAAGACCTCCCCCAGCCCTTGGCCTTGCTCCCACTGTATAGAGCAAATTGCTCTTGCCCTGCACCCCCACCCAAAACAGTCCAGGATCCCATCTCTCTGTTTTTGGCAGCAGCATGGAAGTCTCTGGGGACACAGTGGGTTGCACCCATACATTCTTCTGAGGCAAAACCGTATTTTTGGGAGCCCCATAAAACAACCCCTGTCCCATAGCAACCCCTTTCCCTCCAGCCAGTCCCCACAGCTGGGCTGGGGTCTCTAAAAAAGTCTCTGGGCCTATGGGATTGCAAGAGGGCAGTCCAGTACTTCCCTCAGCAAAATCATTATTGTTGGGAGCGCAATAACACAATAACTGCAGTAAAGTACATACCGGTCTGCGCTTGACTCCAGCATCCCTGATGGAGTCCGGACTTGGATGCTCTGTTTGCTCTGGCTCCTGGAGATCTGTATCTTTGGACATACCCTCCTGGTTTTCTTCCCCTGGGTCTGTCTGTGTTGCAGCCTGGAGAACTACGCTGTTCCCACCCAGGCTGTGCTTACACTCCTCCTTTACCTCCTCTGTTGCCTTTTGTTGATTGACTGTGCTTTGGCTCTGTGATGTAGGCTGGGGAGTCTCGCAATTCCCACCCAGCCGGTTCTTTGGGGCCCTCAGCTGACCCTCTTCTTCTATGGCCTTTTGCTTGGTACCCTTATCCCAGTCCTCCAAGTTTAACTGGGCCTTTGGAGCGGTGTCTGTTCCAGTGGGCCTCTGGACATTGGTTATCCAGGGTATCTCCCCACTTGGTTCACCCTCTACTATGGTGCCACACTGCACCCACGGCTCCTTTGCCAAGGCTGGCAAGCTTGCTGCCCCTGTCGGGCTCTTGGTGCCCCTGGCACTCTCTTGGTGCCCCTGGCACTCTTGCTGTGTGAGGCCTGGTTCCCTGTAGCTAAGAACCAGTTCCTTTCCCTCCCCACAGTCCATTACATAGCCCTCCTGGGCTCTGTGCTTCACTAGCACCTTTTGTAGCAACTCTCCTGGGGTGTCAGAGTACAGATTTTGGTTATCTGTTGTAGGCTGGGGAATCTTATCCTTCCCACCCAACCTGACCTCTACGGCCTTTTCCCCAGAGTGCATTACATAGCCCTCCCCACAGTCTCTTGGGTGGCTATCCTGAGCCCCTGGCTCCATTAGCAGTTCTGGCCTATACACATTGCCTAGAACTTCTGAGGGCAGACTTAGTTCATCTGGCCCTACCTGTTGAGCAGTTACTGGGGTTTCTGCCAGGATTTGTGCTGGAAGGTAGTCCTCAGGTGAGACCTGTTTGGAGAAAATGTGCTCTGCTAGCATTTCCTCTGGGATTAAGTCTCTTGGGGTATCAGGGGACAAACATGGGTTATCTGACCCCACCCAGGGAACATTCCCCTGGGTCTCTGGCTCTTGGAGCTGGTGATTTGGTCCCAAGCTGACTTTACCATCCCTTCTAGGCTCTGACACAGTCTCTATATTTTTTAAAGGAACGCATTCTCCATCACTATGTTCTCCCCAGACCCCTTGCACACAATCACTTCGGTACATACCATCTGTGTTGTAACGATCTGGCGACCAGTCCCCTTGACTGGGTTGTTCCCCTCTTGATGGGCAAAATGACTCCCCATAGATCTCGTCCCACAACTCAAAATACTCCTCCTCCAGCTGCAGTTCCTGCTCAATCAGGTGTACCATTAAATTAGCCTCCATGGACCACGGTTCCAGTCCCAGACCACGACAGCCTTCCACAAACAAGTTGTTGTGCCTTTTAAAGGTTCCTATTTCCCCTTTAGGATCACCATACACAATGTCTTGGAGGCCAGAATCTATCTCCAAGCGGAAATCAAACTCCTCTCCAAGGCCACCAACTATTCTGGCGTGAAAAACGTGATATTGGTTCTCCAAGGCAACCTCTTTTCTTACTAGTACTTCCAGCCAGCCCATTAGCTCATCGTCCTGCCACAGATTCAGAATCGCCATCCATTTCTCTAGACGCAATGTCTCTCTGTAGCCAAGTCTTTGCTGAGCTGGAGTTCTCGCTCCATTGCGCTCCTGCCAGATCCTCTGGCAATACTGGTCTAGTACGTTGGACACCTCTTGTGCGGTCATCTTACTGGGGTATAAGTGCCTGGCTGCTTTAAACCGTCTTGTTGCTTCTTTGGTGATATCCGTCTGTTCCATTCTTGGTCTTTCTGTAGAGTCGTCCCACCTCTGCCAGCCAATTGTCACAACCTACAATGATGATGGAGTATAGAGAATCCTAGTTCTCTTATCTCCTGTAGGTTTTAGACCTAAGATTTGGGTGACTCAGACCAATGGACCTTCCTTGCGGATGCAAGAGCATAAGTCCCAGCTTAAGGTAGTGTGCCTGGGAAAAACCTGGCATGGAGTCAGAAACGATCTCCTATTCCAGCATATGCCCTTGGGTCAATAATACACCTGCACACAAAGTCTTGATGAAAATTATGAACAACTTCTTTATTTTTACACAAGTATTTAAACACCTCACAAAAACAGTACAGGGAGTGGCTACCCCTTTGTCCAACCCTTATCTTCCTCTTGGCCAATGGGGTAATCTCCAGAGTAACTTGATTACCTCTAGCCAATGGACTAGAGGTAAGCTCTGGGAACTTCCAGACCCCTCCCCTGGGCCGCCCACTAGGTGTGGCTAACAGAGTCATTTGGATGCTGGCAGTCAAGAGAGACACATCTCTTTGCTATGGCCCAGGCTCCTGGATCTGGGCTAGGGAAACCCCAGAGGCCCCCTGGATAGATGGTGCCCCTATGTCTGTTGGGACCCTATTGTTCCTGACTTAAGTATGTGTACTTAAAGGATTACCCTTGGTGGCCAGCTGGGGTCCTTCTCCTGTTGCAAGATGTATGTGGCAATGTATCCAGCATGACTACCCCATACTATCATATACATATGTGTACATATTCCACACACTGTCAGTCTATTTAAGTACAAGCGTAAAAGCGCACCCCACATAAAACCACCTAATGTCCTCATAGTATATGGGATTGGGGCAGGGTTTCCACATCAATCCATCTCATGCATTATGATGACTTTTATTGATGGTGATGGGAACCCTGCTCATTTCCTTAGACAATAATCATAAAAATATAACAGTATAACCGTATAACAGTATAACAGGGTGTCTGGGAGCCCCAAACCTTTTGTTCCTCCCCATGGCAACAGCATGTGGAAGATAACCCAGCCCAAAATGGCCACTGCTGCCAGTCACAAAATGGCCCCAGCATAGTTCACACCAAATCCAATATGGCCACTGGCTGATTCATGACACATCCTTTCGAAGATAATTGATTGTGTTCGCTTTTGTGGCGCTTTTGAACTGGCATTAAGAGGACACGACGAGAGTGAAACATCGCTAAATCCAGGAGTGTTTAGAGGACTGGTGGATTTGGTTGGCAGTATCGATAGTGCAATGGAACAGCATTTGAAGACTGCAACTAAGCATGGGCAAGTTCTAATAATGGGAGACTTTAATAACCCTGATATAAACTGGATAAACGAGACCAGCAGCTCAGCTAAGGGGAGCAGGTTCTTGAGTACACTCAGGGATCATTATCTAGCCCAGGTAATACAAGAACCTACTAGAAATGGGGCCATCTTGGATTTAGTCATCACAAGTAATATTGATATAATATCAAATGTAAAAATAGGGGAACCCTTGGGGAACAGTGATCACAACACAGTCTCATTTGAGATTGAATACAAAAAACAAAGTTGTAAGGGGCCAACAAAAACTCTAAATTTTAAAAAGGCTAACTTTAAAGGGCTACGGGCAGCAATACAACATATAGACGGGGACAAAGAACTTACAGGGAAGAATACTGAAAATAAATGGACAACATTCAAATCCTTACTAAATAAACATACTCATCAGCATGTACCATGTGGAAATAAAATAAATAGGAGTAAATCACATCCCATG
Source organism: Discoglossus pictus (assembly GCA_027410445.1). Taxonomy (NCBI): domain Eukaryota; kingdom Metazoa; phylum Chordata; class Amphibia; order Anura; family Alytidae; genus Discoglossus; species Discoglossus pictus. The sequence goes on from CM050165.1 coordinate 42,966,679, forward strand.
TGGCTTAACAATGACTTAAAGATCATGATGAGGAAAAAGAAATATGCATTTAAATTATACAAGAAGGAGGGAACAGAGGCATCTTTATGTGACTATAAGGAAATCAACAAGGCTTGCAAAAGGGCTATTAGACTGGCTAAAATAGAAAATGAGAAGTCAGTTGCAATGGAAAGTAAGACTAACCCTAAAATATTTTATAAATATATTAATGGGAAGAAGGCCAGGAAGGAATCGATAGGACCATTACAATGTGACACAGGCCATCTGATAATTAGTGACCAGGAAAAGGCAGATGAGCTAAATAGGTTCTTTTCGTCGGTTTACACAAGGGAGGTACCAGTGGTTGGGACACTGCAACATAATGGGGCTACACTACCTTCACTAAATAATTGGTTAACGCAGGAAGAAATACAAAAGAGGTTGGAGAAAATAAATGTTAATAAAGCCCCAGGTCCTGATGGAATACATCCAAGGGTACTGAGGGAGCTGGGTTCTGTAATATCCAAACCATTATATCTAATCTTTAAAGACTCGCTCACTACAGGGTCTCTACCAGATGACTGGAGAAAAGCAGAGGTGATACCTATATTTAAGAAGGGATCTAGAGCAAATCCGGGGAATTATAGACCAGTGAGCCTCACTTCTGTAGTTGGGAAGCTTTTAGAAGGGTTAATAAGGGACAGAATACAAGAATATGTCTATTTGAACAGGATCATAGGTAGCAGTCAACATGGATTTATGAAGGAAAGGTCGTGTCAGACCAATCTAATTAGTTTTTATGAGGAGGTTAGTAGGAACTTGGATCAGGGCAACTCAGTGGATGTAGTCTTTTTAGATTTTTCAAAGGCATTTGATACAGTGCCACATGGAAGACTAGTGAGCAAACTAAGGGATACAGGAATTGCAGTAAATATCTGCTCATGGATCGAGAGCTGGCTAAAAGACAGGAAGCAAAGGGTTGTTGTAAATGGAACATACTCCGATTGGTCTAATGTGATAAGTGGGGTTCCTCAGGGCTCAGTATTGGGTCCTCTCCTTTTTAACATATTTATTAATGACATTGAAGTAGGACTCGAATGTAGTGTCTCCATTTTTGCTGATGACACTAAGTTGTGCAAGGTAATAAAATCAGATAATGATGTACTTTCCCTACAAAAGGATTTGCATAAATTAGAGAAATGGGCGGCTAAATGGCAGATGAGATTTAATACAAATAAATGTAAGGTTATGCATTTGGGAAGGAACAATAGCCAAGCAATCTATAATCTTAATGGAGCAAATCTAGGGGTATCAGATATTGAAAGGGATTTGGGAGTACTAGTGGATAACCACCTAGGTAACAGCGCTCAAAGCCAAGCAGTGGCTGCAAAGGCAAATAAAATATTAGCATGTATTAGGAAGGGTATAGAAGCCAGGGAAGAAGATATCATTCTGCCACTATACAAATCTCTAGTACGCCCTCATTTGGAATATGGAGTACAATTTTGGGCACCACCTCACAAAAAAGACATTTTAGAGCTGGAAAAAGTACAGAGAAGGGCTACAAAACTAATAAGGGGAATGGAGGGGCTAAGTTATGAAGAAAGACTAGCAAAATTAAACTTATTTTCGCTAGAAAAAAGGCGTCTAAGAGGAGATATGATTACGTTATTTAAATACATCCAGGGTCAATATAAGGCTTTGTCAAGTGAACTTTTTGTAGCAAGAGATTTTCAACTGACAAGAGGACATCCGTTGAGGTTAGAGGAAAAAAGATTTCACCTTAAACAAAGAAAAGGGTTCTTCACAGTTAGGGTGGTTAAACTGTGGAATTCTCTACCAAAGGAGGTGGTGACAGCGAATTCGATAGACAACTTCAAAAAGGGGTTAGATATATTTCTGAATAAAGAGGGCATTCAAGGCTATCCTAGATAACTAGCAAGGAATATTGATCCAGGGAGAAATTTGATCGCCAGTTTCTGGGGTCAGGAAGGAATTTTGCTTTTTTTTTCCCCTTATGAGACAATTGGCAAAGTTTCAATGGGGTTTTTTTTTATGTTTGCCTTCCTCTGGATCAATTAACAATAATTAACAATTAACAATAATAATAAATAGTCCAAATTAAAAAGATCAATAGAGATCTAAAAAGGTTGAACTTGATGGACTAACTCTTTATTCATTCTCCAATACTATACTATTAATAATTATTTAATCAATAATTTAATTAATAACTAATCCGCATATTGCAGATCAGAGGAGATCTTAACAGGTTGAACTTGATGGACTGAAAGTCTTTTTTCAACCTTAATTACTACGTAACTATGTAACTATGTAACTATGTAACTGTGTTTAAGGGCACTTCCAAAACCGTGCAGAATGAGCTACTGGACTGCATGCATGAAGTTATAAAGGAAGTGATTCACCAAGAGCTTAAAGAAGCCCAGTTTGTGGCAATCCAAGCGGATGAAACAACCGATATTTCCGCTAGGACACAGTGCGTTGTAGTCTATCGCTACATTGACAAGAAGCATCAAGTGGTGGAAAGATTTGATGGCTTCACGGAAATGAAATCAACGGATGCAGACTCGATTGCTGCTGTTGTGCTGGAAACACTGAATACTGTTCTCCCAGAGCCAGAAGACAAGAAGAAACTCATAGCTCAAAGCTACGATGGTGCCAGTGTGATGCGTGGAGATCAAGGAGGAGTTCAAAGAAAAATAAAGGCGTGTACCCGAACACACACTACGTCCATTGCTATGCTCACCAACTGAACCTAATAATGGAGAAAGCAGTTTCAAGGATTGGAAGAGTTCGAGTTTTTTTTTCCAACATAGGCGGCATACCATCTTTTTTTTCACGCTCTCCAAAAAGGACTGGAGTTCTGGATGAGGTAGTTGGTAGAAGACTTCCAAGAGGTGCACCAACACGATGGAACTTCAACGTTAGGACCGTGAACGTAATCTACGAGAACAGAGATGCGCTACTTGAGTGTTTCCAGACAATTGAAGCATGTCTAAACTTTGATCCAACATCTATACGGGAAGCCACACGTTTCATTGGAATGCTGGAAGACAGGGAGTTCCTTTACTTCCTTAAATTATTTCATTTAATAATGCCACATGTTGACATCCTCTATAGTCAGCTTCAGAAGCGAGACACGGATACTGTTTATATCAAAAAAGTCACAGAAGACTTTGTCGCCAGCATCCAGAAAATCCGTAATTCTGTGGAAGAGATAGAAGCAAGTTTGCCGAGCGATCTAACAGTCAACAGACGGAGTGCGGAGATCTCAACCTTGAGACAACTTTCAAGAGAGGTATGTGACATAGTGGTGGTTCATGCAAAAGAATGTTTTTCATTTTCAAATCACCTAGTCAGTGCCAAACTTGTTCAAAGTGACTTGTATAAAACCCATGACACTTGCTTTCCAACCCAAGCTCTGGAAGACACCGTGCAAGCATATCCAATACTGAAGAAGGAACAATTACGCACTGAGCTGTCACTTCTGTATGGGAAGACAGAGTTTCATACTTGTACAAGTGCTGTTGCTCTGCACAAACTTTTCCATCAATTTAATCTGCAGAATGATTTCACAGAGACATTAAAATTATTAAGAATCCTGATTACAACACCAATGACTACTGTAGAATCAGAAAGATGCTTCTCAACATTGAAGAGGATAAAAACCTTTTTAAGAAGCACCATGTCCCTGGAGCGGTTGAATGCATTGGCGATGCTCTCAATGGAAAAGCAACTGATTTCCGAGATCCCAGACTTCAATGAAAAAACCATTGAGAAGTTTTCTTCTTTGAAAGATCGCCGTGCAAAATTAAAATACAAGTGATTGAAGCAAAGAAGAATGCATACCCCCAAGGTGTGCAAAGATAAACTGCGTTAAGCAGCACCACCTCACACTACCAAACATAACTAGTGGTAAGTAAAGTATGAACGGTGTGTGGGTGTGCATATGGAAGGAGCTATGAAAGGTGTGTGCATGGTCAGTAACAATTGTTGAAGCCTTGGAGTGGTTTGAAGGAATTGGAGGCACTTCCAAGGGTAGCTGTCACTTGTGTACAGGAAGCAAGAATTCCATGTCTGTACAAGTGCTGTTGCTCTGCAGCAACTTTAGCATCAATTTAATCTACATAATTTAACAGAGTGAGTGAAGCTATAAGGAATCCTGCTTACAACAACGAAGACTACTAAAGAACCAGAAAGATGCTTCTCCACATTGAAGAGGATCAAAAAAGTAATTAAAAAGCACCATGGTCCTGTAGCGGTTAAATGCATTGGTTTGAAGGAATTGGAGGCACCTTCAAGGGTACGTAAAGTTCTCAGAAATGGCACCACCTCACTACCAAAAATAACTAGTGGTAAGTAAAGTATGAATGGTGTGTGGGTGTGCATATTGAAGGAGCTATGAAAGGTGTGTGAATGGTCAGTAACAATTGTTGAAGCCTTGGCGTGGCGTTACTGCTCATATGGTTATCCATATGCTAATTCAACGTGTTTGTTTGACATTGATTATTGTGTTGTCTAAACAGAAGTGAAATGTTGTTGTTTTCTTGAATCCCAAGATCCACTGGTTTGGGCCTATGCAGTGCTGATTGGTCTTCTAAGGTATGTTTGAGGCCTATATGGTCCCACTTGGTCTTCTAAGGTATGTTTGGGGCCTATGGTCACACTTGGTCTTCTAAGGTATGTTTGGGGCCTATGGTCACACTTGGTCTTCTAAGGTATGTTTGAGGCCTATATGGTCACACTTGGTCTTCTAAGGTATGTTTGGGGCCTATATAGTTCCACTTGGTCTTCTAAGGTATGTTTTGGGCCTATGGTCACACTTGGTCTTCTAAGGTATGTTTGGGGCTTATATAGTCACACTTGGTCTTCTAAGGTATGTTTGGGGCCTATATAGTCACACTTGGTCTTCTAAGGTATGTTTGGGGCCTATGGTCACACTTGGTCTTCTAAGGTATGTTTGAGGCCTATATGGTCACACTTGGTCTTCTAAGGTATGTTTGGGGCCTATATAGTTCCACTTGGTCTTCTAAGGTATGTTTGGGGCCTATGGTCACACTTGGTCTTCTAAGGTATGTTTGGGGCTTATATAGTCACACTTGGTCTTCTAAGGTATGTTTGGGGCCTATATAGTCACACTTGGTCTTCTAAGGTATGTTTGGGGCCTATAGTCACACTTGGTCTTCTAAGGTATGTTTGGGGCTTATATAGTCACACTTGGTCTTCTAAGGTATGTTTGGGGCCTATATAGTCACACTTGGTCTTCTAAGGTATGTTTGGGGCCTATATGGTTCCACTTGGTCGTTTAATGTTTTTTAAGTATGGTTTTGTTCTTGAATGGTATGATTGATTTGCTTGTTTTCTTTCAACCCCAGGTGCAAACCCTATGTGGCTGCAGATTTGTTTCTACTCATTGGTCAACTTAATGAACGTGAATACCCTGAGAAGAAGAGCCGACTAATGGTAGGTGTCACTCCTTTAATTTTTCTGTTAATACGTATAGGTGCAATTATGATATTGCTGTAGTCTTGTCACATGAGTTTTTTCAATCTATATTGTATACCAATGAATTTAACACATTGTTACTTTACTTCTTGACATTTCTGCATTGCAGATCATGTATTTCAATGGGCTTTACAAGCATAAGGTCATTGGGTGGGGCTTATAAAGGTCATTATGATGTCAGGGGGAGGAGTTATACAAATGGGTGTGGTTTAAAAAAAGGGGGAGTGGCTATGTTTCACCCTGTCGCCCCTCCAACTTGAAAAGTCACCAGCCGCCACTGTGTGTAATGGTAAAGTGTAGGATGCTGTTTAAGAACATTATCATTAGTCTACAAAGTGAGCTTAATTATATTGGTTAATAATCCATAGTTTTTTGTGTCAGAAATTAACAGTTGGAAAGAAAGGGCAAAATAATCACAAGTTGAAAACAACAATATTTTTGAGAGAGGGGAATGATGGAGAGGAGGGAGGGGTGGGAGGGCTTAGATAATTAGAGGATAAGGGAGGAGTTTATAAGAAAGAGGGGAACAAAAGAGAAAAAAGGGGAAAGAGGTAAAAAAAATGATATGTATACATATGCCAATATTATTTGATCTGTAAAACACTTTTGTATTATAAAGTTTTCTCATGATATTTCAATAAAAAAATAATAAGGAAATAATAATATCTTTGACCTATAAGTGTTAATGCTCTTTGGCCATGCTCATCCTTATATTCACCCCCTACTTTGCGTGTTAATTAATGACATAGGATAAGACAAATGGTTGTAATGGAGGATCTTGAAAAGTAAATTACACGTGAAATAGTAGCATTCAAGACTAATTATCCAATACTAACCTAAATAAGAACACATTGCAAATATCATTTGTTTATAGGTAGAATTTTTGTAACATTAATACAAAATATGCTTTCCCTGGCCTTTTAATACACGGTTGTTGTTTGAATTGGTAATTATATAAGCACAATTCTTTTTTATTGTGATATATCTAAATAATACAGTTAATGCGGATAGATTTTAATGAAACCCAATTAAATGCTTATTTTATTGACCTATTATGTTAAAAATAGAATTTTATTACAATCCTGATAAACTAACTGTGTCCTATTTTCACTGATGTCTGTTTCGACTTTAATATGCGCATATTTTAACAGTTAAGGAAATTAGGAGATTTAGCCTTAAGGCAGCTCCTCTTCTGGTTTCCCTTTCTGTCTAACTTCAAAGTGTTTGTATAATATTCACATACTCACTTTGAAATATGTGTTTCATCTTTTTGTCACTTGATTCAAAATTTCAACTACAGCGATGGGCTAGAAATGGTAATGTAAGTGATGTCTGGATTGGTAAAATATTGCAGGAAGCGCCAGTTTTTCATTTAATAGCTCATCACGGGTATGGGAAAGCTGCCTTCTAGTTGTCTATAATCTGAGAATAAAAGACAAACAACTTTTTTCAAATGGAATTCAAAGAAGTGGAACACAGTGACCAATGTTTTTTTTTTTATTTATTTTTTTAAATAACTTAGTATATATATTTTTCAGTAATATTTTTCTTTAAATCCAAACGTTTCCACATCATTAAATGTAGGGGGTTATGAGGGAGAGAGGGAAAATAGAATCAAGATGAGAAAACCTAGTTTTATAAAATCACATCTCTAGTGTTAGACACAAAGCTAAGATCCAAATTGATGGTACAATAATGGACATAATATATAATATAACAATATATTAAAAAGAATACTGACTACAAACAATACCATTTCTACCTGCTAATATGCTTATCCAAATATTTATACTCTGTGGCAATATACATATTCCAAAAGCTCATTAACATGGAACTTCCAAAATATGCCATGTAATAAATGTGGTCATATTTTTAACATGTAATATTTGAAAGAAAAACACTTAAAAAATATGCATCATGCTTTTAGAATGTAAAAAAATAATAATACAGCCTTGAATTTATTGTTTTATATGAAATTATGCTGCGGTGGAATCTACCATTTTTTAAAACGTTTTAGTAGGTCCACTTCCTGAGGTGGGAGGAGACTTTGAGTAAACAGGAAGTGTCTGTCTGCACATCATCTATTTGTCAGTTACATCTGTCCATGCTCTCACCAAGAGAAGCTCATTAGATTACAAAAAAAAACAATGAACAGTCAGCAGGGTAGAAAGCAAAATGTGTTTATTTATTTATTGTCTACTTTCTAAAAGTATTTTATCCATTAGCAGGTTTAGTTAATCAAAAAACAATATAGAAAAAAAATGATCACAGTGGTCCTTTATTACATAAGTTCAAGGAAAAGCCCAATTTTCTTCTTCAAATATAAAAGAGCACTGTTTGATGTCACCATTTTTTGTAGTTGGGCATTGTCAAGAGGTTTCCCTTGACAGAAATATGCAGCCTTCACATTATCTGTTATGTTAATGTTAATCACAAAGACTGGCTTATGTGAGGGGGGCTGGCAATTAAGTGAAGTTATAAGCACTGGTGGTCAACCTCACGTAGGCAAATTAAGTTTCTCAAGTTTAAGTATTCAGCAATCCTTCCCTCAGTCTAGGCACATAAGACAGGTAGCTGATTGGAAAATCCCTATCCCATGTGACCCCAGGTGATGTACTGAGCTTCTGACCTAGAGTACATGGGATCACAGTACAACGCTTCAATGTGGGTGCCACCCGGATTTGCTGCTCCGAGCACGGAAGGGGTTGTTTGAATGGCTGAGCTTTGTGCAACGTTTACCTTTTGGTTACTGAATTACTGTACCCTATTGTTCTCCAGATTATATATGTCCCATGTGCCAACAAATGATTCCCTCCTTTGGTTGAATTATAAGGTGTAGCACTGTGTTTCTTCCGTAAAGGAACACTAAGTAGCTGTGCCGTACGCTGTTGCTGGCAAGAATACAACACTATCTTGGTGTCAAGAAAATCAACCCACCTTAGGTACGAGGAACTAGCCAGTGGGAGTTCCTGATCGTAGCTGGTCCAGCTGGTCCCGTATCTTGACAGGCATTCAATGCAGAATAAACAAACTTTATATTTTCAGACTCACTGGACCTTAGAAGATTTATTTATTTTGAGGACTTGTCCTTGTTATCCAATGAGTATTAAGACAGTTGTTATTGCTGATTGACTCGCTGTGACAGACTGAGTGGCTCTGTAGGATTGTTTGTACGCAAATTCCATGTTATAACTATTTTTTAGTTCACCATTAATTAACATAAAATGTGTAAGCAGCAGAGCAAATCTTAAATCAGAATATAAATTGAGAAACACAGTTTATCTAATTAATGACCACTGCTGTAACTATCCCAGCCTCTCTCATTGTCGTGAGAACTGTTAAAATATCTTGGCTACGTCTTGACTAATATTATCTCAGTTCAGTGATTTCACTTCCTTTCAGTAGTGCTCAGGACAATGAAAGAGGTGGTGATGGATACAACAGTGGCCATTAATGAGATAAACTGTGTATTTACTGGCTAAAGCTTTGATTATCAGTTGCTTTCACATATATTATGATAATTAATGGTGAACAAAAAAAAAATAGGTTAAACATGAAAAGCACTTACATTTGCCCTTTAGGTATGTTTTTGGTATTTTCCAGGCCTTGGTTTAATTAACAACTCTCCCAACCCCTAATGTTTGTTCCATTTTATTTCGCACCTAGAGCAATTAATCTTAATAATCCAAGACCTTTTAGACCTTTACTCCATACATTATTGCACATTATGGTAAAAAATAATAATTTATATAACATGGAAAATAGATATTTTACAAAATTCTGACATGTTGATTTATAGCGTGAGTAATCCGTCCATATCAATGATCAAAAGTTTATGGAATCCAGTAACCATGAAAAGATGTGCAAGTGTAATAACATCCTTTATCAGTAATATTACAACACAAATAAATGTGATATTCTGTAATAAAAAAAACTCATGATTTGGCTTTCCTAAAAGATAAGGAAGTTATAAAACTCAAACTAATTAATCCCAAAGTGATGTGCAAATGTGTAAAGTATTTAGTGTCGTAAAATAGAAACAGATGTTAAAATTGACTTGTGTTTTCTTTCAAAATATAATTTGGGGATTTGTTTTTTTCTAATCAGAGCTGTGTTTACTGTCCACGTTTATAATAATTATCTACCTGTCTACAGCTTCCTGTTTTGTGACTGTACTAAACAAATGCAAAAGTAGGAAAGGTTATAAGTTAATATTATTTTTTAATGAGTCGGTTGAGTGTGGTCTTCTAACATAGTTGATGCTTGGCGAGAAAAAATCAGTATTTGTTTAAAAACTTAGTATTGATTCAAAATAATATAGCAATCTCTGATCAAAATAATTTATCTACATTTGGTACAGTAACATTACATTAAATCCTATTGTTGTTGAGTTGTTCAATCGTGTCCAACTTTCTGTGATCCTATGGAACGCAACACGCCAGGCACATCTGTCAGCCATTGACCATCTGAGCTTACTCAACCTCATGTTCACTTCTTCAATGAACTCATCTATCCATCTCCATGGGCCCAATTCTAGTAGAAGGCCACAAATGGCTGGACCTCGTAAATTTAGCTGCAGGAGTTTGAAGGTTAAATTTGAATTTGGCTAGCCCGTAGAGATTGTGGCCGGGTAACTCAGAACCGTATTGTGAGTAGCTAACAGAATATGTGGCAATATTAAGAGCAGCTGTAAGTGTGTATACATTTACGAATTGTGCAATAGAAAAGGACCCCATGTCGGCTGTCCCTCTTCTTTGTATGTCTTTGATCTTTCTCAACATCAGAGTCTTCTCTAGGAACCCTGTCTTCTCATGATAAGGAAATTATTAGTATTAGTATTACTGGATAAGCTATATCCCTAAGCCATTTGTGACTTTTGTTAGGAATTTGGGATCCAATATAATGTGTCATTTAAAATGTGTGTTATTTAAATGGTGGCAGTTAACCATAACCTAAAAATAGTCCCTGAAAATGTTATCAGCAAATCTTGAAGTTCTTACTTTTTTTAACTCAACATGAACTTTGTGGCTGAACTGAAGACGAAACTTTCCATAGAGCACATTATAAAATATAAATTATTACCTTTTGTATGTATGTAATTTTATTAATTTTATTTATTTGTAATGTGCTCAGTATGAGGTACATAACAATTGCATGCCAGTATAAGTGCATTTAACATAAAGACCATCAGTGGATTACATAGTCCCTGCCCTGAAGAGCTATCAATCTATTTACAGTCTACAACCTATCTTACATTCTCTTATTACACAGGAAGCTGTATTGTCATATTTTGATTTTTTTCAAAACTTACTGGCAGATTGAGGAGACTTTTAGTAAATACATTGTGTCTCAAAGACTTGTAAGGGTATTACATAATAGGGTTTGGTGACACTTAATCCCGCGACAGAAAATCCCATTGACAGATAATCCCATTGACACTTAAGTGGAGAAGATTAATACTATTACAAGTGAGTTAGGCAAGAAACTCTCTGACTTATATAGTGGGAGTTATGGTGGTTTTCTTAATTTCAGCCAATCTGATCCGTGTTATTTCTTCAACGATCAGAATTATTCATGTGATCAACGATCAGAATTATTCATGCGATCATACTATTGTATATGCTTATTATTTATTTGATGGATTACTGTTGGTGAAATTGTTTACGATATTAGCCTATCTGTGAGTATATAATGTGTCAGCGGGATGAAGTATCGGGGGATTAAGTGTCAATGGGATTAACGGTCGCGGGATTAAATGTCGCGGGATTAAGTGTCGCGGGATTAAGTGTCTGTACACCCATAATAGAATATCACGTGAGAGGGAATTAATTTTGTTTGGAGTGAGCTGGTGCATAATATATATATTTATATATATATATATATATATATATACCTCATAAAGTCTACAACACAAGCTGGGATCCCGCCCTACGCTGATTATAGGCAGTAACCTTGAAACAGCTGTACATGGGTAGGATACCTAGCTTGTGTATAGTCCAACCTTGGCTTTGAAAAAAAAACCTGTATTACAGCAGGCATAAGCTTAAAGGATTGATTGAAGATCATAGCATTTGTGGGCACATTTGCATGTCCCTGCTCAGCTTCCCAGAGTGCAGTGTAATAACTGTATTGCTCGGAATTCTGAGCAGGAAACAAGTTTTTTTTAACTGGTTTTAGACATTGAAATGTGAACACAAATGTACTATTATTATACTATATATATATATATATATATATATATATATATATATATATATATATATACTAGGGACTTGCCCCCAATGCTGTTTGCCAAAAATGCAAGGCTCTCCCCATCTAACTTGCGTACCTCGCAATGAGCCACTGTGGCGTTCATTGTGAGCCTCTCCCACCGCCTAATTTACGCCACTCTTTGCAGGCATCATCCAACCCACCACTGTCATGCCCACCACTTTCATGCCTCGCAATGAGCACCTTCGGCACTCATTGCGAGCCTCTCCCACTGTCTACTTTTTGGGCCTCGCGAGGAGCACCTTCGGGGCTCATTGCAGTCCTTGGCCAACCTGCCACTTTCATGCCTCGCAATGAGCCCGTGATGAGCGCCTCTGGCACTCATTGCAAGACCTGCAATGAGTGCTCATTGCAGACGTTGTCCAACCCGCCACTTTAGTGCATCGCTTTCGTGCCTTCAGCGCCCCTCTCCCTTCCATGTGTCTGTTTCCCCCGCTCCCCCTTCCCCCCTCCCCTGGCCTTTTTTTTTCTTCTTATTTCCCTCCAATGTGTCCCTTTTTCCCCTCTCTCACCCCTGTATCTCCACCCATTCTCCCTCGTCTGTGTCTTTTTCCTCTCTGTCGCTGCTTAAGTCTTGCGTGCCTCGTGATGAGCGGGCTTCGGCTTCATTTTGATCCTTTTTGAAAACATTTACGTTTTTCGATCTCTGATAAAACGCAATTAAGCCTCAAATTGGCTTTCAACCTTACTCACAGGCTCCCTGGCTATCCCCCTGTGCTGTGTGTGAGGCTTTTAAGTTATTTTTTTTTTATTATTTGGCATTTTTTGGCGATCTTCCTAGTTATATGGTTGCAAAAATATTGGTTGTTAAAGCCGTACATTTTTCAAAGTCTTGTGTGCCTCGCGATCAGCGTCAAAGTCCTACAGCCTTTGGTGCTGATTGCGGGCATCACCATGTGTGCCTTCAATCTCTTTCCATCCTCCATCAGTGAACCATCCTTGGGCAAATTACAGCTCTGACGGGCCGGATGCCTTCGGCGCTCATTGCAGCAAAGTTGTGCGGGCCTCGCGATGAGAGCCTTCGTCGCTCATTGTGCATGCGCAAGCCCATATTATTTAACACTGCGTGATGACAACTCGCAATACGACAACTATTGTTTGTGAAATACAGTATATATATATTTATATATATAAATATATATATATATATATATATATATATATATATATAAATAAATATATATATATATATATATATATATAAACACTGTATATATATACACGTATAATTAATGTAAATGTAAAATTAAAAAAAGGGTGACTATATAAAGATATATAACAAGCACATGCTATATATATATATATATATATATATATATATATATATATATATATATATATATATATATACACGTATGTGAAATAAAACAAAAAATAAATAAATAAATAAAAAAAAAAAAAAAAAAAAAAAAAATATATATATATATATATATATATATATACACCTATATAAAGAGTGAGTGACTCACCCTGATGAATATATAAATAAATATATACAGGGTGGTATGAACATCACTTTTAACAAGATGTGTGGACTAAGGGGTCACTTTAAGTACAACCTAGTTATCTTGCAGTAACATAATGATTCACAGTAAGGATGTTTCCTTTATCTCTGGTGACAAAACAAGATGACATTCCAAATATAGACACTGTATCTTAACAGATAAAGTAAGTCCTCACATGTTTAAGCCTTTATCTAGTTATTTGATTTCCCCTTTGCAAGATCTGAATTCTTCCTTTTGTAATTGCTCATTTTAACTTATCTATACCGTATTCTTCTCCCTTTGTTGGTAGGTAACATTCAGCAGCAGCCATGAGTTGAATGTGGGACATGTCATTATGGCTCTGCAGTCATTGCAAGTCGCAGGCACTGAATTTTTCTATAGAGAAACAGTGCTGGATATAAACTACTAATTAATTTGTAGTTTGTTTTAGCTCTAAAACTAAAATGTACAATATATAGAAACAGATTTGTACACATAAAATATTTGTCTACTCCTAAAAAAAAAAACATTAAGCTGGTAATTTATCAACTAACAAATGTGAAACTCTCCAAGTTTCACCATTATATTTGTTTAAAATTAGTTTTACTGTCCATCATGGAATTCATGGGCCCACAGTAAACACAATGGTAATTATCATGGCTTGATAAAGTTGAGATACCCTTAAGATGTCCAATGTTATTTGACCCAGTATATGAAAATAGAGAATACAAATACACTTACATTATACAGAAAAACTATTTTAATTGGCAGTGTTACAGTGCCCAGTTATTTATTCTTGAGGGAATTATACGTTTGTAAAACACACTCATACATGCACAGAGAGGCAAAGAGGGGGAGATAGAGAGGTATACTTATCAAGCAAGAATAATAGTGGGGTTAACAAAAATGGAGTGACCTATTTATCAAGCAGAGAGTTAAAGTTTATCCTGATGGATAAATATCTCCCACAAATAAATATGGGGGGGGGGGGCTCAAATCCTATCCAGATTTTATAAAAAGGGGTCATGAAAAATATAAGGTTTGGCATATGGAGCAGTATTTCTTTTCCAGTATTTCTTTTCTATTTGAATGTCTAAAAAATAGAAATAAAGTTTATGCACTGCACTCTGGGAAAATTGGGTGGGGACATGCAAATGAGACCACAATGCTCTTGCATTATATATATATATATATATATATATTATATATTATAATCATTTTTAATTATATTGGGGGGCAGGTGGGTGGGTTTGGGGCCCAGAGGCATTGAGAATTTAGATCCAACACTGCTGGCTGACCTGGGAATAGAGTTGAACTGCACCACTCAGGCCCACAGTTTTTTGTTTCTTTAAACCTTATCCCCCCAGATTTTTTTGGGCTCCTATGCCCTTGCGTATAGGTATATTTTGTACAATGTTTGTAAATTTAGGTTGTGCAATATTAGTGTAGCAAGAGCAAACACTGGTGTTGCAAGCTAAAGTGACACTAGTTCTTGTGCAAAATTAATGAATTAGGGCAAGCATGTATTCCATTAATCTCAAAGAGGAATCATAAACTTGTTGATAAAAAAATATCTTTCTACAGGACTTGATCAATGTTTTATTGTCTTTAGTCCTCAGTCTAAAAATAAAAAAATAAGTTATAGCAGGAATATAAGATTTTTATTAGTCTATGTATAGAAACAGTGGTGGAGCTAGTGCATAGGGGGCACCGGTGCAAAAAGAAAATTTGACACCGCCCCCACGCCAGGAGGGGGTAGGCAAAATTTGTTTTTTGCACTTTATACTGTATATACACCTATATAAATACTTTCTTACCTGCCTGGTGCTGCACTCCACATTCTGGGGTGAGAAGGGGCCACGGCAGGCCACAGAAGTACAGGGCCAGCAAGGAACAAGGGAGTGACAAGTGGCCGACGAATGCCACATGGGGCTGCAGGGTCCACAGGGGGCTGAAGAGGAACACAAGGGGCTGAGGGAGGCTGCAGAGGTCTGCGAGGCGCCATAAGAAGTCTGCGGGCAACATAAGAAGCCGTGGGGAGCACAGGGGGCCCCTTGGGCCTATGGGGGGCCACAGTTAGCCATAAGGGAGTGCAGGGGACCCACAGGAGGTCCGCAGGGGCCATAAGTGGCCATGGGGGCCACAGGGCCTGCAGGGGGAACAGGGGTCCCTGGGTCCCACAGTGGGCCATAAGTGGCCCCATGGGAGGTCTGCAGGGGCCACAGGAAACCCGTGGGACCACACAGTTTCCGTAGGGGCCACAGGAGAACTACAGGGCCACAGAAGACCTGCAAGGGCCACGGAGGGCCAGTGGGGGCCACAGGAGGGCCATGGGGGCCTCTGGTTGTCCACGGGGGCCATAGGAGGGCCACAAGGGTTACCAGAGGGCTGCGGGGGCCATAGGGGACTCGCGGGATGTCCGCAGGGGCCGATGGAGGTCTGCGGGGGCCCCTCAGAGGTCTTGCACTGTCTGCAATGGTGGGAGCTCCACCTCTGCATAGAAATATTAATTATATAGAATAATCTTTCCACTGTGATACAAATGTAAGATTATGTATTTGCCAATCACTTAGCCCTGAATGCAGACATGTTCCTTATCTGTGAAAATGCATCACTTCTAGTGAGTGAGTGAGAGATGACATGTTTCTTTCAGGCTGCTATCAATTTAAGATTAAGAGTGGTGATCAGGAATAAATTGTAAAGAAACATGTACAAATTAAATAAGTAGTGTTGATACTAATAGAGTGTAGCAGTAGAGTAGAACTCGGGGGCAAATGGAAATGGGTTTAGCGATACAATGGAAGAGAAAACAGGATTACCAGATAAAATGACATACACAAATATAAAGAAAAATAAAGAAAGATGTGCAAAGAAAAAATATAATAATATGGAAGAAACTGAAAAACTGCTGTTGGGGTAAAAAAAGTCAGGGAAGAACAGAGAAAAAGAAAAGAAAGGGAGGAGTAGGAGTAAAAGTTACAACCAAATGTACATAATGCAGCATAGCAAATACATTCATCAATGAACTAAAAACATTTTTAATTCCCCCCCTCATTTTCTCGGTAGCACGACTTTTCAGCGCCTGATACATGTGCGCCGACGCATGCGCGCACCCACAAAAGAGCACCCATTATTTACGCGTTCCTGGTATCTGCGTGCAGGACCCGATGCAGGACCAGCACGACCTCAGGTAAGGTTAGGGTTAGCTGAGGGGAGTAATGGTTAAGGTATATATAAAATGATGTAACTCTATGTGATCTACAGTGGATATAAAAAGTCTACACACCCCTGTTAAAATGTAAGGTTTCTGTGCTGTAAAAAAATGAGACAAAGATAAATCATTTCAGAACTTTTTCCACCTTTAATGTGACCTATAAACTGTACAACACAATTGAAAAACAAACTGAAATCTTTTAGGTAGAGGGAAGAAAAAATATAAAAATAAAATAATATGGTTGCATAAGTATGCACACCCTTAAACTAATACTTTGTTGAAGCACCGTTTGATTTTATTACAGCACTCAGGCTTTTTGGGTATGAGTCTATCAGCATGGCACATTTTGACTTGGCAAGATTTGCCCACTCTTGTTTGCAAAAACACTCCAAATCTGTCAGATTGCGAGGGAACCTGTGCACAGCCCTCTTCAGATCACCCCACAGATTTTCAATCGGATTCAGGTCTGGGCTCTGGCTGGGCCATTCCAAAACTTTAATCTTCTTCTAGTGAAGCCATTCCTTTGTTCATTTGGATGTATGCTTTGGGTCGTTGTCATGCTTAAAGATGAAGTTCCTCTTCATGTTCAGCTTTCTAGCAGAAGCCTGAAGGTTTTGTGCCAATATTGACTGGTATTTGGAACTGTTCATAATTCCCTCTATCTTAACTAAGGCCCCAGTTCCAGCTGAAGAAAAACAGCCCAAAGCAGGATGCTGCCACCACCATGCTTCACTGTGGGTATGGTGTTCGTTTGGTGATGTGCAGTGTTGTTTTTGCACCAAACATATCTTTTGGAATTATGGCCAAAAAGTTCAACCTTGGTTTCATCAGACCATAACACCTTTTCCCACATGCTTTTGGGAGACTTCAGATGTCTTTTTGCAAAATGTAGCCTGGCTTGGATGTTTTTCTTCGTAAAAGAAAAGGCTTTCATCTTGCCACTCTACCCCATAGCCCAGACATATGAAGAATACAGGAGATTGTTTTCACATGTACCACACAGCCAGTACTTGACAGATATTCCTGCAGCTCCTTTAATGTTGCTGTAGGCCTCTTAGTAGCCTCCCAGACCAGTTTTCTTCTTGTCTTTTCATCAATTTTGGAGGGAGCTCCAGTTCCTGGTAATGTCACTGTTGTGCCATATTTTCTCCACTTGATGATGACTGTCTTCACTGTGTTCCATGGTATATCTAATGCCTTGGAAATTCTTTTGTACCCTTCTCCTGACTGATACCTTTTAACAATGAGATCCCTCTAATGCTTTGGAAGCTCTCTGTGGACCATGGCTTTTGTTGTGGGATGCGACTAAGAAGATTTCAGGAAAGACCAACCAAAGCCGTTGAACTTTATTTGGGGTTAATCAGAGGCACTTTAAATGATGGCAGGTGTATGCTGACTCTTATTTAACACGATTTGGAATGTGATTGATTAATTCTGAACACAGCAACAACCCCAGTTATAAGAGGGTGTGCAGACTTATGCAACCACATTATTTTATTTTTATATTTTTTCTTCCCTCCACCTAAAAGATTGCAGTTTGTTTTTCAATTTAGTTGTAGTTTATAGGTCACATTAAAGGTGGAAAAAGTTCTGAAATGATTTATCTTTGTCTCATTTTTTTACAGCACAGAAACCTGACATTTTTACAGGGGTGTGTAGACTTTTTATATCCACTGTATAAGTAGATTTCAGGTTGTTACTTGCCTACTGCCATCTGCCAGACAGACTGCGAGAGACTGCAGGTTAGAAGGCAGAGGGAAGATAGGGAGTCGAGTGCAGGGGAAAGAGAGTGGGGATGGGTGCAGGGGACAGAGTGTGGAGATGGGGTGCAGGAAAGAGGGGATGGGGTGAGGAGACAGCGTGAGGGTTGGGGTGCAGAAGGGTTGGAGAGGATGGGTGCAGGGGACAGAGAGAGAAGATGGATTCAGGGAACAGAGTGTGGAGATGGGGTGCAGTAGGGTGCATGTGATGGGTTGCAGAAGAGCAGAGTTGATGTCTTCTAACCTGCAGTCTCTCGGATGCAGGGTGGAGTGCAGTTGTCAGACACTCTCTTTTCTGGCGTGTAGATGTGGACGCGCGCATTTGTTGGCGCCCTGATGACACCGCGCTGTTGTCCACAGCGAGAAGGTCGGGGTGCCCATTTTCTCATTTCTATGCACAATCCATGTAAAATATCACAGTCAATACATCACTCAAAATCATCTCATCCCTACTAATTTGCACTTATTTTTGTGATTATCCATTGCCCTTCATAGATCTTCCCAATATCACTTACCTTGGTCATAATGGACTCCCTGAGATAGGCCCATATTTACTTCTCATGATTCACCAGTGCAAATATGGTGGCTAAAAGTAGGCTCCACTCCATAATGTAAGCTTGAGCAAAACAATACTGTTGTATATCTATGCATTTTATATATATATATATATATATATATATATATATATATATATATATATATATAGTAAATAAATAGTACATCCTTGTTCACATTTGAATGTCTAAAGCAAGTTTAAAAACCTGCTTCCAGCTCAGAGAAAAACAGTTATTACACTGCATTCTGGGAAGTTGAGCTGGGACACACAAATGTGCCCACAAATGCCTCGCTCTTCATTCCGTAGCCATTATGAAACATGGCTTCCTTTAAGCTTATGCATGCTGTATTACACAGCTTTAATGCACAGCTTTAATATATATATTAGATTGTAAGTAGCGAGTTTTTGGGTGCTTTGGAAAAAAGCACTTCCTGCAAAGATTCTAAGCTCAAAACAGGGCCCTGCATTTTTCTACTGTTTGTTAACATTGTATTCTTCCTTGTCCTTTATCCCCTTACAGAGCTACGGAATATGTTGGCGCGATACAAATAAAGGTTAATAATAATAATAATAATAATATATATATATATACAAATACATATACAGTGCCTTGCAAAAGTATTCACCCCCTTGACTTTTAACCTACAGTATTTTGTTACATTATAGCCTTCAGTTCAATATTTTGTTAATCTGAATTTTATGTGATGGATCAGAACACAATAGTCTTAGTTGGTGAAGTGAAATGAGAAAAATATATACATAAAACAATTTTTTAGAAATAGAAAACAGAAAATTGGCATATGCGTATGTATTCACCCCCTTTGTTATAAAGCTTATAGAAATCTCTGGTGAAACCAATTACCTTCAGAAGTCACATAATTAGTGAAATGATGTCCACCTGTGTGCAATCTAAGTGTCACATGATCTGTCATTACATATACACACCTTTTTTGAAAGGCCCCAGAGGCTGCAACACCTAAGCAAGAGGCTCCACTAACCAAACACTGCCATGAAGACCAAGGAACTCTCCAAACAAGTAAGGGACAATGTTGTTGAGAAGTACAAGTCAGGGTTAAGTTATAAAAAAATATCCAAATCATTGATGATCCCCAGGAGCACCATCAAATCTATCATAACCAAATAAAAAGAACATGACACAACAGCAAACCTGCCAAGAGACGACCGCCCACCAAAACTCACGGACCGGGCAAGGAGGGCATTAATCAGAGAGGCAGCACAGAGACCTAAGATAACCCAGGAGGAGCTGCAGAGTTTCACAGCAGAGACTAGAGTATCTGTACATAGGATGACAATAAGCGTACGCTCCATAGAGTTGGGATTTATGGCAGAGTGGCCAGAAGAAAGCCATTACTTTCAGCAAAAAACAAAATGGCACGTTTCGAGTTTGCGAAAAGGCATGTGGGAGACGCCCAAAATGTATGAAGGAAGGTGCTGTGGTCTGATGAGACTAAAATTGAACTTTTCGGCCATCAAAGAAAATGCTACTTCTGGCGCAAACCCAACATATCACATCTCCCAAAGAACACCTTTCCCACTGTGAAACATGGTGGTGGCAGCATCATGCTGTGGGGATGTTTTTTAGCAGCTGGGGGTGGGAAACTGATCAGAGTTGCGGGAAAGATGGATGGTGCTA
The DNA here is from genome assembly GCA_027410445.1 of Discoglossus pictus. Taxonomy (NCBI): domain Eukaryota; kingdom Metazoa; phylum Chordata; class Amphibia; order Anura; family Alytidae; genus Discoglossus; species Discoglossus pictus. The sequence continues at coordinate 42,987,119 of CM050165.1, forward strand.
AATACAGGGATATTCTTGAGCAATACCTGTACCACTCTGTGCATGATTTGAAGCTAGGACGGAGGTTCCCCTTCCAGAACGACAATGACCTCAAACACACTGCTAAAGCAACACTTGGGTGGTTTAAGGGGAAACAGGTAAATGTGTTGGAATGGCCTAGTCAAAGTCCAGACCTCAATCCAATATATGTGGTCAGACTTAAAGATTCACAAGCGCAAACCATCCAACTTGAAGGAGCTGGAGCAGTTTTGCAAGGAGGAATGGGCAAAAATCCCAGTGGTAAGATGTGGCAAGCTCATAGAGACTTATCCAAAGCGACTTGGAGATGTGATTGCCGCAAAAGATGGCTCTACAAAGTATTGACTTTAGGGGGGTGAATAGTTATGCACATTGACTTTATCTGTTATTTTGTCCTAATTGTTGATTGCTTCACAATAAAAAATTACATCTTCAAAGTTGTGGGCATGTTCTGTAAATTAAATGATGCAAATCCTCAAACAATCCCTTTTAATTCCAGGTTGTGATGCAACAAAACACGAAAAATGCCAGGGTGGTGAATACTTTTGCAAGGCACTGTATATATATATATATATATATATACATAAACAAATAATACTTTTGTAGGCCCATCTGCAAGTCTAAAAATACGTCTAACAACTTATTAAACGCTCTCAATTCCCAGAAATACAGTTATTGTACTGCATTCTGAGCCACAGGGCTGGGACATGAAAAAGAGCAGACAATGCATTCTTGCTCTTAAATCCAAAGTGCTACTTTAATACGTAGCTCCTTCACATGCATATGCTCGCTGTATCACAGCTTTAAAGCAAATCAAAGGATTGGATTTTACACAAATCAGAAACCCACTCACATACAGCTGTTTCAGGCTTAATGGCTTTCATCAGTGCTAGGTTGGTTTTGATTTGTGCAATGGATTTGTGTGAGTGAATATAACACAACAACCATTTTCATGTATGGTATATATTTAGATTATGCACAAAAGATAGGAACCAGCCCCACACTAATGAGATCCATTTTAAGATCGAATAAGTACTGTTTGTGGGTAGGTCTCATGGTTTGTGCATAATTCATCCTATGCTATTCTTCAAAGTTGTGTAATACAGAGAGCATATGCCTAAAAGGAGCCACATACAAAGTGTTTTTTGGATTTAAAAGTTAAATTCTTGGTCCAATTGCATGTCCCAGCCTATTTTTCCAAAATGCAGTGCATTAACTGCATTTCTGCGAAATCTTTTTTTTAACTTATTTTTAGACCTTTAAATGGCAATACAAATGTACTATTTATTTACTGTTCTACTGCATATATATATATATATATATATATATATATATATATATATATATATATGTACATGTGTATATATATATATATATATATATATATATTGCACAAACCAGAAACTACCTCATATTGATGATAGCCAAAAGCTTGAAACAGGCCTGTATTTGAGTAATTCTTGGTTTGTGTAAAATCCAACCCAGGGCTTTGCTTAAAAGCTGTTTAATACGGCGGGCATATGCTTTAAGGGAACAATGTATAAAGTAGCTATTTTTGGATTAAGAATGAGGTACTTGTATTCTCATTTGCATGTCCCCGCCTTTTAGACATGCAAATGGCCTTATTAATGTGTTATTCGTTTTCTGTATATATATATATATATATATATATATATATATATATATATATATATATATATTGTTTGGTGTGTAATTACCCTTCTTTCCCTCGACATCACACTCTAAACTATTGTTATTCAGTGCCCTCATTAGTGCTTTTCCACTGTTTTCTTTTGGATTTTTCTTCATTGTACAGTGCTATGGAATATGTTGGCACTTTATAAATAAAAGTCAAAGATAATTGTCCTAATTTGCTAATGTGGTAAACCACTTTGTTAGTAGGCAATGACAGTGTGTCAATGTATCTCTTTTCAGGGAAATTAATGATCTTACTAAGTCAATAGGTCGTGTCACAGGTCATTTCTTCTCTCCTCCATAAAAAAACAGCTTTATCTTTCAACAATCTGAATTCCGAAAAAAAGAACTGAGGAAAGTTAATCTACCTTAGAAACTCTTCAAGTGTAACACAACTAAGGTATGAGAAATTGTCATCTAAAGATCCCCATTAGTCTTAATTCCATATATGGAAAAAAATCCCCCAAAATCTTCAAATAAATGTAACATTGAATCATATCAAGAAAATGCAGATAATATTAGACTCTACAATTTCAAAAAAGATTACAATGATGTCATTTGCTAGGTGCTCAATGTGGATAAACTTTACCCGGTCGATCATAAGCTTCAGGAGATACTGGTTGAATTCTAGTAACATTGCACAATGTTTCTGGGAAAGCAAAGTTTTTCTATTTACCATTGATGAAGAGGTCTTTGTTTTCCCAGAAACATTGTCCTTTGTTAGATCATGACAACTAAAACCATGGGCTACTGTGATCTTATCGTTAAAACTTAAGTTGATATGGATTTCAAGCTATGTCTAACTTCAAAGTATTGAAAGTGATAACATATATAAATGACTTTGCCCTGGTCAACCATTTTTCCTGTTTCAAGACTTTAGACAATATATTAGGACTGGTCTTACTTTAATTTCAGGAAATGTTTTTATTGGTGAAACTTGTTTTAGGATCTTTACATCTAGTGGAGATATAAAATGTGGTAAAATGTAAAACCGTGTAACTGGTCAGGTCACTTGTGTGTGATTGGTCTTTGATATCTGTAGACTTCTCTATGTTACTTATATGCATTTTGTTCAGTAAAAAATCTATGTACAATGTTTTGTCAGAATAGATGGCAGAGGTTAGGGCAAAATCCTGTGGCTATTTCAATATTCTGCTGGATATCAAATTATCTATATAATAAAAATGTTTGACAATATTATTCCACATTGCTATACTTGTATGGTTACCATAGTTGCCTTTTTATACTCAGCAATACGTAAAAGGGCCACTTGTTGCTCCAACAATCTGCTGTAGAGTTGTCTTAATCAAATCTTCAAGTGCTGGCTATTAATCCATAGCACTAGGGTTAAAACATGGATAACATTTGCGCATACCCTACATATACTGTATATTGGTACATGTAGGAGTTGGTAGCACGCTGTATTTTCTGGATGTGATCATTGAGAGCTAGTCAGTCACTAAGTGGATCAACCACATTAATTTCCTTACCTATGCACATCGTGAAAAATGTTTTAAATCAGTCCTGCGTCTGGTCGTCAGGGATTCAAGTTGAACACATTGTCTTACCAGAGCAGAATCCTTAAAATATATACAGTATGCTTATTAATTTATGCCTTTTAAAGTCATATCCAGCCTTATATTATTTTTACAAGTGTTTATTGTGAATTAACATGTACTTATATAAAGATGTGCTCAAAAGTTTGCATACCCTGGCAGAAATTGTGAAATTTTAGCCTTTATTTTGAAAATATGACTGATCATGAAAAACATTCTTTTATTTTATTGAAGGACAGTGATCACATGAAGCCATTTATTATCACATAGTTGTTTGGCTCCTTTTTAAATCATAATGATAACAGAAATCACCCAAATGGTCTTGATCAAAAGTTTGCATAACCTTAGTTCCTAATACTGTGTATTGCCCCCTTTAGCATCAATGACAGCGTGCAGTATTTTGTAATAGTTGTCTATGAGGCCCCTAATTCTTGCAGGTGGTATAGCTGCCCATTCCTCTTGGCAAAATGCCTCCAGGTCATGCAAAGTCTTTGGTCATCTTGCATGAACCGCACGTTTGAGATCTCCCCAGAGTGGCTCGTGATATTAAGATCAGCAGATTGTGATGGCCACTGCACAACCTTCACCTTTTTCTGTTGTAACCACTGGAGGGTCAACTTGGCCTTGTGCTTAAGGTCATTGTCATGCTGGAAAGTCCAAGAGCATCCCATGCGCAGCCTTGTGGGGATGAATGCAAATTGTTTGCTAGTATTTTCTGATAACATGCTGCATTCATCTTGCCATAAATTTTCACAAGATTCCCTGTGCCTTTAGAGCTCACCCCCCCCAAACATTAGTGAGCCACCATCATGCTTCACAGTGGGTAAGGTATTCTTTTTACTATAGGCCTTGTTGACCCCTCTCCAAACATAGCGCTTATGGTTGTGACCATAAAGCTCTATTTTGGCCTCATTACATTAAATTACAGTGTGCCAGAAGCTGTGAGATGTGTCAAGGTGTTGTCGGGCAAATTGTAACCAGGCTTTTTTGTGGCATTGGCGCAGTAAAGGATTCTTTCTGGCATTTCGACCATGCAGCTAATTTTTGTTCAAGTATCCTTGTATTGTGCTCCTTGAAACAACCCCACCGTCTTTCTCCGGAGCAGCCTGTATTTCTCCTGAAGTTACCTCTGTTTTTTTTTTTATTCCGACAATTCTTCAAGCAGTTGTGGCTGAAATCTTTTTTGGCCTATCTGACCTTGGTATCAAGAGATCCCTGAATTTTCCACTTCTTAATAAGTGATTGAACAGGACTGACTGGCATTTTCAAGGCTTTGTATATCTTTTTATATCCTTTTCCACCTTTATGAAGTTCCATTACCTTGTTACGCAGTACTTTTGACAGTTCTTTTCTGCTCCCCATGGCTCAGTATCTAGCCTGTGCAGTGCATCCACGTGAGAGCTAACAAACTCATTGACTATTTATACACAGATACTAATTGCGATTTAAAAAGCCACAGGTGCAGGAAATTAACCTTTAATTGCCATTTTAACATGTGTGTGTCACTTTGTGTCTCTGTAACAAGGCCAAACATTCAAGTGTATGTAAACCTTTGATCAGGGCCATTTGAGTGATTTCTGTTATCATTATGATTTAAAAAGGAGCCAAACAACTATGATAATAAATGGCTTCATATGATCACTATCGTTGCCCAAATTTCACAATATCTGCCAGGGTATGCAAACGTTTGAGCACAACTGTATGTACTTTCCTTATAAATCACCAATAAAGTATTTACATGATATAACTTTGTAAGAAATGATAGTCTTGTACAACTTGATGGAGATGTTCTGCCGTATACTTTGTAGATGTTGATTCTCTACTATCATTGAAAAATGAAGATGAGTGAAACCCATGGGCTGCTTTAACAACATCATCTGAGTAAGACCATATGTGTGGTGATACCTTCATTGCTGAGAATTTGTGGAAGACATTCTTATGTTTGGAGTCAATGGTTATACCAAAATAATTCCATATTCTTAAAGCATATGGTCTGCTTAAATTAACTATTGAAGGCTACTGTATGTATAACCAGCAGGAAAAAAACACAATTTAAAGATGTGTCAAAACAAGCTCAGGGTAGAGTTCAAAATTATTATTATCCTTTATTTCTAATTATTATCTCTATCATGACCGGGGATAATCTTATATAACTTGCCATACATTAGTATAAAGAGCAAAGGAAAAATATGGTTAATTTCTGTTTATTAAAATGCCTGCATAGACCTACAGGGAACAAGTCTCTCTGGTGTTCATTATTTAATGGGCTGACATTTGCACGTACTTTGGAAAGCTTTAAGATCACTGACCCATGGCAACAAGCACATTCCAACACACCCTGATGCCAGGGGGCATTACTTCTAACACATATCAACTTTCGTAACAGGAAAGAAATAAAACATTATTACCCGATATTAACATTGCTTTTAGCCCTAAGCTACATTTAAAAATATATTTAAAGTAAACATTCAATTCACTTTTTTGGATTAGGAATATATCCCTATTGTTAAGATACCATTGTCGATACCAAACACCAGATATTTTGGGACATTTCTATCTGCAAAGGAAAATACATCCTATTTAATCAAAACCATTGATTTATTAAGATATATTATATAATATTTTAAGCAAGCAATGCACAATTGAGTCAGAGTGAACTATTTTTAAAACTTTGATCTGTCAAAAGTGTAGTTATATTGGAATCAGATTTAATAATGAAATGGTATAATATTGATTTTTAAAATAAAATAATGTAACAAAATGAAAAATGTTCAAGTCATCCTCATCCCGCTTATTTCAATAGGCATTAGATAATAAAATATTGGTGGATAACATGTGACCCATGTGTAGTCTCCGGGAGAGCATGCCCCTCCTCAACAGCACACAACAAATTTCCTTCTTACTCAAATAGAATATCAGTCCCCCTAGCACCAGAAAACTATGGCAGGGGGGGTTGGGGGGGGGGGGATTTACTCTCAGGATGCTCAATAAGATGCAATCTACTGCAGCATTAGCGCTTCTCAGGTCTACTTGTGATTTACTAAAACTCTGATACTATAATTAGATCCACTACAAGGAGCGTTAATGTCCGAATTACGTATCTACCTCTTTACATATTGAGAATAGAGCAGTACATGTGTGTTATAGGGGTTAAACATGCACATTTTAACAGCTCTTTCCTTTAGTGCAAACGCCATTGCATATAAAAAACACAATTCTAAATTCAGCCGTGTTTCGATTCCTCACATGCATCATCAAAGGAGCAAAAGTGGTTGGCAAAGATGCATTGGTTGGCATTACGTCGTTGACGTATAATAACAAAAAACTTGACAAAATACACCATATACTAATCATTTTTGTTTCTGTCAAGCTTATAATTAAATTATTAAAGAGTAAAATTAATAACAATTAAATTAAATTGTTATTAAGATTTTCACAGTAGCAGCGCATAATACACCCAAAACATGCTTCAATATCCCCATTAAGCACCCTCTTTACTATAATTTGCGATGACATGGGTACGGCTATAAGTTACAGAAAAAAAAAAAAAACTTTAGTAAATTACAAGATAACCTGAAATGCTGTTTTGCAGGTTAGTACAGGCTATAGCTTGAGCATGTGCAACCTGCGATCGTTTAGTAAATTCCTTCCTATATCTATACCTCTACCTGCTCTAAAGGGTCACATATGTTGAGCATCTCTTTAAGTATAGATTGCCCATTGCGGTTATAATCTCTCAGGAGACATCACTTCAACTTCTTTCATACCTGTATGTTTGATGTCCCAATTCTCATACATTTATAGCACCCATTGCCCTGCAGAAAATATTGGCACTGTATGATTAAAGAGTAATAATAATAGTAATCCTAAAAATAATAATAATAAAACAAGTCTTTAAGCTCTTGGTACAAATAGGAATGCTACTAACATAAAAACAGTATGCAAACCAAAATGTATATACTAAAAGTGCACTATAGAATAAATGTACTTAATGCAGCTAAACAGTTTTTGTGTTAGATATTTCTAAACATAAACATTTTAAAATGTATACTTTTACACCTCTTGTTATTTTTTTATTTTTTTCATTTTTAACCGTATTTGGCATCAAATATGAATGCAAAAATGTTTTGGAAAAATATCTTGTGATATTTGTGGTTCGTTTTTACCCATTTATAGATGCAGTAACATTTAAAGTTAGAGCTTTAGTTAGAGCTACAATTAGGCAAAGAAAATAGTAAATAGAAAATAGTAAATAGAAAGAAAAGGGTAAAAGCACACGTTACTTGAGTAGAGAGATACAACTAATTTATAACAGCATTAATGTTATATAGCAGTGTTAAGTCCACTATAGGACTGGAGTGACATCCTGTAGACAAGAACAAGCTCCAGCAGCTGGATGTTACTGGAACTCCATGATGGACACCTTTTAGGTTGTTTATGGTTAAAAGACTGTCTTGCTACTTCAAACATTGTGTTTTCTCTTATCATTCTTGTCTGATCTAAATGTCTTTGTATTCTCCAATTGTGGCGCATTTTTTTTCTGAATATTGTATCTGAATCACTTTCTGTAAAAGTCACATTTTAGTATCAGTCCTTGATTTTTGGTTTTGTTTATTGTTTAAGACATGCACAATTTGACATTGTGTATTTACATACATTTTTTAATTTTAATAAAAATTTCCAACAAATTAGAACTCTTTGCAACTGTTGAGAGCTAGAGAAAGCATAAATATGTGACCACAAGTAGCCACCTACAGTACTGTTGTATTGCTTTTACATGAAACAATGCCATAAAATAAATTACTTCATGTGGAAGCCCATACTTATATTGTTTGTTCATTAAAACAGATCCACAGTTTTTTAAACTATATATCAGTTTCATACACAAAAAATAACACTTCAAGTGAGAACTGAAGTTTACAAGCTGTTGAGATGTTTATGCTTACAAAACTAGACAGTATAAGGGTGAAATAGTCGAAATGTCCTACCCAGAGAGCCTTGAAATTATTTCCTTTATTTGTAACGTAACGTGCCAACATATTTCGAAGCGATATTCATGGGTAAGTTCAAGTCAAAACAATATTAAAACAAAAAAACAAAACAGAAACTAATGGAGGGTCTTGTCTTTGAGCGTAACATCCCACTGTACAGTTTGTTGTGTAGCAGTCACTATTAGTAGTTCTCTCACAATGTTTTCGGAATGGGGAAATAGCATAGCTAGGTAGAATTTTCTTTGCTACTATGGCACTCGTAATTGCGATAAAGGGGATTAGCATAGGGCCATATGAAAGTAAATTGTGGACACTATAATTAAATACTATTTTTTCTTTTATATTCTCAAATATTTTTTCACATTATTAACTTTTTTTTTTAATTAATAGCATGTATCAGCACCTTAGTATTTTAAATTGGATACTAACAGCCTTATTAAATTGCGATTTGGTAAATTTAAAGGGCTCTATTTAAGCACACAGCATATTTTATCTACAGAAGTTTTTAGTTAGTGAAGACCTTGCTTTTAGATAGAAGTTCACTAACTAAAAACTTCTGTAAAAAACATATGCTATGTGCTTATATAGAGCCCTTTTAAATTTACTGAATCACAATTTAATAAGGCTGTAAAAGTGTTTTAATTCTCTAGATTATTGATGATTTTTTCAGAATTTCTCCATAATACAACAAATTCAAGGGGTGGATCTACCAATGGTGCAGTTAGTGCAGTGCACCAGGGTCCTCCTCTGGGGGGGCAGTGCTATGTCATTTTTTTTGCATATAATTTTTTTTTTAGCCCTACCTGCCACGGGCCCAAGGGCCCCATCGCGCCTTCTTGGCTGTACACATGCCCTGGTCTGAAATTGGGGTTTTTTGCCTGTTTAAATAAGAGCATTTGTGCTGAAGCTCCAAGAGGTGAAAGTAGGCGAGCAAGGGCTGCAAAGTTGCAGCAGAATGCAGGGGGGTGGCTTCTGTGAGGGAGAAAGAAAAGAGATAGGGGTGGGTGCTGTGTGGGGGTCATGTTTATATATGTACTGTAATGGGATCTTGCGGGTGGAGCAGCGATGGGTAAGGGTCTTGGTAAGGTTTACTGTACTTTTGTTTTTGCACCAGGGCCGTCCATTCTCTAGCTTAGCCACTGAATGAAACATAAATATTAAAGGTACATTAAGTGAACATTAAATAATTATTGTAGAAAAATTAGTGTCTAACTATTACATAACTACAGGAGTCCTTTGAGACCCCCATGTCATCTAAAATATTAAGTCCATGTCACGAACTCACATGGCACCTATATTTAAACCCCCACCAAAGGGGTCACTATAGGACCCCCTTGGCAAATAGGGTTAACCCCGATCCCATGCCTTGTGCTTTACTAACATGCCATGGGTTTACAAGTTGTGGGTGGGATCAGTAATGTTACAGCTGGGGAGCTTTGAATATATGTGTAACATTACTGAAATTACGTTTTTTAAGTAATTGAATGGAGCACACAGTCTTTACAGTATTTGCAAATCTATATTAATAAAGTTTATCTGGCAGTTGTACCTTGCAAATAAAGAAGAGAGTGGCACAAGGAGCTCAATTTCTAATTTATTGAGATTCAACAACTTGTCAACAAAGCATTCTAACCCATAGTTCAATCTGAAGCAATAGCTTTAATAATTATATTGCAATCCATAATAAATATGGTGCCTTGCTGAAGCAGGACAACCCCACAGATCCAAGCTTTCAAGTCACAAAGAAAGATGAGTCTAATGGTGGTGGATGAGCCAAGAAAATGGAAACAGTGCAGTAATGAATGCACACAAACTAAACGCTTCAAGACTGTCCAGTACTCAGCATTACATAGAGAAAAGGCAACTCTCCCAACACTGATCTGTGAGTATTAGTGCAACTCTCCCCACACTGAGTATGAGTGCTGTAGATAACATCAATCAATAGACAAGATAAATACGCAATGGTTTGTTAATTGATATACTTATATTATATTACCAATATGGGCGAAGTTATTTCAATGATTTCCAGTTATCAACGTTGCTACTAGTTAGGAGTACTAACTAAATTACTCATAGTCCTTTATTGAGATGTTTATGTTAAAGAGAAAAAGCGTTCTTAGATGTAATGGGATATCAGGGGCAGTTTTGTATGATACTATATGATATATGACATGAAGTAATACTGTATAAGATGTATGACTGAGGAAGGTATATGGTGTATTGTATAAAATAGTCAGAATGAACTGCTGTCAGTAAGTCTGTGTAAATACAATAAAAGAAGCATGGTACTGATTCCTGAATACAATTGTACTACTTTCATTATCTCAGCACCTGTCTGTGAGCATCAGCCCATAAGATAGAGGATCTCAGCCCATCAGCCATTCACACTATAACTGCGGTGTTACCATGATTAATTAATAAAATGGGTAGTACATAGAATTAGTCCTTCAATCCCTTGCAGTATGAATGATGCCCGGGAGGTCAAGGCTTTTACACAGGGAACTAAAAACAGAGTCTGGATCAAAGAATGCAGTTTCACATACGCATATGGTGATTGTCCCTGGTCCAGTTCAATTACACTACAACACGTGATAAGTAATCTGAGCTGTCACACAGTAATCACTATGTGTGAAGAGATGAGCGACCAGTAGGTTGGTAAACTGGTCGTAGTATAATGTTAAATGAGAATATTGCCATGCAGAAAAGGTATATTGTGCAAGTAGTGGAAAGTATGGCTACTATAAATATATAAGAGAAATTACCAAGGTAAACGATGCTCAATAACATAACTAGGGGTCCAAAATAGCGACTGTATCAAAAACACACATAAAATATTTTATCGCTTTGTATCACCGCAAAATCCTAAGAAACAAAATATTCAGGTCAAATATATGGAGAGAAGAAACACATGGCAAATAGAAATTATCCATCCTGTGCTATGCATAAAGCTATGTAATACAGCAAGCATATGCTTAAAAGGAACCATGTATAAAGTGTTTTTTGGATTGCATTTTGGTCTAATTTGCACGTCCCCGCCCAGTTTCCCAGAGCGCAATGCTACAACTGTATTTCTGGGAAACTTGAGTAGGAAATACATTTATTAACTTATTCGTTGGAGATTCAAATAGAAACACAAATGTACTATTTATTTTCTGTACTGCTGTATTCTGTACGGTGGAGGGTTTCTGTCACTCTTCAGCCCACCATAAGTTTAATGAGAGAGAGTGAGAGAGAAGGAGAGGGAGGGAGAAGGAGAGGAGGCAGTTTGGTTTATTATTGTTTTTATTTTGTATTAGATATACAGTATATGGAGGCACCAAAATGTTTTAAGTGCTTAGGGCCTCTAAAGTTTAACCATGGCAATTCAGTTGATGTTGTGATTACACAGGCTATTGCTACAGGTCACATAAGAGTTTATTATACTATATGATTATATATATATTATATTACTAGCAACTTGACCTTCATATATGATGGTTTCATATGTTATGTTCCATTGTCTGTGCTGTCTCTCTCTCTGTGCACTCTCTGTGTGCCCTCTCCCTCTCTCTGTGAGCCCTCTGTCTCTCTGTGTGTTGTCTCTCTCTCTGTGCCCTCTTTCTCTCTCTGTGCTCCCTCTCTCTCTCAGTGCATCCTCTGTCTCTAAGTGCCCAATATCTCCCAGAGTGCTGGCAAGCAGTATGTGAGTAACGCCTGCAAAGTACGCAAGACGCAGGCATTACTCACATCTGCTAACTAATATAGTGGATACTATAGTAAATTAAGCTGTTGCAAATGTATACAATTGTATAAAAGGTAAAAAAGAAAGGGTGTAGGAAATGGAATATACTAACAATAAATTAAATTGATAAGTGGAGTTCCTGAGGATTTACTTGGACTACTTATTTTTAATGCTTATTAATAATGTAATTGTATTCTTAGATGTAATATAACCACACTTACTGATTGCCCTAGATTGTAGAAGGTGATTAAGTCCAGAGAGAGACTGGGCAGCAAAATATTAATGACATTTAACAGATATAATTATAAAATGATGCATTTAGGAAGGAAAAATAAATATTGCCTTTTACAGTTTTGTAGGGGAATAGGCAGAAAACTGTACTCAATTCCAGACAGTAGATTTAAGGGTTAATAGAAGTATGCATAGATGGACATGGGAACAGGATATGATTCTATCACTATATAAATGCCTGGACTTTATGTTCACTGACTATCTTCTATCTCCTACATCTACATCTTACTGAGGAGGCCCAAGAGGCCAAAACATGTGTCTGAGGTTTGCTGTTCCTCCTGTTCGGGGGAGAATCGATTGGCAATTTGGGGTTGGATCACAGTTGTAAGTGAATACTACAGGAAATTTCTTGTTCTTATCTCTAAGTAGGTTACAAGACCTGTAGAATAAACATACTTAGAAATTGTTCTCAGATTGAGCCCCTCTGACCTTGTTTTTCAATATCTTCATCTCCCTAATTAATAACACTGGATCAGAATCAACTGCTTTTAATTTATAACTGTCTCTGAGGGTTTGTCCCTGTCGGCCAATGTGCAGCAGTATAGCTGTATGAGTTATAAGTGTCTGCCAATGAGATATAAAGTGGTGCATACTGCTCATAAAATATAATATGCAGCATTTCTACAGCAAGTTTTTTTTTTATTTTTTTTATGAGAAAAGACACTTTTATAATACTTTAAGAAATGCTCTTTTAAATGCATTATTGAAGAATTAACATTCCATGTCCCTTTAGGTGGCTGGGATTGGATAAGATGCATAGTACGCCAATTGGATAGCTTGCAAACTCACTTACGGGCCTCCGGATCTCCCAAAACCGCAATTGAATGGGGGCCTAAGTAAGCAGGAAAAAATACATCAAGCTAGATTTTATTTGGAAAACAAAATATATTTGGAATCCTATGAAGGACCCTAGAAAAATCTATGATAAATTGATGGAAGTTGTGTGTTTGGGTGTGAGATGGATGTTCACATTTCTGGAGAGCCATGGTTGCATCTTTTGATGCAATCTTCCTGCTTCTGGGCCAATGAGGGTAAGGGGTATAATGTCAATTTTATCTATTGAATTCCCTAACAAAGTAAATTATTGCACTAATAAACAATATCTCCAAAAATTCTGATTTTCCATGACTTTTTTTTGCGTTGTTCAGTCGTTTACGACTTTCCATGACTTCATGGACCATAACACACCAGAACATCTTTATGTCCATGGTCATGCTGATCCAATTGGTATTCATGGCAAAGATACAAGAGTGGGTGCCAGTTCCTTTACCGCTGCTAATGTTAGTTTGTGTACATACTTAACAAATAAGTCACTTATCACCTTCACTTTATACTGGCCCAATTGAAACAAATAGTATGATATATGGAATTCTTTAATATATATATGATGAATAAGCACCAAACTGGAGAATGATTTGTTTTCATTATTTTAAGAATTTATATTTGTTTCAAAAGTGTCTTTCAAAAGATGGTATTATACAGCAAAAAATTCCCTTAAAAAATAAAAATAAACTCTACTTTGTGTAGCGTTCATACGGATCAGCAATAATACTCCATCCACCACTTTAGTTTAAAAGCTTACACTATATTGCACGGGTTTTTGAAGCGGCTAATATATGTTGTTTAGTTAATAATTAGGAGGACCTATTTTTGGAATCTGTTTGCCAGGCTGGCCAAGCGTTTGTTTATCCTTCTCTAATGAGGGACACCTTTTAGTCTAGATAAGAATGGTTGTAAAATTATGGTATGCCTATAAACATAGACCTATTTTTGTGACTGAGTAATTAAGCTCAGCATTAATCTCTGGCATCAGTAAAATGCTCCGTGCTTATGTACGTGTTAATTGTTTGCTTGTCTAGAAAACTAGTCTTTCATTTAGGAAAATACACACACAGAGTCTGCTATACTTACTGCAAAATTTAGTGGTGGGCTCAGAAGACATTAATCACAGAGATAGCTCCAGATTTCCTACATTGGCTGCCAAATGCCTTTAGGAACTATCCTTTGACCTTTAATGTCATAAATTGTATATACTACATAGGTGAGCTTTTACAGGTCTTTTCCTAGAGCAACAATGTTTCTATGAACATACATTACTCATATTTGTTCATATTTGAATATAAAATAAGAGAAAGAAGCCTGTATTTCATTAAATAAATTAAACAATTTTAATACCTTGAAAACGTTGCATGCACATTTTTATGTAGAACAAGATTTACAAAAATTAGGTAATTTGTCACTAATATCAACATAAAGGGCAATGCAGAGAAATAAAAAAATAAAAACACTATAAAAAGAGTATTTGATAATTTAGTGCTATATGTAGACTCATTCTCTCCCTCCCTATGTATAAATTATATGTATGAAGGAGGTTAGCTGTCTGCAGTTAAAATGTTAATATAATTTTAATGAATTGCTATATATATATATATATATATGTAGGCATACCCCGTTTAGTGCGGTATATGCTATCCGAAAAGCATGCAAAACGGGTCTAGCCCCGGAAACAGCGCTATAATGAATTGCTATATATATATATATATATATATATATATATATATATATATATATATATATAGGCATACCCCGTTTAGTGCGGTATATGTTATCCGAAAAGCACGCAAAACGGGTCTAGCCCCGGAAACAGCGCTATAGCGAATCAGCTGTGCGAGGGGTAGCGCTGTGTGAGGTATTACTGTATACTGTGTATACATATATATATATATATATATATATATACATATGATATATGTAAATTAAAGTACTGTATATATATAGCTATCGAGAGCCATCTCTCTTTTTCAAGTCTGAAGGATGCTTCGGACTATTCATCTATATTACTGGACACTCACGGCTACCTCACTCTTCATGATATATATATATATATATACACAGTAGACTCTCAGTTAACCAGAACGCAAGCAACCAAAACTCTCAAGCAACAAGAAAAAAAACCTGCATACTGCACCCTAAATAAAAATAAAAATTTACAGGGCTCAACAAATTTCAGGAACCAGGTTGTTATGGCAAAAAATGCTTACAGGCACCTAGATTTCAATTTACATCTCTGCAATTCAATATTACCTGGAAGGAGACAGGCATGAGTGACTGAGCTAGCGCAGTGTTGGCGTTACATTCCCCGGGCTCAGCACAGCACCCTCCAGCCGAACATACCTGTGTGTAAGTGAGGAGTGAAAGCTGCTGCTGCTAGAAAAGCCGTCACTGACAAATATACTTATCAGAGTATCCTATGTGCAGCTAATCTAGGACTATTTTAATAGTAACTCTCAAGCAACCAAAAACTACATTTATCTGACATCTACCAATTCTTGTGGGTGCCGGTTAAAGGTATGTACAAGTTAGCTTAATTATGAATGAATTATTTGATAGAGCAGAATTAGTAGTGTATGAAAAAATTGTTTGCCTGATATAAAACACAATAAACATTTAAACAGTTACCCTAAAGTTTACTCAATTTCTTGCATTTGCAAACTGTTTTCTATCAATGTTGACACCCCCTGAAAATCCCAGGGAAAATTTGCATAACTTATCCATTGTATCTTTTTGGTCTGTGAATTGAGCTGCAGCTTTCCTTTAGATTTCTGTAATAACCAGAACAAGGTCTGTGTCCCTTCATTCACTGATTGTTTTACCTACATCCCAGGTGATACTTCCCCCAGCCATAGTGATTTGCCCCTGTAACCCCACTCCCCAGCCCCAGTGATTTACCCCAGCACCTCCCTTACCCCCAGTGAATTGCTCCTGTGATCTCTCCCAGCCCCAGTGAATTGCCCTATCACCTCTCCCAGCCCAAGTGAATTGCCCCATTACCTCCCCCCAGCCCCAGTAAATTGCCCTTGAGATCTCTCCCAGCCCCAGTGAATTGCATGCACTCACTCACACAGAGACACATGCACTCACACATAGACTCATGAACAGAAAACATTACAGGTCATTGCAGGACCTAAATCAAGCATAAATACTCATTTGCCTAAAAGACAAATTAGAATAGGAAAAAGAAGCCGAAATGTTTGTTTTTTGTACAATTATTATTTGTCAGAATGTATCAAGGAGAGGGTGTATGTCTAAAGAATAAACGTGTAACCGCTCAAGCATTTCTACTTGAATGTTGATTTATGGTCCTTTAAGCACCCAGTGTAGCAGACACATCTAGCTGGCTGCATACAGCATTGCTGATTGGCTGAAAACCTGGGCATGCTCACATGGACAGGGTACACTTTTAAAAAATTAACCCTCTCAGGAGCCAAGCTCAATGCTGGGGGTGTAAACATCACCTGTAACTGTTTTTTTAAATGCAAAGCTAAAAAAACATAGTGTATGCAAATAAATGTAATCATACACTACTAATTCCCCTCTATCAGATGCATTTACAACCCAGCTCACTTGCATATTTCTTTAACTACTATATATATATATATATATATATATATATATATATATATATATATATTTATTTATTTTTATATATAAATATATATTTAAGCCATTGAAGTACTTACAGGCTACTGGCCACTTGGCTTATTTATTATGATTAAAATAAATTAGAATAAATTAAGAATAACATAACTATGATTGAAAACATTTTTAAATTTAGTCTGTTAATGTTCAGTTGAGTTATATGAAAAATAGAGAAATAAAAGAAAAACATCACAAAATATCAAGATATTTATATAGTAACACGAAAAGTGTTTTGTGTGGTTCTTTATGAATAGGAAAGATATTTTGTGCATTGATCTTATTTCACAAAATACAAAGTAAATATCCAAGTGTCTCCTCATTTCAATTTGAAACAATATGTGAAATCACTTTAGTGTAAAAGGATCATTGTATCCTTCAGAAAGCTTCAACAGCAGGTCTTTGTTCTTAAAAACACTTTTAAAACTTTCTCAAGATCTACTTGCATATTTTACTGCGTTTTTAAACCAGATCTATTTACAGACATCGGCTTTGAAATATCTTTTCTGAAGTTGAATAGCAAATTTCCTTTTTAAAGCCAATATGGGACCCTGTAAAGTACTAATATCTTTTGATAATTACTTCAAAGAGCTTGGCTACTCATTTTTAAACAAGTGGACACTTCACAAAGTATGTTTAAATTCAAGTGAGTGATGGCACATTGCAAAGTTATTCAGGAACCCTCTTGAGTTAGTTGGACTTGCTTCAAAAGTTTGTTTCATAACCACATATATTGCAACAATTCGTCTTAAATATGACAGAACATAATGTTTACTTTACAAATAATAATGCAATTCATATTTTTAACGTAGCATCGCAGGATTTTAGATTTCTATTTATAAAGGTCCACATAGAATTGTCCTTTATTTGTAAGCTTCATAAAACAAAACACTTTGACTAAGTATCATAAAAAGAGGAGGTGCTGGTGAATTGGCCTAGTTTTACAGGGACACTTTTGTTGTTGTTGTTGTTCAGTCCGTAAATCGTGTCCGACTCTCTGGGACCAGCACACTAGCACATCTGTCTGTGTTTCTGGTTGTGCTTATCCATATGGTTTTCTTGGCAAAGATACTGGAGTGGGTTGCCATTTCTTTCTCCAGTGGTCTGCGATTTGTATGAGCTCTCTGCTATGATCTGCCCATTTTGAGTGACCCTATATGGCATTGCTCACAGCTTCATTGAAGTACACAAGTCTCTTCACTACGACAAGGTTGCGATACAGAAGGAGAAAGGGACACTGGAGTCCCATAAATAGACACTGGAGTCCCATAAATACATTAGACTTTTCTGAAGAACTAGAACTGATACCTGACAAAATATTTCCTTTTAGAAAATGACAAAGTTATATAAAAGCAATCAGTGGAGGAGTTACTACTGTGCGGCAGGTACAATATACAGGGGCCCACTACAGGGTAGGGTACCACTACTACCAGCAGCAGCTTGGGGTCTCTTATTTTGTTGAAAGAAAGGTGATCCAATCATCCTGGGATAATCAGGCCATCACATATATAGTTGAGAGCATACAAGTTGTTGCTAACACTTGCGGGCTTGCGTAGCGAGCCCGCGGCCTTTGCGAAGCGAGGGTCGCATTTGGTGGCAAGGAGCGCCAAAGGCGCTCCTTGCCAGCAACTGCGCCCCTCGCAAACTTTACGTCGTAACGCAAACAAAATATGAGACACGTTACGACCCATTACGACCTCGCAAAAAATGGGCGCAATACACGCACATCAAAACATCAAAAATCCAACAAATACACACAACAAATACATAAAAAGCTTACCTACAGCAAGAGGGAGCATCCAGGACCTCAAAAACTAAAGTCACACCTCAATTTAACTGAAATTAAAGCAGTTTAGACACTAAACATTCTCTAAGCAAAAGAAAAAATGGCCGCCGAAAAAAACGTAAACGAGAGTACAGCAGTCTAAAGACGCAAAACACCACCAAACACCTACGTATTTGCATAAAAACACCTACGGGATTAGAAAACTAGGACGCAACCCGCGCAACATCAAAAACATTACAAATACAACAAATACAATCAACAAACACATAAAAAGGTTACTCACAGCAAGGGGGGGCACCGAGGACCTCTGCAAGTGAAGTTACACCTCCATTGAACCACAAATTTCGGAGTTTAGAAACCCGAAAATCACCTAAGCAAGAGAAAAAATGGCCGCCGAACAAAACGAAAACGAGGCTAAAGGTCCCTAAACATGCAAAACACTACCATAAACACGCAAAACACCACCAAACAGCTACGGATATTCCTGAAAAAGCCCACCAAACAGCTACGCATATTCCAAAAAACTCGCACAACAGAAAACTAATATTACGAAAAACTTGCACGACATAGAAAACGAACGATGCTACATCAGCCACATTATATACACCAAACACCCTTAGCTCATTGCCGTCATTTTTTGACGGGCAATATTCTAGTGTAAATATATTTATTAGCTTTTTATTGATCCCCATGGACACCTACCTTGTATATGGGAAAACCCAACATTATTTTGCACTGGGGCTGCTCAGCCACTGAAAACAATTAATTTATGAATTATTATATGAAGCTATTCATTTCTTCTGCACCTGATTTGCTGTTGTCTTGTGTTGTTTCATAAGTACACATTATAGTTTACTGTAGCTCTTGCATATGGCATTATATAGACAGTGGCGCAGCTAGTGAAATTATTTTTGTGCTGTTCCCTCCCCCTCCTTCATTATATATATACTAGTGACTTGCCTGTCAAAAATGACGGGGCAATAAAAAAAAGTGTTGAAATGCTGTTTGTCACACAATGTGAGTGTACTGTGTGCCTCAACTATATAGACCCCTATAGCACACTAATGAACCCATGTAATCTAGGACCCTCATGACACTAAGTGTAAGCACTACACCATTTTAACCCGGTCTCTTATGGGGGTTTGTACAGACCCTCATAAGCATCTTTTTAACCCCATTAGTCCCATAAGGGCATGTAAAGACCCTCATGGGACAGGTAGAAGCCTAACATTACCCCATAAGTGCTATGATGGTTCTCCAGGATCCTCATGACACTAAGTACAAACACTACACTGCACTATACCCCCCCAATAAACCATTACATCTAAACTAACCCCCCTGTACACTAACCTATTAACAAGAAAAATAATAACAGAAAATAATAAAATCAAAGTCACTGAAAATAAAAAAAAATCTACGTTACAGAAAATAAAAATCCTGTCACAAAAAAATAAAAAATCAACATTACAGAAAATAAAATAAAAATACATTACAAACCCCCACTACAGAAAATAAAAAAAAATTACACACCTGAAAATGAAATACATACAAAATATATACATTACAATACAAATCAAATCAAATACAATACCCCCTATCTACAATACATTCAATCCTATCTAAAATACATACATACCCCTCTATCTAACATACATTACATGCTATTTAACATATATACATACCCCTCTATCCAACATACATTAAATCCTATCTAACATACATACATACCCCTCTATTTAACATACATTAAATGCTATTTAACATACATACATACCCCTCTATCTAACATACATTAAATCCTATCTATAATTCATACATATCCCTCTATCTAAAATAAAATAATTAAGACCACTTACCTTTGCAGATGTCCCTTCAGATCGCCAGCTTAGGGGAAAAAACAAATTAGTACAACACAGTACATACAATAAAGAAACATTCTAAATATTCTAAATATTCTACTCACCTTTCCAGCATGTCCCAATCCTTCTTGTTTTCTTCTCCGGTTTGGCCCCTGTTAAAAATAAACATTAGATTACTACACATGAATACACACACTGGAAATAAAATAAACATAATATACATAGAACTTACCTTTGCGCAATGTTCCCATGCTCTTCCTCTTCTGCCCCGGATGGGCCATGGTAGAATCAACTAATGGTGGTCTGTTCTTGCGGACCTCCCCGATGCTAATGAGTCCCCTAGAGCCTTGTCCAGAAGAAAATTGGCAATGATGCCTTCAAATTGGCTGAAAACGCTGTCATTCAAATTTCAGCTAATCAGAAGGCGCCATGGTGTGAGCCAATCAAAATGGGATACACCCCCATATCCCATTCTGATTGGCTAATGCACATGTCAATCTTTTTAGAAACCAATCAGAAGGCTATATTGCTTTCAGCCAATCACATTGGGATACAGGGTGATTGGCTGCAATCTGATTGACAGTGACAACAGCCAATCAGAAGGCACTTATTGGCTGTTGTCACTGTCAATTAGACTGCAGCCAATCAGAATGCACAGATGCCTCCAGCCAATCACCTCATGGAAGTGTATCCTATTATGATTGGCTGAAGGCAATAAAGCCTGCTGATTGGTTGAAAACTGATTGACAGGTGCATTAGCCAATAGGAATGGGATATGGGGGTGTATCCCATTCTGATTGGTTTACACCTTTGGCGCCTTCTGATTGGCTGAAATTTGATTGACAGTGTTTTCAGCCAATCAGAAGGCACCATTGCCAATTTTCTTCCGGAAAAGGCTCTAGGGGGCTTATTAGCGCCGGGGGAGGTCCGTGAGTGCGGACCTCCATTTGTTTTTATTTTTGGTGCTGGATGACCCTCATGGCACTTATAGTGTTATTACATGGGTTAATTGGTGTCCTATAGGGGTCTATATAGACCCATATTGGACTGATAGAGTTAATTATTGGCTTATGGGGGTCTGTATTGACCCCTTTTGGACTGATAGAGTTAATCATTGGCTTATGGGGGTCTGTATTGACCCCCCATGAGTGACAGGGTTAATTAAGGACTTATGGGGGTCTTCATTGATCCCCACAAGTGACATGGGTAATTAAGGGTTTATGGGGGTCTGTATTGACCCCCCATGAGTGACAGGGTTAATTAAGGGCTTATGGGGGTCTTCATTGATCCCCACAAGTGACAGGGGTAATTAAGGGTTTATGGGGGTCTGTATTGACCCACATGAGTTCCATGGTTAATTAAGGGATTATGGGGTCTGTATTGTCCCCATGAGTTCCAGGGAAAGGGATTATGGGGGTCTGTATTGACTCCTATGAGTGACAGGGTTAATAAGGGATTATGGGGTCTGTATTGTCCCACATGAGTTCCAGGGTTAATTAAGGGATTATGGGGTCTGTATTGTGACAGGGTTATTTAGGTTCTGATGGGCCTCTGTATAGAGCCCCATGAGTGATAGGGTTATTTATTTTTTGTTGCAGGTCCTTTAAAAACCTTTACAGTCCATTAAGGAAATTAGAATTTTAATGGCAGCGGGGGTTCCCGATTGCATTCTTTCCATATGAACAAAACCAGCCTTTGCAGGCTTACGTTGTTGACGCTATCATTCAACCTATACCAGCCTTCGTAGGCATTATCTCGTTCACGCCTTCCATAAATCTCAAAACCAGCCTTTACAGGCTCACTTCCATCACACTTTCCTAAGTCCTCACAAATCCTAATGCTACTGAAGCCCTTCGCCAGATTCCAAATCGATCACGCTTTCGCAGCCTTCCATTCCTCTCCTCACCATCACTCGGCCCTCACCCATCTTCGCAGGCCGGATAGGGCGTAGCAGTCAGCTACACCTCAGCTACAAGAGGAGAGGGGCCCGACCTCAAATTTATGTCCAACTTGTTTGCCTGGGCCCAAATGTCCAGTCTGTGAAGGCATTCCGTTGCTGGAGAGCAATGGTTCGATGCACTTGATCGTTAGGAGAGGGAGCCGACCACACACATGTATATATATATATATATATATATATATATATATATATATATATATATATATATATATATATATCTCACACTCTATCAGGCACATCCAGGGCAGCTGCTCACTCACCAGTCTCATCCCCGTGACCCATCTGGATCAGCACATAATGCAGCTCAGGTAACAGCACAGAGTAGACCCCCAGAGCCAGACCATCTAGAGCAGGAACAATCATCAGGATTACAGATCTCAGTATGCATCGCGAGCAGATTGTAGCCTAGTAGATAGTGAGTATGCCAGGAAGATCACATGGATAAGAGCACAGCAGGGGTGGAGCTACCCTCCCCTCCTCTGGACGAGCCCCAGTGCTCTCAATTTATTTTGTAATTTGCCCTTGGGTGGGCCCCCGGGCTTTCCCACCCCATCCCCCAGGAAAAAATTTACTGCACTGAGCCCCTCCAGTAGTTCTGCCCATGTATATAGATATATATATAAAAAAAAATATGAGTTAAACTAATAATAATGCTGTAACAGAGTGTGACAATATATTATTATTATTATTATTATTATTATTATTATTATGCCATAAAAGATAGATATGAGATGCTGTCAAGGAGAAGGTGAGGGTCCTATTACCAATAATGATGGGGCTTATTAAATCTAGGCCTGTATTTTGAATATGTCCAAATAGTATATTTTGATATGCCTCAATTTTTTTATATTTTGGCAAAATTACTGTGAGAAGTCATTAATGAAAGGAGATTTACCTTGACCAAATCGAAAATTGTATAACACCAGCTAGAGAATGCATTTATTGTTTATATAAATATGATTTCAATATATTGCTCTTCAACATGAGTGGTTATAATGTTTTGCTTTGGAATTATAAATAGCAATGGTTTTATAGCCATATATTACCAAAATGATAGAGAGGAACTGAATCCACAAATATGGTACCATAGTGTGTGATTTATAGTACTGTGGCTGTCATCTGAAACTCAATTAGAGATTGTAAACTTTTTGATGTTAGAATGTTTTGATGTATTTGAAAAAGGATGAGTTCTCAGTGTGATGTCTAGACCACCATCTACAATAGTGACAAAATACAGAATTTATTGCTGACCTTTGGTCACCACCAGTGATGGCAAATTACCATGTAATAGCCTTCTAGAGACTACATCAATTGTGTTAAAACTATTGAGCTAAAGTATCAAAACAGAATAGGTTTTAAGGATCACTATAGCACCCTAATTACATGAGCTAAATGTTTTAATTAGACTTTAATCATTAATAACATTTATAATCAATGATTAAAAAAAAAAAAAAAAACATTATGTAACAATCAACTTTTATAGTATAGACTCCGTTTATAAGTAGAAAAATCCATGTTGTTTTCAAATAAAATAACTGGGTATCTATTTTCCAAAACAGACCAAATTAACTTATACCAAAACACTCTTAAAACCTTATTTAAGGATTTAAATAGCTGGTCTTCTTATAAAATGCCCTGGCTAGGCAGAATACAGGCTGTAATGATGAACACAATTCCCAAATGGATGTATCTATTTCGAACAATACCAATGGCAATTAAAACGGATGACTTACTAAAGCTTCAGAGAGCAATCCTTTGCTTTATATTAAGTGAATAAAGCATCAATGATAGCCTAAAAAAAGAGGTGAAGATCCATGTTCTTCTTTGGAAAGGCTTTTTCTCCTGATTGCAAAGGGCCTCATTCTATTATCGGCCGCAGCCGCTGCGGGGCCGCAAGGACCGGCCGCAAGCTATTCTGCTATTCTATTCCCTTACGGCCGGGGATTCCGGCAGGCTTGCGGCCGGTGCCTTGCTATCTCTTGCGGCCGATCGCGCCGGAGGAAAGCCTTTGATCTAAAACGGCCGCAAGAGATTTGCAATTCAATTGCTCCGGGAAACCTCTCTGCAAGGCTAAAAACGAGCCGCAGTTACTTGCAGGAAAAAGGTCTCGCTAGCACCAATTAAGCACATAAAATAGCTCAAATAAAGCCATCCTGCACTTTGAGAAGACTATAAAGGGATTTTAGGTGTTAGAAAAAATAGCACATAATTATACTGTACTCAAATCCGTAAAATATTTCATTTTTAATATCCGTAAAATATCCATGTAAAAAGTCCAGAGTGCTTGGAGCACCTCAGACACACCCACGCCGCAGCCGGAAAATAAACAGTTAATTTGAACTCGGGTTTGGGCAGATGTGCAAGCTTGAGAGTGGGTTCCTTTTAATCCTCATGTCCCCCAATATGATCCCTAGCATTTACAGAGCTGTACAGTGCAGGCGTGAATTTATTTTTGAGTTTTTATATTTCACAGATTACGGCCGGTTCCAAGATATGCGGCCGGCCGTAAAAGGAGATCCTTGCGGGGCCGTATAATAGAATCGCGAGTTAACTGAACCCTCGCAAGGAATCGCAGCCTTACGGCCGATTTACGGCCGATAATAGAATGAGGCCCAAAGTATGGTAGAGTTTCCACCTTCAAGTTGAATTTGGACAATTCAGAATTCCTCTCTTTTAACATTGCAAAAAAGGATTTAGTGATATTGGAAAATAAATATCGGGGAAAGTGGCAAGACACAGTTGAATAATTGGGGATTACTTTACATAAAGAATTAAAGAATACAATTAACATCAATTATAAAACCGCCTATAAGAATATTGAGGAAATAATTAGAAAATGGAAAGACGTGAAAATTTCATGGGCAGGAAGAATGATAGCAACTAAGATGACCTTATTACCTAAATTAAGTTATATACAGAGGTGTATTCTGTTTTAAATGCCAATTTCCATCATGAATAATCTACAAAATAAGATTGATATATTTATCCATGATGGGAAAAAGATGAAACTAAAAATAAGTGACCTGGAATGTAGGTTTAATAAGGGAGGCATGGAGTATCCCATACTTAAAAATTATCAAGAAGCAGCCTTAATATCCCAAATGATTAACTTGAATGAATCCTCTCAAAGTAGGGAATGGCTTCAAACTGAAAAGGAATGAATAACAATAGAAGATGTTAAACTTTGGATATTTCAAGAAAATGTGAGTAAGATAAATATAATGCCAGGAGAACTAGGGGTGAAAAACTATTATAAAATGTGGCTTAAACTAAAAAAAAATATCAGTTAATTCCTTTCCCTAGTCCTATTACCCCTTTAGAAACTATGGCTAAGCATTTTAAATTACCATGGTTACGGAAGTTTTATATCTTAGAGATTTATATATGGATTACAAAATTAAATCATTTGAAGAATTTAAAAAACTAAATGTAAAACTGGCCAATGGATAGCTGGAATATAAATCACTGTGCGATAAACTAAAAGTCTTAAAATTTTAATTTTCAGAGGTTAGAAATTTGACAGCCTGTGAAAGTCTTATTTTGACACAAAATAAGTGACACTTGATCTCAAAGTTATATAATATAATTAGGAATAGTGATGAGGGGAAAAGGCCCAAAGTAATGTTAAAATGCGAAGAAGACTTGGCAATAGAAATATCATTAGATACATCGTACAAAGCTTCTTCTATTACAGAAAGATTTATTAAGTATGTAAATTATAGAGAACTATATTGCAAGATTTACAACAGATGGCATCTGGTCCCGTTGAGAATGGCACATATAAGTAAAGACTGGAGAGATTGTGGAGAAGTAGGGTCCTACAGGCATATCTGGTGCGACTGCCCAATTATACAAAACATTTGACAAAATGGTTGTAATCATATAGGGAAAATAATTAAAGTTTAAAAAAAGTTAACTCCCCAAATGGCCCTTCAGCATATTTTTCCCTCAAAGTTTTCTCTCGATGTTAAAGCAATACTACTTAAAAGTTTAATGGCAGCAAAATCCCTCATAGGTACATGGTGGAAACAAAAAACAAACAACATGGGAAGAAGTCTGGAATAAGATAGAAAAAAAATTGGGAATTGGAAAAGGATTTTCTTCAAATGGGTCTAACGAACAAATCTAGACATAAATGGAAAATTTGGTAAACCAAATACAATGAAGTAACAAGGAAATAGGCCTTTGAGTCCCTGTGTATTAAAATAAAAGATGATCAATTAACTTTTCTAAATGCATCCACAATCTTTGAGAGTGAGAAAGTCCCCTCCTATACTTCAAGTTTCAATGCGGTTAGTGTAAATGTGTACGGATGGTAGCCCAAAGGGAAGAAAATAAGATATAAAAAAAAAGTGAAATATAAAGCATGGGGTTACATATTATTGTTTGTTTTTTTTAATGTAAGTTATTGTATGTATATATATAAAAATTCAAAAAATATATTTTTTCCAAAAAAGAAAAAGAAAAAAAAGAGGTGGGTTGGCAACCCCCAAACTTCTAACATATTTTAAATTATCTAGGATAGCACAGCTGACTAAATGGTTTATTAAGGAAACAACTCCTTTTTGGAAAATCTATTGAAAAATCTATTTTTAATGAACATAACATACTGTTACAACAAGTGTTGTGGAATAGCCTAAAATATAAAATCAATATAAAAAATCTCCCCCAAAGTATCTTACATTCTCTTCATTTGTGGAAACAAATTAGTAAAAAAATCATATTTGCTACAGGAGGGATCATGGCTCACCCCACCTTTGGCTATCCCATATGGAAGGTATGAGAGATAGAAATCCCCAACTGTCTTGGTGGACTCAACAAAACTTAGTTATAGTAGCAGACATTTTAAAGAAAATTCCTAAATAGTCCCCAGAGCTGTTCAGAGAAAAGTAAAATTTACCACAAAAAGAATGGTTTAATTTAGCTATAATAAATGAAAACATGTCTCGCACCTTAAAAGACAATAAATCGGTTTCTAAAACACCATTTGAGAATTGTTTTTTATATAACCCTGCTGGAAATAAAAATATTTCTATCTTATATACGGTAATTATTTACCTGTTTTGCCAGTCAAAAACAACGACAATAAGATTTGAAGGCTGCCAATGCTGTTTGCCAAACAATGCAAAGCCCATTCCCCTTTAACTTGCGAGCCTCGTAATAATCGCCTTTGGGGGTCATCGCAAGTCCTGCAATGAGCGCTCATGGCAGACATCATTCAACCCGCCACTTTCGTGCCGCTCGCTAAGGCCCTTCACCCTCTAATTTGCGGACCTCGCAATGAGCACCTTTGGCGGTCATCGTGAGCCCTGAATTAACTCCTTTGGTGCTCATTGCAAGCCTCTCCCCACTCTCTGACCCTCTGACCTCTCGGGAACAAAGATAAATTGAAATCCTATTTTTGATTTCCCCCAAAATGTTTTTATTTTTATGGCTTACCCCTAATGTTGATGGCTTGTTACATACGTCAAAAACAAGTGTCTTTTTTCTTAAACCATTGTGGTCATTTCACACAATTCTTTCCTATTGACAATTAATAAACCTTAAATAACATGTATATTGCATCTTAAATCATTAATGAAGATATTAATTGATATTTTACTCTAACCCACCTCTATTATCTTAGAACTAGCTTCTAAACTAACTCAACAAAACATTTTTTTGGTAGTAGCTAAATTAATTGTATTTAATCATGAAAGATAACTTAAAATTAAATAATTTATTTAATTTAGCAAACATTGTGTCTGGTGTTCATTCACAGTACTGTTGTTGTGTAATTGCATCTGCTCTAGTGAATTTCCCAGATTTGAACAGATTTTGAGTTTGGATTGATTCATACATATTTAATTATGGGCAGTTAAGAGTGTGTCTTGTTTGAAACCCATCCTGGGGGGAGATTGTAACTAAATAGTAAAAGGCGATTCTCAATACAATAAAAGCCATCTGGGGCACTTCAGAATAAAGTGTTAAATATTATATGCAACTGATTGTAACACCATCTTCCCATTAACAGAGGGACAGTTCATTAGAAGAAATCTGAATCGCCATATTATTTCAAACTATAATGTATTGAACTGTCTGCATGTCATGATCAATTGACTACTAAGAAATGTGTCGCTACGGAATATTGGCGCGTTACAAATAAGGATTATAAATAATAATAATGTGAAATAACAACAGCTTCCAAATTATAACAGACTGCTTGGTAGCACTGAGACACTGTATAATGATGGTAGATCCATATTTAAAAAAAAATTCTAACATAAAGGGATAATATAATTTTTACATATACAACAAAATTCATCAGGACCGTTAGATATAATAAATTCAAATTGTGTAAGTTTCTCATTACTATTAATGTTGGTTGCAATTTAAATACTTGTCATGTTGTTATGGGTTTAGTGACACATCGTATGGATTAATAATAGTTAGTTGGGAAAGAGCTGACATCAACAGTAATATTAGCTGTGTTTTGGGTACATGTTTTGGGGATGCATTAGACATAATTGTCCCCCACAAAGTCTCCATTGCTGAACATATTTTATTGAAAGCTGGTACAAAATTATAGATAAATATATTAAAACATATAGACTTTTTCGGGCTAGGCCCATGAGGCCCAGCTCTAGGGTTGCACATCTTTAGGGAACAGCATGCTGTCTGATAATTCCTGTGCATTGCCATTAAATAAATAAAATAAATTAATAAAAATGTGTGGAAATGCTCAGAATTTTCTATATACAATTACATTTCTGTTTTCAGTATATCTGACACTTTCTTAAACAATGTACACAAATCTGAATGGCCTAAAGTAGCATAAAACCTTAATACCTCCTTAATAACTAGTATTTGTTTTACAGTCAGCATAAAGGACCACTGGAGATGTATGTTTTCATTTGTTTCTATAGTAATTGATTATTATTAAATTAGTATTTGTAAAAACTGACATTTGAAGGTTATTGTTCATCAACTAACAGTGCGGCTTCTCTCCACCCCGTTAGAGTGAAATATTAACCCATGATGCTGTGCTAATTTGTTTTTATTGTTTTAATGACCTGCATATGTTTTTCTGCAGTGACCACTTTGTTTGTCCTGTGGATAGTTCTGGTACAGTTCTTTATCGTCTCCTATTGGCACAGCATTCTTGGTAGCTCCTTTCTTACCCCCCGGATGGCTCATTGGGGACAGAGAGAAACATATCTGTTGAAAATTTAATTTTTTTTTCTTCAAATATTGATTTTATTTCAGTTATTAACCAGTATAGTGGCAAAGATAAGCCAAGCTTGTCCCAGGGGTGGTTGGCACTTAACCAGGACTCCTACAGTGTCGAACTGCCCTCCCGCTGGACCCGGCAGACAGCTGGTTTTGCGTGTATAAGAAGAAGTATAATGAGAATATATCATGGCAGTTTTATTTTAAAGGACCACTGCAATGCCCTAAAAACTTTAGCTAGATGTTTTAATTAAGCAATGGTGATTAATAAAACAGAACTTCAATTATTTAAAAAAGCAACATTCAACATTAAACAATTTCAGACTCAGCTACTGCTAGTATCCACTCACTATAAAGTCAGTGGGGGAGGTGACTTTGCCTAGCAGGCTGATTTCAGACACAAAGGGCCTCATTCTATTATCGGCCGTAGGAGATGCGGGGCCTCAAGGACCGGCCGCAGGCTATTTGCCTATTCTATTCCCTTCCGGCCGGGGGCTCTGGCAGGCTTGCGGACGGAGCCTTGTTATCCCTTGCGGCCGCACGCGCCGGAGGAAAGCCTTTGATCTTAAACGGCCGCAAGAGTTTCGGCCGCAAGAAAATCCCGGTTGCTATTCTATTGCTCCGGGAACCCTCTCGGCAAGGCTAAAACCGAGCCGCAGCTTACTTGCAGCAAAAAGGTCCCGCAAGCACACACTTAAGCACATAATAATCCATAATAAAGCCATCCTGCACTCTGATGAGACGATAAAGTGATTGGGGGTGTTGGCATTCATAGCACAACATTCCCCTACACTCAAATCCGTAAATAATTTTTAGTTTAATTCATGTCAAATATCTGTGGACAAAGCTCTAGGGTTGCACATCTTTAGGGAACAGCAAGTATGGTCCCTTATCTTAATCCTGCAGGACTAGCAGGTCTCCTTATCTTAACCGCCCCCAGCATGTGTAGACTACATGTAGATAATTCTCCCTCCAGGGGGTAAGCAGAGGCTTGTGGCGCCAGGAAATGGCAAGGCGCAAAACTGAGGTCCAGAGGCATAGGCCCAGGGTGTAGAGAAGACAGGCAAGAGACAAAGTAAAGACAACAGATCCTGCAGGCATGGCATAGCTTATCCGGGACGTATGCTGGATCCAAGGCTCTGGGAAGGGTATCCAGTCCTTTGTCCCAGTAGCCTATTATTGATTGTTTATTCTCTTATATGTTCTATTTATTCTTAAAAATATTTAGACCTGTCTCTTGGCCAATCCTTTCTCCTTACTGTCCTTATCAGGGTGAAGGCAAACACTCAGCTGAGGGTTGATAATCTTATTTTTGAAAAATACTGAATATTAATTAAAATCAGTGCATACGTAAAAATATCTAACTATTTTTGCTAGGGCATTACAATGTTTGTTTAATGATTGCCCTTTAAAGACTTAGGGCCTCATTCAATTGCGATTTGGCCAATTGAATAGGGCTCTAAATAAGCACATAACATATTTTTTGAAAGAAGTTTTGAGTTAGCAAACATATATCCAAAAGCAAGTCTTTCACTAACTAAAAACTTCTTTCAAAAACATATGATATGTGCTTATTTAGAGCCTTATTCAATTGGCCAAATTGCAATTGAATGAGGGCCATAGTATTTTTCCATATACTGCATATATTTATATATTTCCTAAATATAGTAAACCAAATGTAATTCTTCCACATAAGGCCAAGAGAAACCAATGGGCACTTTGCTACTCTGATCTTTATCTGCAAAGGTTTCCTTTATGCAGGAATTTGAATAGTGTGGCCCTAAAAAATATCTCTTTGTTTTTCTTCTATATTCATTGCAGTTTTGCGAGGAAACATATCAAGCTATCAATTTTGGGATTAAAAGATAACCATATGTGCTGAAAATGGAGACTAAGCCTAAAAATGAATCTATTACAGACCTATAACCTTTGGAGCTGAACACACATATTGATAGAGAAGAAATGTGATCCCCAGAACCAATATCTTGGCAATCTTTAAGCCTGGCGTCAGACAATTGATACTGTTTGACCCCAATGAATGCTCTCTAATGTCCTGCATGAATTGTAAATTAAGCTATCCCATACAACAGTATTTAGAAAACAACAGCTGGGAGTGTGGTATGCACAGAAGTACTGGGATAACGTAGAGGTCTTTTTTCAAAATTGAAGTGTTTTTTGTCATTATCACAAATCCATTCACCAGAATGCAGAGCTACAGACAAGATGGCATTGTTATTAAGACTAATTAGGATTTAGTTGAACCATTACAATAAACTAAACCTCATAAAGCCCTAAGGTCCATTTATTTCAAGGTTCCAGCCGAATTCTCTTGTTATTTGTGTGTGTAACAGCAGGCGTCCATCAGTTAAATTAAAGTGGATCAGTTGTCTAGTTTACCAAATCAGACAAGCTTGCATATTGTTCCAAAAGTATCATTATCAATATGCATTTTTAATTCAAAATTTATCAGTTTATGTCTATGTTCCTTGTTCTGGCACATATTAAGAACATAAAAACATTTTAGTTTAAATCTTTATTTTAGTACACACTGCTTGTAAATGAAGGATGTTATGTTTGTGTTTTCCACACTTCCTGCTGACTTGGGCCCCTATTCAATTGAGCAATTGTTGGTTACTGGAGCCCATAATGGAACTTGTTAACTAATTTGCTATTCACTAATTAGAGAGCCGTAAACGATTTGCGGGTTACAGGCTGAAAATCACTGGGGTTGCCAAAATCGTAACTTAAAGTCCATCTAAGATCTTGTTCTTTCAAACCCGCAAAAGTTACAATCGCTAAAATGGCAAATTCAATTGCTATAATTCATTAAGCCTGCAAATGTTTTCACACCCGTAAATGGCAAATGTGAGAAAAAAATCCTACAGGTACCAGATAAGAATCGCATGGATTTTCAACACCTGTTTGTAGCACTGTAGATGTAATAAAAATCAGTACTGCACTTTTAAAGACGGAGAAAGTGATCAAAGACATTAGATTTAATTGCACGTAAATCTGCAATCAAAAAAAAATAATTTGTTTCATTTTGGTGTCATAACAATCTCAGGAATCAATGAGTTAATACATATCAGGCCACCCACATGGACTAAAATAGTATCGCCATTCATTTTTATTATTTTGTACATTGCCGGATTGCGAGTTTGATCGCATATGGGACCTCTAAACGCTAACTGACGTTTAACCTCCATGTTTTACTGATGTCATGATGACTCATTTACTATTGGCTGTTTCTTAATCTGTAGTTACGGCCTTGCTTAATTGATCATGATCACGCTCTAAAAGGCTACTTACGATTGCATGGTTTACGGTTTTGGCTTTCGGCTTGTAAATTGCGGGCTTGTTCAATTGAATCGCTCTGTAAATTTAGCAAATCTATGGCCTGTATAATGTAAACTGCGGGCTTGTAATTGAATAAAGCCCTTGAAGACTGAGTTTGACTGTTGTCCTATTTTTCTTTTCTTTTCAAGAGTAGAAGGAAGGGGAAGGAGGTGTAGTGACAACAACTGTTGACCAATTGGTGGCTTCAAATAAAATTTGAGCATAGGGCACTTTCCCTCTCTCTTTCCTTAGAGCCAGCTTGTAAGTATATTTGCCTTGGTGTGTAACTACCCCCTTGTGCCTTGAATAGGAAACATGACTGCCATGGAAGCTTTCATACAGTAGCAAAGTCTGCTAAAATGAAGATTTTATTTGAAAATGCTTATATTTTTTTATTATGACTAACATAGCTGTTAATGTTGTTAGTTTGCATGCTTCACAAACATGGAATTCCTAAGAAATAACAACCTTCCTGAATATATGCCATATTTTGAAAGTACCCATTTACGGACTTGACGGAAGCTAATCCCGCAGCCGTTGCGGGTCTGATGTGCTCCAAGCCCGTGGGACTCGGACACAGAAAATTGAACATGAATTACAAAAAAAATTATTTGTAGATTTGATTGTTGAGGAATGTTGTGCTATGAATTCTAACACACCTAATCACTTTCACGTCTCATCAAAGTACAGGATGGCTTTTTTATGTGCTTAATTGGTGATACAATTTGTAAGTAAGAGCCTTGCGGGACCTTTTTGGTGTAAGTAAGCTGCGGCTAAGTTTTAGCGAATTACGGCCTTGATGGAAGGGTTCACATAGCATTTGAATAGCGATCTGTGCTTTTTTATTGCGGCCGCGTAAGATTAAAGGCTTTCCCTGCGGCGGGGTTGGCCGCAAGGGATAACAGTGCTCTGGCCGCAAGCTGGCCGGAGTCCTCAGTCGCAAGGGAATAGAATAGGGAAGTAGCTTGCGGCCATCCCTTGCGGCCACGCATCTCCTACGGCCCTTAATAGAATGAGGCCGAGAGTGTGTATTGCCTTATTGGAAATGTGGGATGAAAGAGTGAATAGCATGAAGTAATAATGGGCTACCATCTGCAAGCTTTATGCAAAACGAAACATATGGTCCAAAATATCGGATTATCTAGGAGATACACACTAAGAAATCTATGATAATTTAAAAGTAATTGAAAATAATAAAAACATGATAATAATACAATATTTTTATTTGTGTTCAATTGCTTCTGTACTTTTTAAATCTTGTTTTTGTAACTTCCAAATGAGCTTAGTTACTTTATAGAAGTAATATCTTTTTTTCACAGACGATAATAGTACTGTTAGAAAAGTATTTATTAGTGTTGCAAACCACATGCAAATCCAATCAAATGTTTACATTATGCTTTTTTTTAGATAAACCAGAAAAAAATTATTCTGATTATTTTTTTAATTTAATGATACTGTGAATTTTTTTGTCTTTTATTTGATCATCATCTGTAAAGTGTGATAAAAAGCTGTATTATTAGCTGTATTAACAGCCATTACTTTATAAACATAATAAAACAACATTTCTAATTAATCATTAATTGCAATCATTGAAATGTGTCAGTAGCAATGTGGGATGCGATCCATGTAATATAGCCTTCAACCTTTTAAGTAAACACACTCCTATGGCTAAGAGAGTTAAACAGTTCATAAGGTAGTAGAAATTCTGAAGTATGATAACAAAGGCTTGTAGGCCATTAGTTCAAGTCCCAGTGGGAGGGTAAGAGGATTTGGGGTTTATTCTTCATTTGCAAGAATGCTGTGATACAAAAAATATTTTAAAGGAAAAAATACAGCACTCCATACTAAAACTGTTAATTTAACAATTTAAATGTGTTTTCTATTTTCTTTTCAATAGAGTCTTTCATAATATTACTAATAATAAAGTTATGTTTAATATACAGGACAGTGGTGCTTTTTAGAAACACATAAAATCATATAAAAGCAACATAGATTCACTCTTTGTTAGAAAGTAATACATAGGGATAATAGTACCAGTATGAACCCCCACAGATATACTGGTACTATTATCCCTATGTATTACCTTCTAACAAAAGGTTACTTTGTTGCTTTTATATGATTTTATGTCTTTTTAAAAAGGGCCATTGTCTTGTATATTAATAAAATCTTATTATTTTTCCTATTGTCATAGTAATATTAATAAGATTGGTGTTAAGCACCCCGGGAAGGGATTTACTTAAGTATTTGACTTATAGTCTTTCATAATAATAGTTTTCATAATAAAAATGTGAACAATAATAATATTAATAATAGTTATAGTAAAAATAATAATATTCATAACAATTCTACTATGACTACCAGGGCGGTATGAACTGGGGGGGACGGGGAGGACAACTCCCCCCCAGATTAAATGAATAGGGGACACAAAAAAATAGCAAAATTAACCTTAACAATACATTACCAGATTTGGCCACTAGAGCGCTATGGAGCTGTATGTCTTTTGCTTGAAAGCGTTGACCCATAATTATCATATACATATATATATATATATATATATATATATATATATACATAATAAGCCGCACAATATCAATGGAATCACATAAAATCTGTTCTTAAGCAGCGTATGACATCCGTGACGTCATCATCGGGGACAAACAGCTAACACGCGTGTTTCGCATAACAGCTTCTTCTAGCCTGTTTTTTTCTTCAGATGTGCCTCTTATAATATTATGCACTTTATTGAATTTATGGATATTTATATTGTGCGGCTGCTCGTTAAGTACTATTTTTATACTGTATATGGACTGTATGGGCACTAGTATTAGTTAGGGAGCTTATTTATCTTTTGAATAGGTAGATAGCCTGTAGCGTGGGTAAGTGGTGGATCCCCATACCACCATAATCATTTATTGTGAGGGATAGTATTTTTGTATTAGGGTTATGGGTAGATAGTGTAGATCTGTATTTCTTTGGGAGTTAATGGTGGGCTCCACTACCACCACATAGGTTAGTATTAGGTTTTGTTTTAAGATGTGCCTCTTATAATATGATGCACTTTATTGAATTTATGGATATTTATGTTTTCGTATTAGTAATTATCTGTATAAAAAATGTTTTTTTCACTATTGATGCACCTGATAACAATGTGGATATATACAGTAATATTGCCCTTTATTGATCATATTATAGGTTTATTTATACTTAATTTTTGTACTTTATAATTTTGCGCATTAACTTTTGACATGTATTGGTATTCAAACCATTTTTCTATCAGTACTTGAATAGAGTAACCCATATGATTGATATCTGCTCCCTATATTTTCCTATTATTGGTCTAATATGTGCTCCCTATTGAAGGGGTTAACATATTCTGCTGATGAAGGGGTTAACATATTTTGCTGTCATATTCACGAGATATAGCCTAACCATAATATCACATTTCTATCCTTGGGATGTCTTACGACCTTACTAAAACACAAAACATTTCTAGTTGTTCTAAGAAACAGAAAAACACCTGATTATTTGTCCCTGTACCGACTAACAATGAACTGAAAATCGCCTCTAATATCCGCCTTCTTTTGCAAGTATATAACCTATACTATGACGTGGCAATAAAGGAAATTAGTACTGAGAATGATTTTGTGTGTGTTACATCCAGTACGGGTTCCTCAGAATTCTGATTGGGGCCTGTGTTTTCCAAACCGCCAACTACTGATTAGGAAGTCCCAACACCTATATTTGGTCCTATGATGTTATACTTTGATTCATTGGAATACGGACGTGATTAAAGGATGGTTATGTATATTTTATGATTTTTTTATTTTTGAGTGGCTATAAATTTTGACCTTTGATCTATTCATGCTGAGATTTAATATTGAGTGACATATTGTGATCTAGTTTGGGTCACTAGAAGTTCTGTTCTTTCCTTTTTTCATTTCATGTAACTTCTGAATTAGGATTTATGATGGGAAATACCGGTTTCGGTTTAATCGGTTTAATAGTGTTAATAGGATTTAATGGATTTTAAATAGTAATTCTCAATAGTATTTTGTAACTTTATTTGATATGAATTATCTCTATTCAAGAAGTGGAGAAATCTAATGTTGTCACTGCTTTTTATTTCCACATTTTACTACCAGTACAAATTACAATGCTCCGTGGAGTTGGGATGGTGTCGTCCTAATTGCGTGACTTTCAAGAGTTAACATAAATATCTAAAGTATGATATAATGTGGTTGTGAGTGACGTACAGTATAGGGTTAAATTAAGTCACTTGCTTGTTTTATTTTAGAAACATATATTATTTATTGCTCAATCTAAGCATTTACTTTCTCTAAATGCAATATTGTTTGAAGTAGTTGACCATATTTAATAAAAAATGTTGAGATGTTTTATCTCTGTAAATATAAATAAGATATAAATTAAGTCAAATAAATAGTTAAGATATTAATGTCTTAAGAAAGAGGTAGAAAAAAAGAAGTAGTAAGGAAAAGAAGATGAAATATTAAAAATGTGTAAACAATATAATTATTACATATCCAACATAGAAAAAAACAGGTTCATCTCATCAGGTTCTTATATGAAATTTAGTACTTAGTTGGTTTTTTATATATTTTGTAATCCTCCACTCATCCTGAGCTATAGCTCTTCCGATTCATATTGGGGAACACACATTTTGCAATTTTAAACCAATGGTGTGAGTGAAAGCTGATTTCAAAATTAAAAGTTCAAACCGTAAAAAATGTTCTGATTCAAAGGATTTTAGCTTCACTAGTATTATGGGAATTCATCCATAGAATGGAGTGGGAACATTACTACAGCTCTTCCTGCAGCCGTTGGACAGGACAACAATGGTTTATCGTTCTGTCTGACTGAGTGATCCCATTTCAGCTTTTTAATTATGACCAGTCTTATCTCAGTTGATGGGTCTAGTAAACCCTTTCTTTGGTCAGTGGACCAAGCATTGTTTTGTGCTATTGAACAATATAACGGCTTTTCAAGTTAAGTATTAAGAGTCAAACTGCCACATAGAGCATGTTTATAGTTTGATTTTAGCTGAATTTGCCGTTTGTATCTAGCAGTCTTATTAAGTGAATACACTATAATAGGTTTCTAAGTGTAACAAAACTTCTATATATATTGACCATATTTGACTTTTTTCACCATTTATCTCACGTATTATGAGTCAACTAACTACTGTAATGCCCTGGTAGAAAAAAAATCTCTTCTTAAAATTACCTCTATTAAAGTTATTTTTTACTCTACATAGCATATATTTAATGGTGCTGGTAAGAGAAAGACCAGTATTTGTGTGCAGTGGAATATATTTAAGATTAGTTTTATACAAAGTGAATTTCCATTAATGTGGCCCTAATTGAATTCAGGCTGGCATGTTTTGCAACATTGTTCTCTCACTGGGTGGACATTTTATAAGTGGGGTCAGTCAAGGAGAGAAGTGAAACGCCGGCTACATTTAGTATATTATGCAGCAATATGGAATATATTTTGCAGACATTTACAGCCTTATTAAATTGTGATTTGGCCAATTTAATAGGGCTCTATATAAGCACAGAGCATTTTTTTTACAGAAGTTTTTAGTTAGTGAACTTCTGTCCAAAAGCAAGGTCTTCACTAACTAAAAACTTCCATAAAAAAATATGCCATGTGCTTA
The DNA here is from genome assembly GCA_027410445.1 of Discoglossus pictus. Classification (NCBI taxonomy): domain Eukaryota; kingdom Metazoa; phylum Chordata; class Amphibia; order Anura; family Alytidae; genus Discoglossus; species Discoglossus pictus. The sequence continues at coordinate 43,025,691 of CM050165.1, forward strand.
TATAGTGCCCGATTCGAATGGCCAAATCGCAATTTAATAAGGCGGTATGTCTTTCTTTTGTTAAATATGGAAACACTGAATATCAAAAAAGGTTATCTTGTCTAATTACAAAACAAAAATAAAATACAACTTTTAATAAGGTAGATTCCAATAAATAAGTGTGGTATACAAATCTGGAAAACAAAAAGAAAGACAATAGAGGTTAGAAATGTTGTGTAATTTAAATCTAATGGTAAAATTAGTAGTTAAATGTTATAAATTATGTTTTCTTTAAGCAAATTTATATTAAAATTTGCAATTTTTACCTATCAATCAGCCTTTCTGATCCAAGCGAGTGCCGCCACGGAGGCAGGAAGCCCGTAAGTGAGTTGCAAACTAATTTGCTATTCAATTGGTGTCTTTTTGCGGCCTCCGAAAGGCTTCCGAGTTACGGGCTTAAAAAAAAAATGTCCTACAAGGGAGGGAGAGAGGGTGAAAGAGACACAGGGGTGAGAGAGTTTGTCTGTAACGCTTGGCTTGTGCATACGCACAGCAAAGCCGCTCATTATGGGACTCGCGATGAGCGTCGAAGGCGCTGATCGCGAGGCATGTAAAGTAGAGGTTGGGGGGGGAGGCTTGCAATGAGCGCCAGAGGACTGCAAGTTAGAGGGGGGAAAGCCTTGCATTGTATGGCAAACAACAGGCAAGTCACTAGGTTGAGATAAAGTGTAAAAAACTTACTTAAAGTAAAATCTTAAAGGCAAACTTTTTGAGTGCAGTGACCTGCTTAGACCCTCTTTAAAGTAAGCTTTTTTAAATTATTACCATTAGAATTTATGAAATATTACTTGCTTTTTAAGAATTTCATGCAACACTCTATATCTGTTTTGAGTCAGAGTCTTCTCTAAGGAATCCTGTCTTCTCATGATATGACAAATATATTTGAGCTTTGGTCTCTTGATCAAACCTTCCAGTGATCAATCTGGCTTGATTTCCCTTTAGTATTGATTGATTTGAAATTCTTGCAGTCCAACAGCCCTATTATATTCCCCCAACATGAAAACCCGTAGCCCGTAACGGCTGTCAAAATCAGAACTCTGTTGCCACAAAGCCTTTGATCTGTCCATCCCGTAACTGTTACGTTTGCAAATCGATATTAAATTGCTACAAATCCACTGGTGTTCAAACCTGTAACCCGCAAATTGAGCAAAAAAGCCTATGGGTATTAGAGAGGATACAACAACATTCTTAAGCACGCAAATCTGCAATATAAAATACTTGTTTTAATGTTTAATTTCCAAGTTATATCGATCCTGGCAATCAATGTGTTAATACATATAATGGAAATCGCATGGACTTGAATATCATATTTAGGGATTTATTAATATTGCATTATTTCTGGAATGCGGGTCCGATAGTAACACGTAATTGAAACCTGTAAGGGATTAAAATCTAACCTCCATTTTTCAGTGACGTAATGCTGACGAGTTAAACTGTGGGCTTGTCAAAACCATAACTCTGTCCTTTCTCCTCCATTGATTTTTCTAGCACGCAAATGTTACCAGTGCTAAAAATGCTAAATCGATATTTAATTACAAAAATTCAACAAGCCTGCACTTGCCTTAAAACCTGTAAATGGAAAATGTATAAAAAAAATATACAAGTTCTAGATAGTACCCGCAAGTGGGTTAAACACCTGTTTGTATACCTGCAACAACAAATAAACACACACTGTTGTACTTCAAAATAATGGGAAAGCAATGAAAGGCATTACAATTAATTGCACAGTTTTGACCTCCAAATCTGCAATAAAAATATTTTTTCACTTTTCTTTCAATCCCAGAAATCAAGGGGTTAATACACATCAGGCCACCCACATGGACTTAAACAGATGCTTTAATTTATTTCAAGATTGCTTGCGTGCAACCCGATTGGCCAACATTACTTATTTGCCTGTATTAATGGTTAGCCTACAATCGCAGGTTAATTGTAACCTCCATGTTTTACTAACATCTCATTTACTATTGGCTCTGTCTGAAAAGTAACTTACGGGCTTGCTTAATTATTGCCAGATCACATGATAATGCCCCCTGTAATGCTACTTTGCTTGTGCAGGCTGTGAGCATGTAATTACGGGTGAGTGACAATTGACTACATCTAAATGTGCCCTGCAGCAAAATGTCCAGTTTGGACATTACGGGCTGACCATATTTGCCTTTTTTCCCCCAGTTATCTCACTTATTATGAGTCAACAAACTACAGTAATGCTCTGATAGAAGTTTTCCTGAGATGCCACAAAATAAAGTTTTACATTGTTATTGCAATAAAACAATACTACAATATGCTTGACTCCACAGTAAGATAAAAAACTTTTATATTTTTACTTCTCATTAGCATGAATACCATCTATTAAAAACAGTATGCAGTTTAAAATAAATAAAAGTAAATATATTTTCTTCTAAATGTGTCAGTTTTGCCCTCAATCAGTGCTATTTATCTCCTCTCACCTGTGCTTATCAGGGTGTGGGGCCATGTCATGACTGACTTACTGGGGCCAGGATGGGGGACCCCTGAACCCCACCAGCAAAGGCCCGTATGGCCCAAGATCCAACTGTCACCCCCCTGAACTCAAGGACTATTTTGGTATGACCGTAATAACCTGTATAATGTTAGGTGTCAGGCTCTGGTCTGGTTGTTAGATCCCCAAGGAGCATGGCCTGTGAGTATTGCAATTCGGCCAATTGAGAAGTGCTCTATATAAGCACATATCATGTTTTTTTTACAGAAGTTTTTAGTTAGTGAACTTCTATCCAAAAGCAAGGTCTTCACTAACTAAAAACTTCCGTTAAAAAAATATGATATGTACTTATATAGAGCCCTATTCAATTGGCCAAATTGCAATTTAATAAGGCTGATAATGTTTACAATAGTGATTTGATTTAATAAGATGATTTGGGTCATAGTATAAAGTTTAAATAATGTAGTTGTACTAGAAGCAAAACCTAGGTTATGATAATATTATATAAAGTTACTTCAGTCACTTATGAGACAAAGGACAGTTTAGGACCTATTGGAATGTTATTTCTGTCAGAGTGTGCATTGGGGGGGGGAGAAGGGGTACGTTTCTACAAAAATGTATATGGATATAGGACCCCCTGAGAGTGGCCAGGCATACACCCTCTCTGATCTCAGAAGGTCATAAAATTGATAAGAATTATTAGCCTCTCCTTGAATGGAGCAAATAGGAAAAGCTCCAACATTCACCTTTTCTTGGGTTTAGGGACCTTCTAAATTAACTATGCTGGAAACCTACAGCAGCCTCCAATGATCTTCTAAAGACTGTCTAAGAGCTTGGAAGACCCTTTTTCAGAGCCAGAACAGGAGCTGGCTGGTGGGATGATTGAGGTGACCGGAACAGTGAGGATCTATTCAATGGAGTGTTCAATGACACACTCCATTGGTTCCAATGACAATCAAATGGAAAAGTTGACAAATACGTAATGACATTTTTATTAAAGGAAATTAAATGGTTTGGAGAAAATGAATCCCCAAAACAATTGCTTCTAACACTCGACAATACTTTGGGCAAAACTTCTCAAAACAAACTTGTCATATACCTTACATTCATTTTTGTATATTTTGGTAAGCCATCAACTTTTATATAAAATGTAGACACCTCTATGAATCAATAAAACAGCAAAAAATATATGTAGGTGGTCAGATCACCCCTAGGTTGATCAGACCACCTTTCTATAAAAATAATAGTTGGCCCCTCTCACCTAATATATTAAAAGTCCTTATTTACGTCATGCTGATGCCGGTAGCAGAGGACCCCTACCCTGCTGGGGGTCCCAGTGATTTGCACCTGTTGCACCATCAGTTGCTCCCCTACTGCACTAGACTCAAAACAATATTTCTTTGGAACAATGCAACTTTTTTTCTCATGTGCTTGTATTTAAGAAAATGTTTTTATTGGTGTGAGTCAATCCAACAACTATGAATATGAAAACTATATTCATATAAAGAACACCTGAATACCTTTCCAAATAAAAGCAACGAACAACTATGTCAGACAAATTGATACCTTAAAATAAATGGTTAAGCATATATTTTAGAATGCTAAATACCTACCGTATATACTCGAGTATAAGCCGAGTTTTTCAGCCCTTTTTTTAGGCTGGGGGAGTTGAGGAGGGAGGTTGAGGAGGGGGGGGTTTGGGGTTGAGGGGGGTTGAGGTTGAGGGGGGTTGAGGTTGAGGAGGGTTGAGGTTGAGGAGGGAGGATGAGGATTGGGGGCTTGAGGAGGGGGTTGAGGATCGGGGGTTGAGGAGGGAGGTTGAGGAAGGGGTTGAGGATGGGGGGGTTGATAAAGAGGGAGGATGAGGAGGGAGGTTGAGGATGAGGAGAGAGGTTGAGGATGAGGAGGAGGGGTTGAGGAGAGGGGTTGAGGAGAGGGGTTGAGGAGAGAGGATGAGGATGGGGGTTGAGGAGGGAGATTGAGGAGGGGGGTTGGGGTTGAGGGGGGTTGAGGTTGAGGAGGGTTGAGGTTGAGGAGGGTTGAGGTTGAGGAGGGAGGTTGAGGATGAGGAGGGAGGTTGAGGATGAGTAGGGAGGTTGAGGATGAGGAGGGGGGATGAGGAGGGAGTTTAAGGATGAGGAGGGAGGTTGAGGAGTGGGGTTGAGGAGGGTGATAAGGGAGGGGGAAGAGACACAGGGAAGGGGAGGTTGGAAGAGACACAGGGAAGGGAGAGGGGAGAAGAGACACAGGGAAGGGAGAAGGGAGAAGAGACACGGAGAGAGAGGGGGACACAGAGGGCAGAAGAGAGACACAGGGGGAAGAACATTTCCCACCCTCGGCTTATACTCGAGTCATTTATTTTACCCTGTATTTTGTGGTAAAATGGGTGCCTCGGCTTATACTCGGGTCGGCTTATACTCAAGTATATACGGTATATATAAATGTTCTGGGCCCCATCAGGCTTCAAAACTGAATATTTGATCATCCACAGTCACTTCCCTTTCTGGAATTCAGATGTGTGCAATCCCATGTGTAATATATATATAAGGTATAGTGTAAGTAGTTTTAAAAAAAAGGACTAAAAAGGACAAATTCCAGCTGGCACGGCACTACTTTTCCTGTGCTCTTTTAAAAAGTAAAAATGCTATAAAAGTAATTTATATATACTGCACAGCTGTTTCTAAAAGAGCAAAATTGTACTTGCATGTATATTTAATATAAATTTTAAGCTGTGTTCTGCAATATATGTAGAGACTTTTACAAGAAATCAGAGAAGCTGCAATTGTTTTGATAACTTAGAAAGCACAACAACTGCTAATGCATTTTGCCACTTGAACATTTCTAGACAAACATTCCATTGGGAATTCAGGATAAATATGTAACAGCTCTCCGCCTATTCAACATGTCATTTCTAACTCATTTTGTCATAACAAACTTCATCATGGCTGCCAAAGGAGCATGTTCTATTCATCTTGTTAGAGTAAACATCTATTCTTTCTAGAAACAAAACTATCTGCTTCTGAAGGTTATAAGTCTTCCGCATGGAACTTTGTCAATGTGTTTCTGCCTTGAATCAACCAAAATGAATGTGTCCAAATATTTGCTTGGTACTATGAAAAATGGATGTCACGGACACATTGTGCGATTGTTTTGAAGAATCTGAACGTGGACAAAATAAGTTTAGGCCGCAACTGATATAAACAGTACAGCGTTGAGTTTTAATAGTCAGAAAATGAAGATGAGTTATAAGGGTGATTGTAACAATATAGTTTCATGACCTTTAAGTTGTAAAGATGTGAACAACCTAGAAACAAGTTATTGTGATTGATAAAGTTATCTTCTTTTGAGAAAACGTGCACTAAAATTGTCCTTCGTTAATTTTGTAATGTGAGCTCTTGAGAGTAAGGACCTCAACTCCTTTTGTATCAACACGTTTGCATATGTACAGACGTCCACTGGTTACAGACGAGACATGCTCCTGAGAAAGGCTCCCTACTCAATTGAGTTGGTTACTGGAGCCCGTAATCTAATTTGCTACTCAATTGGAGTCTTTTAGCGAGCCGCAAACGATCTGCGGGTTACAGGCTCAAAATCACTGGGATTACCAAAATCGTAACTTCCAACCCATCTAAGCCTTTGATCTGTCAAGCCCGTAAGTGTTACAATTGCAAAACGCTATTCAATTGCTACAATTCCTCAAGCCTGCAAATTATTTCACACCCGTAAATTGCAAGTTTGCGAGTTTTCAATCTTGTGAGGTGCTTTAGGGAAAGCACTGTGTATATCTGATTGAAAGCTCAATAACAGGGTATTCCATTATTTTCATTGTGGGGAAATGGTTTATACTAGTACCTGTATAGCGCGTTAGAAATAAAGGCTAATAGTAATTGGCAAATGTAGAAGAAAATCCTATGGGTACCAGATAGTACCTGCAAAGGGGTTAAACACCTGTTCATAGCACTGCAAATGCTAATAAAAAATCAACACTGCACTTTAAACGACGGGGAAAGCGATGAAAGACATTAGAATTAATTGCACAACAGTCTCAAGCTCCCAAACTGCAATCAAAAATTATTGTTTTTCATGTTTAATTTCCGTTTAATATCAGTCCCGGGAATCAATGAGTTAATACATATCAGGCCACCCACATGGACTAGAACATTTCCTTCATTAATTTTTTTTATTTCGTACATTGCCGGATTGCGAGTCTGATCGCATATCTCACCGAAACGCCAATTGATTGACGTGTAACCTCCATGTTTTACTGACGTCATGATGACAGTCTCATTTACTATTGGCTGTTTCTAAATCAGTAGTTATGGCCTTGCTTAATTGATCATGTTCACGCGCTGAAATGCTACTTTTAATTGCATGGTTTACGGTTTCGGCTTTCAACCCTTAAATTGCAGGCTTGTTCAATTGAATCGCTCTGTAATTGTAGAAAATTTCAAGCCCGCAGACTTATGGCCTGTATAATGTAATTTGCGAGCTTGCAGGCGCAAAGTCTTTAGGCCGGATTTGTATGTAACTCAGATCCCTGATGAGTAATAACAATAATAATAATACTATAATGGCTCATATGTTTTAATAATACCGTATAATATAATAATAATAATAATAATAATAATAATAATACCCCAGTACTGTTATAATAAGTCACAGAAACAATTGTGTTCTCTCTTTTAATTCAAGCAGAACTTGAAAAAAACTCATCCAAAATCCCTTGGTAGCCCGTTCTTAATTAGGATTCTTCTATAATTCGGGTAGTCTGTAACCTGGGGATCTCCTGTATTGTTATGTTTAATGTATTCACTGCATTTACAGCATTTATCACTTATGTACATTGTTGTGGAAAATATTCATGATTTATAAATGAAGATTATTATTATTAATAATAAAAATAGCTACAGTATAGCCCTTCCTTCCTCCTTATCTTTGTCTCTTCCCATTTTAACTCTTTCCTGTTCATAACCCTTTATCTATCACAAATCTTTGTTTCTCCTTCTACAACACTGTTTGTTCCAGTTTATTCAAACAAGATATTTAATTTATTAGTTCAACTATATATGCTGTGTATATATATATATATGTTGATTCTCATGAAGCAAGCGGTTTTGCCAGGGAAATGGGTAAGGCAGTGCCCTTGAGTATCATCTGTGTATGACCTCCATAATTGCATATATGTTTGTATGTACATGGTCATATGTGTTTCCTTGGTCTGGAGTTTGGTGAAGTGAACTAATTCAGTTTATATTATTATTATTATTTATTATTTTACAATAATATAATATTTTTTTTTTTTTTTAGCTAAGAAACTATTAAAACATATATTTCAAAGACCTCACTGAGTTAGCAATAGAACACATCAGGTTTTACCAAGATTGGAAAATATTTTCATAATCCCAGCTGCATGGGGAACTCCTGGCATCTACTGACATATGAAATGGGCAAAACCACAGAGAAGACATAAAACCAGGATCCACTGAAACACAGATGGAAATCTACTTGGTGAGTCAGCATGGCAAGTTGGCTTTTTCTCAGTTGGAGTCAATTAGGTGTCCATAATAGATGGGACAGTAAAAATCTGGAGCGTATTATGATGCCAAAAAACAGTCTGAAAAATGATTATTTCAATAAACCATCTGTAATGTCTGGAATATAATGTTACCATAACTTTAAGTTTTGGGATCGACGTTTTACCAGTCTGGATTTTTTCATTTGTGAAAAATTGCTTTAAAGGGGTTTGGAAAGTACATATTTTTCATGGTTTCATGGTTTGACTATATTCAAAACATTTTACAGAGGGGGGAATTTACTAAGCATTCCTAGGGCCTCATTCTATTACCGGCCGTAAATCGGCCGTAAGGCTGCGATTCCTTGCGGGGGTTCTGTTAACTCGCGATTCTATTATACGGCCCCGCAAGGATCTCCTCTTACGGCCGGCCGCATATCTTGGAACCGGCCGTAAGCTCTGAAATCTAAAAACGCAAAAATAAATTCAAGCCTGCACTGTACAGCTCTGTAAATGCTAGGGATCATATTGGGGGACATGAGGATTAAAAGTAACCCACTCTCAAGCTTGCACATCAGCCCAAACCCGAGTTCAAATTAACTGTTTATTTTCCGGCCGCAGCGTGGGCGGGTCTGAGGTGCTCCAAGCACTCTGGACTTTTTACATGGATATTTTACGGATATTAAAAAAAAAATATTTTACTGATTTGAGTATAGGGTAATTATGTGCTATTTTTGCTAACACCGAATATCACTTTATAGACTCTGCAAAGTGCAGGATGGCTTTATTTGGGCTATTTTATGTGCTTAATTGGTGCTAGCGGGACCTCTTTCCTGCAAGTAAGCTGCGGCTCGCTTTTAGCCTTGCAGAGAGGGTTCCCTGAGCAATTGAATTGCAAATAGGAATTTCTTACGGCCGATTTCCTTGCGGACGTTTTAGATCAAAGGATTTCCTCCGGCGCGAGCGGTCGCAAGAGATAGCAAGGCGCCGGCCGCAAGCCTGCCGGAATCCCCGGCCGGAGGGGAATAGAATAGCAGAATAGCTTGCGGCCGGTCTTTGCGGCCCCGCAACGGCTGCGGCCGCTAATAGAATGAGGCCCCTAGTGACTGAGATCCCTCGACTTACTATGTACTATTCCCTAAGGGAAAAAATTATATTGCAGCCTTCTCACTTCATTTGAGATGCTTAGTAATCCCCGCCCCATTTGAAACAATTGACCTACTGCTAAGTAAACAACTATAGTTATTCAATTGCCTGGTAAGGGAGAAGTCACCATCAGCCATTTTAATGGTGACGGTCATCAGAATCAGCCAATGACATAGCATACATTTGTCATATCTTGCAAGGTTCATGCAAGCTTAAAGGGCAATGATAAAATATATATATGTTTGAAAACTTTGAGTCTGACCATGATCATAATTATAGGATCGTTGAAAAATGTTTTACATTGCATCAAAATGATTCTCATCTAAACGTTTTATAGAGATTTCATTGAAATATCTGAAATATTTTGTATTTACTTGCTTTATTTTGACCCTCATATTTCTCAGTACAGGAGCTGCCATTTTTTACCATCACGTTCTCAATCACAGACACTCCTCCATCTTGTTTTGCTGGAGCTTGCAATAGAATGCGTAAAGATGATGTCACTGTTGAGAGCAGAGCCATCCACATAGCTGGGCAAGGTCCACTTACAACATGACAGGGGGAGCCTTTAGTCATGTTAGTGTGATGTCTCTCCACAGCAGGAAAGGAAAACTCAAATTAGTATAGATGTCTGGGTTAAAAATTGTATAATATATATATATATATATATATATATATATATATATATATACATATATATATATATATATATATATATATATATATACAGTAAAAATATATACTTTATTTGTACCTGATATTGATATGTATACTAATACACTGTGTAGCTATTATTAATTTTTATTCAAGGAATAGGTTTGTGTGCTATACAATAATATATATTACACTATATTTGTTTAAGAAAAACGCTGCGTTTCTGCCAGGGGGTGAATTGCTTTAACAGCTGTTTGAAGGCTCCCCCTGTCATGTTGTATGTGGACCCTACCCAGCTATGTTTATGGCTTGACAACCAACAGTGACCTCATTACATATTCTGTTGGAAGATGTAGGCCCCTATACTGAGCAATACACGGTAAGAAGCAAAATAAAGCAAGTAAGTCCAAAATATTCCATATTTTTCTCATGTTTATAAAAAGTATAAAATAGATTAATTTTGGTTCAATGTCAAACATTTTCTCCAGAGTTGAGTGGTATTTTAAGCAGAAAAAGTCATACATCTAGATTTAAATTAGAAAAAAAAAATGAAACATTTAAATCATCTGCAGGACCATGGATGAATCCATGATATCTTCATTGCAGTTGTATGTGTGAGGGGAGTGTTTCCATTTCTGTAAAGCTGTAGTTACTTACTCTGGGTCTGTGAGGGGGAAGGGGTGTGTCAATTGAAATGTTATCCAATTATCTAAGAAATACTCTGGACATCTCCAGCCTGTCTGCTTCACCTACTGACAGCTACAAACACACACCCTCATGATCCAGCTCTTAGAAGGGGATGTAACAAACACAAAAATAGATTCCTGTACTCATACTAGCCATGGGCGTAGGAGGCCAAATAATCTGGGAGGATAATTCAACTCTACTCCCAGGACAGGAAGCAGTGAACTGAGGTGGTCCCATTGCTGCAGTGCCAATCAAAAACTTTTTTTTTTATTTCTTTGTTTAAATTCTCAATACTCCTGACCCCTCATATAACTAAAAATTATATATATTAAATAATATATTATATAATATATGTCTATATGCCAACTTATTATAATAATTAATATATAAGATAAATTATAGGTCAAAGCTGTAAAGGGAGATACATACCAAATCTGGTAATGCATGATTCAGTTTAAGTTTGTGTGTCCCCTATTCATTTAATCTAGGGGGGTGGGATTTGTCCTCCCAGTTCCTATGCCCCTGATACCAGTGCTAAGGAAAATGTTGGTGCATTACATATAAAGGATAAGAATCATGAACAGGGTTTCCAAAAATTTAGATTTTTCTCAAAAAATAGTGCTTTTTTTAAAAACATTTATTAACGCACGATAAAATAGTTTTTTTTATATCCATTTCAGATATAAAAGAAGGGCATGGCTTATATACTTTAAAGTTAACAACAGAAAAGTAAGTAGTGATGATGGATCTAAAAAATAAATTCAAATGTATCCTATTGATTTTACAGGGTGTTGAAAAAAAAAGAAAGATGATACCGAATTGAATAAAATGCCATATAATAAGGTAAAAGTCAAAAAGTTTACAAAATGCTTGAATTCACTGCTCCATTTTCACAATTGTATTGCAAATTCCTCTACAAGTTCATACACTGGAAATACTACATTGGATTTATTGAAGTTATAGTTTCATTATATTATATTTTCTTATGCTGTCATTTGAGTTTATACTGTGGAAAGAGTATCCAAGCCAATAATTGTACCCTGGTGTATTATATTTGTCATTCTTTATTTATAAAATGTCAACAATTTTCAAAGAGATAAAAGATACATGCTTTTAAAAACATATTTATGACAAAACATGTATATGGAGTGATACAACATGGATTTGGTTTGCGAAAAAAACAATATTGGTAAGCATTTAATAACTACTAAATAACTACCATGTAGGCAGTATGCCAAAGAATGGGAATTGAACATATTATTAAAAAGATGGAAAGATGAGGTCACTGAAGCCATGAACATGAAATTGATGGAGGGGCAGTGACTGAGAGATGTACATGGCAAGCTGCGGTCCATAGGAACATGGAATAAAAAATAAAAAATAGCACTACTTATTGTTACAGTCATTTATTTTTATTTCATGTGACTCCATTTACCGGTCTAATCAAGCAGTACGTCCTTCGTTGTTGCTGTGTCACTCTAGAAGCCTTCTAAGAGCACAAGGTTCCTCCATGGAGTGAGTCATGCACACTCCCCATAATTTACATGAAATCCTCTTAGATTGACACAGCAGCAATGGAGGAATATAGTGCTTGATCAGAGCTGCAAATGGAGTCACATGGAATAAAAATAAAACATATTAAAAATTAAGCAAGTTATTTTTAATAACATGCTCAATTTTCATTATTTGTCATTTTGCTTATGCAGGCAGTATATCTTATATCTGAGACTGTTGTGCAATTAATTCTAATGCCTTTTAACACTTTCTCCATATTTTAAAGTTCAGTAGTGTGTTTTTATTTGCTCTTGCAGTTTTACGAACAGGTGTTTAACCCACTTGTGAGTCCTCTCTATAATTCCTCCATTTTTGGAAGGTTGTTAATGCTGTATTTTTCCTTGTTTTTTATCCCCTGTATTGCGCTACGGAATATGTTGGCGCGTTACAAATAAAAGTCAATAAAATAATTAAAAAAAATAGAGTTTTTGGCTACATTTGCCATTTATGGATTTGAAGGCAATTGCAGGCTTGTGAATTGTTGCAATTTTAGTGATTGAAACATTTGCGGCCTTGAAAAGATCAAAGGCTTAGATGAGTCGGAGTTACGATTTTCAGCCTGTCGCTCGCAAATTGATTGTGGGTAGCTGGAAGAGGCTTATTTAATAGCAGTAACTTTTGCGGGCTACATTATGGGCTTCAGTAACAACAATTTGGACAATTTAATGAGGCCCTCATTGTTGTAATATTTACTGATATTCTGTACCTTGACTAGTGTTGCTATGGGAATTACTGTGTTTATTTTCTCTTACTTGCTAGTTCAACCCCCTAGATACTTATGTAACACGTAAGGACCATAGCAAGTGGTTGTAAGCTATTTTCCCTTATGTGAAAAAACCTCAGACCAAGAGCCATATTAAATTGGAAGCCAGTAGTGGCACCGGTACACCCGCAAGGCCTGCAGGCTTTAAATTTGCTGGAGTTACAGAGCTATTACATTCAACCAAGCCGCGACCAACAGGCCGGAGAGGCAAACCCGTAAACCATTCTTGCGCACGTTGCATGTGCGGCTGTGAACATGATCAATTAGTCAAACCAGTAGTTACGGGTTTAGATGGAGCCAATGGCAAAAGAGATCGTCATAATTAAGTCACTGAAAAATGGAGGTTAGATTTCAAAGCCTTACGGGTTTCAATTACGAGTTTCGATCGGACCTGCATTCCACAAAGAATGCAATATTAATAAAGCTAGTCTTCTTATAGCTTCAGGGGGAGGGTTGTCCTACTGCCACTTACTCTTCTATCAACTTATGTTGCTAAGAGGCTATGTAAAGTGTCAGTATTTCAACAGAACTGAGTAAAGAGTTTATCTAAACTCACTGTTCCTCTCTTGCCTCCCAAGTTTCTAATCCTGTTAGGAAAAACGTAAAAATGGCTGCTGTAACATTGAATACAATAGTTAAAAATGAAAGGATGTGTTTATTTGCTTAAACTTTGTAAAACAAACTTGGCATATTATCACGTCCAGTCCTTTAAAAGAGTATACTATGAATATTACAACTAAGTTTGTTGTTGTTCAGCACTTCAATCGTGTCCGACTCTTGGTGACCATATGGACGCAGCATGCCAGGCACATTTGTATCTGGTTTTGCTCATCCATAAGGTTTTCTTGGCAAAGATACTGGAGTAGGTTTCCATTTAATTCTCCTGAGCTCTGTGCTATGACCTGCCCATCATGGGTCACCCTACATGGTATAGCTCACAGCTTCAGTAAGGTATACAAGCCTCTTCACCATGGCAAAATCCAGATCCAGAAAGGGAACAGCTTAGTTAGTTGCTCCTAAAAAGCTGATTGTTGCATTCATCATCAAAAAAATATTTAGATGTAACACACCATAACATATATAAAAAGGATGATGAGTTGGACAGCTCTTGGTGATATCAAACCTTAGTAGATATGCCCTATATTTCCCGAAAAGTGAAAGTATTTGAGCAGAAAATATAATCTTAGATCTGTATTTTCCGTTGTAGTAGCAAAAAATGTAGGATGCCAAGGTTTCAATGGCGGAGGCTGGGAATGGAAACGCACAGCTTTCCTTATCATACACAGTCACATCCATTAATATGTGTATGTTTATTTTGGAGGCGAAAGTAGAAAAAGCTCTTGAACTTACAGTAGAGAATCATATTTTAAATATCCTTTATCTTTGCTTGTTTTACTTTTGAATAATTTATTTGGTGTGATATCATACTTGCATGACTTACTATAATATCAGTCGTCTTCAACATAAGCTTCATGTTAAAAAAATCTAATTAATTTTGCACTCCATCTGCCATGGGTAATCTCTTCACATTATTACATCAGCTAATGTATGGACAGTTATGTGAAATGTAGAAGACTGATATGTAGTAATTGACCTAGGCCAGTTTTGCATTGCATGATTTCCAAAAAATGTGAAGATGTAGTAACTACAGAAAACTTTCCAAACAATCCAAGGTGGTTATCAGTCGATTGATGTGCAATTAAGTCCTTCAGATTATGGTGAAGTATTCTTTAGCGTAAGATAAACAAAGAGAGTTTTAAAATGTATTACTGTCATTTTGTGATATAAATTAGCTGAAATACGACAATATACATAAGAATAGTAACCTGCTGCTTGAATAGAAACATTAATTATCACAATCGATGTCTGACTAGAAGTAAGTGTTAACATACAATTGGTCAGATGTACAGAACTAAGGTGAGACGCTTAAGAACTTTTGGAGCGCCTCTCCAGTTCCTATTGTGTCCTGTGCTATATAAATAACATTTTGTCAGCATGAATTCATGTTGTCTGGGAAGACTATTGGTATATTTCTACTGGATTCTGGATGCTACTTCATCTAATCAGATACAATCTCTTCTTCATCAACTGTGTCTTGAAGCTCTTTATAGAAAGGATTTGAACATTGGTTAAACCATAACATTTGCTATAGTGATGTAGGGATTTGGTGTAAATTAAAATGTAATAAAAAATAGGCTATCAAGCTATCATTTGCCTTACACTGATAGTAAAAAAACATCTAGCTTTCACCTGAATTCCCCCCCCAAAAAAATGTTTTCTTGGTGTCTTGGTTTGTGGCCTGTTCCTGGGGTTATTTGGGTGCTGATGCCGAAAATTGTATTGGATAGACAGCATCAGCTCTTGGTTCTTAGATTTAGATATGGTATAGTAGAGCCAAACATGAACATTGGGCAAGAAAAGATTGGCCTTGGAGGGAATATATGTTGGTTGGAGGACAAAATGTAACCAATTAACCTTTGGTAGCACAAGATAGAATCATACTGCCACCACAACATATAAAGCTAGGCCTGATGGATCATACTGCCACCACTACATATAAAGCTAGGCCTGAAGAATCATACTGCCACCTATACATATAAAGCTAGGCCTGATGAATCATACTGCCATCACTACATATAAAGCTAGGCCTGATGAATCATACTGCCACCACTACATATAAAGCTAGGCCTGATGAATCTTACTGCCACCACTACATATACAGCTAGGACTGATGAATCATACTGCCACTACTACATATAAAGCTAGGACTGATGAATCATACTGCCACCACTACATATAAAGCTAGGCCTGATGGATCATACTGCCACCACTACATATAAATCTAGGCCTGATAAATTATACTGCCACCACTACATATAAAGCTAGGCCTGATGAATCATACTGACACCACTACATATAAAGCTAGGCCTGATGAATCATACTGCCACCACTACATATAAAGCTAGGCCTGATGGATCATACTGCCACCACTACATATAAAGCTAGGCCTGATGAATCATACTGCCACCACTACATATAAAGCTAGGACTGATGGATCATACTGCCACCACTACATATAAAGCTAGGCCTGATGAATCATACTGCCACAACTACATAAAAAGCTAGGCCTGATGAATCATACTGCCACCAATACATATAAATCTAGGCCTGATGAGTCACACTGCCACCACTACATATAAAGCTAGACCTGATGAATCATACTGCCACTACTACATATAAAGCTAGGCCTGATGAATTATACTGCCACCACTACATATAAAGCTAGTCCTGGTGAATCATATTGCCACCACTACATATAAAGCTCGGACTGATAAATCACACTGCCCCCGCTACATATAAAGCTAGGCCTGATGAATCATACTGCCACCACTGCATATAAAGCTAGGCCTGATGAATCATACTGCCACCACTACATATAAGGCTAGGCCTGATGAATCATACTGCCACCTCTACATATAAAGCTAGGCCTGATGGATCACCCTGCCACCACTACATATAAAGCTAGGCCTGATGAATCATACTGCCACCACTACATATAAAGCTAGGCCTGATGAATCATACTGCCACCACTACATATAAAGCTAGGCCTGATGAATCATACTGCCACCACTACATTTAAAGCTAGGCCTGATGGATCATATTGCCACCACTACATATAAAGCTACGCCTGGTGAATCATACTGCCACCACTACATATAAAGCTAGGCCTGATGAATCATACTGCCACTACTACATATAAAGCTAGGCCTGATGAATTATACTGCTACTACTACATATAAAGCTAGGCCTGATGAATCATACTGCCACCACTACATATAAAGCTAGTCCTGGTGAATCATATTGCCACCACTACATATAAAGCTCGGACTGATGAATCACACTGCCCCCGCTACATATAAAGCTAGGCCTGATGAATCATACTGCCACCACTACATATAAAGCTAGGCCTGATGGATCACACTGCCACCACTACATATAAAGCTAGGCCTGAGGAATCATACTGCCACCGCTACATATAAAGCTAGGCCTGAGGAATCATACTGCTGCCGCAACATATAAAGCTAGGCCTGATAAATCATACTGCTACCACTACATATAAAGCTAGGCCTGATAAATCATACTGCCACCACTACATATAAAGCTAGGCCTGAGGAATCATACTGCCACCGCTACATATAAAGCTAGGCCTGATGAATCATACTGCCACCACTACATATAAAGCTAGGCCTGATGAATCATACTGCCACCGCTACATATAAAGCTAGGCCTGATGAATCATACTGCCACCACTACATATAAAGCTAGGCCTGATGAATCATACTGCCACCACTACATATAAAGCTAGGCCTGATGAATCATACTGCCACCACTACATATAAAGCTAGGCCTGATGGATCATACTGCCACCACTACATATAAAGCTAGCACATAAATTACCTGGACTTACCGTGATAAAACTGAAGGCAGGACTTTTTGATGATCCATTGAACAGACAACTTATAAATGACCGACATTTCATAGCATTAATTAATGAAATCGAACCACGTGCCTGGTCTACATTTGTTCTCTTTGTGAACCACTATCTTGGCAACAAATTACTTGTGTGTGCCACCTACATAACTTTCCGTTGCATTTTCTAAATCAGTTCTATCATATCCCCTATCATATTTATATTTCCAAATTTTACATTAATATCTTTTATTAAAAATGTAATTAAAAGGTGATTTTTTATGTTTCTGTAGAGACTAATGTGTGTGCCACAGCTCAGTACATTGTGACTTACCAGGGTTTTGAAAGCTTTCCATCAGCACCGAGGTCATTTGGCTGTTTCTGTTACTACAGCAAAGTAAACACAAATTCACTGAAACTGAAAGATAGAAAACAGATAAAGGTTTGCTTATGTTATAGATATGTATACTGAATAAACAATGTTCTGTAAATGTGCATATTATGGATAAAATCACTCAAACCTTTTGTCCAACAGGCTAACAGACACGTGAAAGGCTTGTACTATTAAAAGTTTGAACTATATCACTATTTGTGTATTCATTTTTTTTATATAAACATCTTTTTAAACCACTAGTTAATAGCAAATTAGATGCTTTATGATTCATGATTTATGGTTTTATTGGACCAATTATAGACAAAGCTATTAAAAAAGTATTTCATAAACTCAAGGATTTTAATTTGTGTTTCCATGGTGCACATATAACGTTCTGGCGAGAGATTTTGAGGTCCTTTGAGTAGAGTGGAGTTGTTTTTCACTTATTTGGAGAATTGATTAAAAGACCACTGAAGTTCTCTAGCAAGAAGAGCTAGTTATTTTGATTCCGGAAGGCATGAAAAGTGGTGAAAATACTGAGTACCACATGATAAGGAGTGCACAGAAAGAGCAAGCGCGTCAAATACAGAATTCAATGAGTATTGAAGCAAACAAGTACCAAGGTACCACTGTATATGGGTTTCAGACCAATTGGATTTGATAAGAGAATAAACAGTCTTTGATGCAGCTAGGGGAACTCTGTTAGTATACTTTGTGTGAAACAGTAGCAGCTACCTGCTAGACAAAGCTACTTTCTGCATTGTCCTCATAATGGGTGGATGCCAACAGTAGCTGAGCCTAAACTTTGAAAGTACATGAAAAAACTGTGTTATAGCGAATCAAAGCGTTAAAAGGGGTCCAGCAGGCAAAAACAGTGTTATATCAGGGTTTAGCATTAAAAGGGGTCTGGCAGGAAAAACAGCGCTATAGTGAATCAGCGCTAAAAGGGGTAGCGTTAAGCGGGGTATACCTGTAAGTTGAATATTGATTTTTTTAAATCAATGAATAGAAATTTTAAGTATCAATGCCTTAATAAATCATCTACCATATTTTGTAAGGGCCTTAGAGTGGTCCTTTAAGTTTGTGATCTTCCATTATGGTGTCCTATGCCATCCCCCAATACCAAAAATAATCACATGGTAGAGTTTGGAAACAATCCATTAAAAATTATAATCAATATGATTTACAGAACATTCAAATGGACTTATCCAAAAACAAAGGGGTACTTACTACGCTACATGATGAGGTGTAAAGGACTGTGATTTTGCCCAATAGGAAATACAGCATATTAAATACAGTGATGCACATTACAGCATCTGTGATGCTTACTAAATCCACCTCAAAGTTTGCAAAATGCCATGTTTTCAAAGAGATGAGCAATGCCTCGAATGGGAAAATTAATTGGAATATACACTATGCAGATGCTAGTTAGTTTTTTTTTCTACGAAAACTAAAAACAGGTATGTTTTCTGTTTTCGAGAAACAAATGTAAAACATTTGCTCTTCTCTAGTAATAATTCAGAAATACCTAATTGTTTTGAATTGAATATATTTCAACCTTGCCTGATTTATTGGCGAACTAGACAGTATATTTTACATGACATGAAAACGTTCATATGACCATATTTATCTTACTTAAACCATTTGCTAAATTATTAAACATATTTTACTTAGGACATAACATACCCAGCTGTTAGCTTTAAAGTCAAAAATCAAATCTTTGTAAGTGAAACAGATGGGATAAATGATTAGAGATCTGTGATTTGCAACCACAGAAAATCCATTACACAATGTACAACTCAAATTCACGTCTCTCAATAGCTTATAAGTTGACCACCTGTGTGTTATCAGTAAACCATCTGTTCCGGTGGGATGTAATTTAACTATTTGTCATACCATTATAATACTCTTTTTCCATTTTAATCACAAATTTAATTTTAATATATAGACAGCACTGTTTTACTTTCAAATGTAACAGACAACTGAGATATTTTGTGTGCTAAAACTATTTCTCAACATTATTTAGGAAATTCTTTAGATGGACAAAATACAGTATGTTATTTTTCAAATGTTAACACCATTTCAGATGTTACCTTGTGGATTGGTTGATGTATTAGGAAGGGGTAATTGATGATCACTTAGGATAATGAATCATCTCTTCAACCAATTACTCTTCAGCCAAGTTCTTTGGTGTCCATATGCAAAAAGAGAACAATCACACCAAGTTTGTCTTAAATAAAATGTACTTAGCTGTGGGTATATGATAGATCACCAGGTCATAGAGACATTGAGCAGTAAAATGTAGATCAGCCTCATTTGCTTCTATGGATATCTCTTAGTCTGTCAAGACCCCTTCCGCAAGATGAAGGTCTATGTTTGTAAAGCAGATTCTTAGGATCTTCTTGCCTTGTTCCATTAGACTGTCCTCCTGCCTAAAATCCTTCAAAACCTCACTAAACATAAATCTGTTTAAAGAAGCTTATCCCCGTCAGCATTGATATGCACAATGCATCTATCACCCCGGTATCTCCCCCAAGCCCTTTAGAATGTACGTTTGTGAGTTTTCAATCTTGTGTTGATGCTTTAGGGAAAGCACTGTGTACGTTTGATTTTAAGCTAAAAAACACGGTCCTTTATTCTTTTACAGTGTGTTATAATTATTTTTGATTTGCACTTAACCCCTGTATAGCGCTACAGAATATGTTAGTGCGTTATAAATAATAATAAAATATTAGTAGATGTTCTAAGCAACCTATATCTGTAAGTTTCAGCTAAGCAGGTCCAATCAGTGTCAGCTAAATAGGTCTTTTAGATTCTAACTAAGCAAAGGAAGTTAGAGGTTTTTTATACCCCTCTAATCACAAAGCATCAACTTGTCATTTCTATGGTAACAATACAATTATTTGTCATTTTCGCATAACACTTATGTATAAGCTTTAAAAGCAAATATATTTTCCTATAGCTACACTTGCATGCATGGCCAGATTTATAACTAGGCGAACAAGGCAGCTATCTAAGAGTGCCTTCCTGGGTGAGGCACCATATTTGCATAACAATACATTTACATTTCAGTTTGTTTATATTTCACAGATAGATTCTACCTTCTCTAGCCAGGTATCATGAGCAAGTTCTTTGAGGGGGAAGGGGGGAGACGGGTGTTTAGTAGCAGCTTGCAATGTAAAACAAACAAGACAGGGGAGTGCATGGACAAGTTCACAATGTTTGCACGACCCTGCTCCTCCACACACACACTTTCAGCCTACAAAGCTCTCCTGCTCCTTCAGATCCTAAAAGGATCACAGCTCAGTGATTACACCCCTCAAATCTCAGCATATTTATGGGTTCAAAAAATGGCCAGCTACAAATCAAGCTTCTCCTAAATATTTATTAAGTAAATACCAGTGACTCTTGCCTTTCAGCCTTATTAAATAGGGCTCTATATAAGCCCATAGCATATGTTTTTTACAGAAGTTTTTAGTTAGTGAAGACCTTGCTTTTGGATAGAAGTTCACTAACTAAAAACTTCTGTAAAAAATAATATGCTATGTGCTTAAATAGAGCCCTATTCAATTGGCCGAATCGCAATTTAATTTACTGTATATCTGTAAGCGGATGTTTGATTTATATTGCGAGTTGAATAAGCAATCTTGAGGTTTTTTAAATGTTTTGATGTTTTGTTTTGCCCATACCTCTTTGAATATGCACATCCTCCCTTTTCTGGCCCAACCGATGGGTATGGGTAGTGAGATTTGAACAGATAGTACCTTAATCATGGTTAGAGAGTTCATTATGGATATTAATAATAATTTATGTGGCAACCAAGGAAATTATAATTTATAATATCACAAAGTAATTTTTTCTGTATTATCTCATATCATATTTCCTCAATAAAAAAACTGAAAGCTCATGTTTTTGCATACTGTTAAATAACAGTGTATGGTCCACTCTCCCTATTACAATTAAGATAAACATTATCAGCCTTATTAAATTGCAATTCGGCAAATTCTAAAGGGCTCTATATAAGCACACAGCATATTTTATTTACAGAAGTTTTTCGTTCGTGAACATCTATCCAAAAGCAAGGTCTTCATGAACTCATCCCCTCTTGTCTCTCCCGTGAGTCACCCCGCTCCTCTCCGTCCCATGTCTCTCAAGTAGCTGCTGCGCCTGCGCACTCGCTTGTGCACCCGGACTCCTTCCCGCCCGTGCGCCCCCTCCCCCTGCTCGTGCTACGGCGGTCAGAGCTGTAGAGGCCGGAGCGCCTCCTCCCCCCGGCCACGGCAGTCAGAGCTGGAGAGGTTGGAGCAGGGAGCAGGAAGCATGGCTCAGGCAGGGCCACAAGCTCTGCAATGAGCTCCTATGACGCTCATTGCAGCCGAGGACTGATGTTGCCCACTGTACTGCAGGCCTCACGATGAGCGCCTACGGTGCACTCATTGCAGCATGCGCAAGTTGTCGTCCCGCAACTGCGGGCCTTGCTTTGCGAGAGCCTCAAAGCGTTATGACAACTCGCAGTACGACAACTATATATGTGATTTTCATCCTATCTATTAATTATATACTTTCTAATGGTAGCACCCCTTTAAAATACTATACATGATCTGATCTAACAGATAGGTTAGTCCTTCACAGAGAGAGAGCAATAGATACACAGTACAACCACGCATTTTAAAAAAGTGCATTAAATGTTTAAAAGCTATGACATTTGAACTGGAAAGAGAGAACGAGGTTGATTCGACTTCGAGAGCACTCATGGGCTTAATGTGAAAATATTTATATTTCCTGACCAGACAAAATTATGCAGAAAGTACAGGACAGTGCACGCATTATAATCTTTTAATTGGTTGCTGGCGTCTTTCTTACTAAAAAAGGATAACACTGTAAAATGCATGACATATCTTTAAAGACAGCAATTTGAAATAGATTTAAAAGCTGTTCTATACTAAACAAATGCTATAATGTAAACTGTTACTATTTTACACTGCTAAGGTAGAAGCGCAAATGTTAAAATGTTTATATTTCTCAATTTGTCTACTGGTTTTATTGTATAACCTTGTTATTCTTTTTACCAATTAGTTGGCTGAATTTCTCTGCACAACTGTTCTGTGGTGTACGGTTAAATAAGGTCTATTATGAATATATGTCCTTATATGAAGGTTACTAATACGTTTTAATACTCATAAACTACTAATACTCATAAACACACATGTTGAAAATTCTGTATGTTTGTGGGGGGTGGGGTTGTCCCTCCCGTCCCCCCCAGTTACTACACCCATGTAGGGTCACCCATGATGGGCAGGTGATAGTAAAGAGGTCAGGCAAATCGGTAACCAGTGGAGAAGGAACTGGCAATCCATTCTAGTATCTTTTTCCAAGATAACCTTATGGATAAGCATGACCAGAGCCATAATGATAGATATGCCTGGTGTGCTGAAGTCCATAAGGTCGTGGAGAGTCGCAAACAACTAAAAAACACTATAACGACAACCACCAAGGCAATTTAAGATGCAGCAATCTATGGGTGCCTTTGCTTACTCAGAACTATAGATGCTATTACAAAAAAACAATTTGGTCACTATAGAACTAAAGATCACTGTGGTAATGTGAGGTTCTTAAGAGCACAAAGACTGAACTTAATAAGTAAGTATACTTATTATTTATAAGTACATAGTATATATGAACAAAATAATTATTAATGGATATCTAATGATATTTAGTACAATGTATTATTGTTAGAATAAAACAGGAAGTACATCATAAACAATTGTATACTTCAATTTTAGTTACAAGGCTCTTTGATTATGCAGATTCATTTTTGGGCGAATTCAGATGGTCATGGTCCGAGCATTTGATGGTTCCCCAAGCAAGAGAAAAGAATTCTGACTTTGAGGTTTTTGGTTGTAGCCTTGCACTTCTAATCTTTTCTTTTTAACCTCTTCAAGTGCTTAATCCTTTTGATTACAACTAAAATTAAAGCTAAAGCTAAAACGTTATTAAACAGGAGTTGAAACAATTATTTGAGTCTCAATAATTAGAATGGTTTTCAAATTCAACTTTCAACTTTTCAGATATCAATAATGTTTTTCTGTGTTTTCTGTTATTTAACAACAATTGAAAATGTTAAGACAGAAAGATAGTAATAGCAAATAAAATGTATATGATTAGGTTATTAGTACACATGTATTTGAAATGTTAAGTAATGCAAAGATGTTTATTGGCATTTCACTAATGTGTTACAAGGAGACTTTTATTAAGATGACTGATCAGTTCCTCAAGGTAGAAGTTTGGATGTTAAATGGAAACAAGATAAGATAGGATCTTTCCTGTTGACTGGCTGCAGGCAGTGCGGGCCATTGGCCAATAGGTGGCATGGCCAAGATGTCAGTGAATTTCTTGTCAGTGTAATCTGCCATTATCCTAACCCTAATCTCCTAACACCTAACCATAATATATAACCCTAACACCTAACCCCTACCCCTAAGACCTACCCCTAACCCTAATAAATTTGCCTTTCCAGTGCCTGATGGCCGCCACTGCTTGCGGCCAGCCATCAGGAAAGGTCTGACAATATTGAAAAGGTAATGTAGAAAATACATTAAAATCTATGTAAATTAAAAAAAAATAGCTTTATATATGTATGTAGCTCATGCTATCCCTGTTAATTCATTTGGTGGGCTTTACTCCAGGTCCAGCTGAAATGTTGGTTAAAATCCCTTCTTTTCCAAGGTTTATTACACTAGATTAATCTAAAGTCTTTATTCATAAAGCATAAACTTAAGGATCACTTGAAGGGAATGCAAAATGTATATATTTGGCACACAGAAAGTCCTAGATTTACTAAGAATTCACAGGCCATAATGACGCAAAGCCTTTATTTTATAAGTTACTTTATTTTGTTTTTCATAAATTACAATACGGAATCCCAAAATGTCTTACAATATCAGCAATAATAATAGTTTTCTAATATAATCTAGAAATAGAATCAAATGTAAACATAAATAAAAATGTTACCATGGCAGAAAAACCCCTACAAATTATTAAGGCTGTACTAGGATGGTTTATGTTGTAGTTATTAAGATAATGTTTTTCTCTTTAGAATTCATATGCCAATCTACCTTTCCGATGTTACTTCTCTTATATGTAATTCACAATATTAACAACTTCTTCCAAACTTGGGGCCTCATTCAGTTGCGATTTGACCAATTGAATAGGGCTCTATACAGGGAGTGCAGAATTATTAGGCAAATGAGTATTTTGACCACATCATCCTTTTTATGCATGTTGTCTTACTCCAAGCTGTATAGGCTCTAAAGCCTACTACCAATTAAGCATATTAGGTGATGTGCATCTCTGTAATGAGAAGGGGTGTGGTCTAATGACATCAACACCCTATATCAGGTGTGCAAAATTATTAGGCAACTTCCTTTCCTTTGGCAAAATGGGTCAAAAGAAGGACTTGACAGGCTCAGAAAAGTCAAAAATAGTGAGATATCTTGCAGAGGGATGCAGCACTCTTAAAATTGCAAAGCTTCTGAAGCGTGATCATCGAACAATCAAGCGTTTCATTCAAAATAGTCAACAGGGTCGCAAGATGCGTGTGGAAAAACCAAGGCGCAAAATAACTGCCCATGAACTGAGAAAAGTCAAGCGTGCAGCTGCCACAATGCCACTTGCCACCAGTTTGGCCATATTTCAGAGCTGCAACATCACTGGAGTGCCCAAAAGCACAAGGTGTGCAATACTCAGAGACATGGCCAAGGTAAGAAAGGCTGAAAGACGACCACCACTGAACAAGACACACAAGCTGAAACGTCAAGACTGGGCCAAGAAATATCTCAAGAGTGATTTTTCTAAGGTTTTATGGACTGATGAAATGAGAGTGAGTCTTGATGGGCCAGATGGATGGGCCTGTGGCTGGATTGGTAAAGGGCAGAGAGCTCCAGTCCGACTCAGACGCCAGCAAGGTGGAGGTGGAGTACTGGTTTGGGCTGGTATCATCAAAGATGAGCTTGTGGGGCCTTTTCGGGTTGAGGATGGAGTCAAGCTCAACTCCCAGTCCTACTGCCAGTTCCTGGAAGACACCTTCTTCAAGCAGTGGTACAGGAAGAAGTCTGCATCCTTCAAGAAAAACATGATTTTCATGCAGGACAATGCTCCATCACACGCGTCCAAGTACTCCACAGTGTGGCTGGCAAGAAAGGGTATAAAAGAAGAAAATCTAATGACATGGCCTCCTTGTTCACCTGATCTGAACCCCATTGAGAACCTGTGGTCCATCATCAAATGTGAGATTTACAAGGAGGGAAAACAGTACACCTCTCTGAACAGTGTCTGGGAGGCTGTGGTTGCTGCTGCACGCAATGTTGATGGTGAACAGATCAAAACACTGACAGAATGGATGGCAGGCTTTTGAGTGTCCTTGCAAAGAAAGGTGGCTATATTGGTCACTGATTTGTTTTTGTTTTGTTTTTGAATGTCAGAAATGTATATTTGTGAATGTTGAGATGTTATATTGGTTTCACTGGTAAAAATAAATAATTGAAATGGGTATATATTTGTTTTTTGTTAAGTTGCCTAATAATTATGCACAGTAATAGTCACCTGCACACACAGATATCCCCCTAAAATAGCTAAAACTAAAAACAAACTAAAAACTACTTCCAAAAATATTCAGCTTGGATATTAATGAGTTTTTTGGGTTCATTGAGAACATGGTTGTTGTTCAATAATAAAATTAATCCTCAAAAATACAACTTGCCTAATAATTCTGCACTCCCTATATATGCACAGAGCATATTTTTTAATAGAAGTTTTTAGTTAGTGAACTTCTATCCAAAAGCAAGATCTTCACTAACAAAAATCTTCTGTAAAAAAAAATATGCTATGTGCTTACATAGAGCCCTATTCAATTGGACAAATCCCAATTGAATGAGGCCCTTATAAAGCTTTAGACTGTATTTGTTTTCTAACATACTCTTTCATATTCTTTTTTGCTCTTTACACATTTATGATCTTCATTGCATTCAGTATTTTTCATCCTCTCATACACTCACAAGCCTTCACTATTGGGGCATTTTAGGGACATGCAAGAGTGTGTTCTATGTAAAATGTAAGCTATGATCACCAGCTTTAGATCTCTGGAGCCCCTAGGAACAACTTTCTTAGCCTGCCCATATATGCACATTGGTGAGGATCCTCCACACACAGTAAGCTTTCAGTACTTTTTACACTCACATGCAAGCTGGTTATCCAGTGTATTTAGATAAAGAAGCTCCATGCTGCGGCAGATATGATGTGGAGGGTCAGACCAGGGAGGTGGAGACATACAGACGAAGTACTGAATCTACACAGCACTACACAATTCCCTCAGTTAATACTACCAGAATTAGCCATGTTGTATATCACCCCCCCCCCCCCTTTAGGCTTTATAGGAGGGACAACTTTAGTAAACCCTTCCGTACAAATAGGGGTGAAATCAGGCTTTTGTTATTAGCTGTTTAATCTTTTAATCTCTACCATCCTTTGGTACTCTGGTATTAGATTCACTTTCCTTTACTTTGCTTAGCACATTATGTGCATTATCACAAGGAATTCAGACAGCTTGTGGGGCACACCATGGCCCTTCAGATAGGAGGTCCCTGAAATGAGACATAGGGCTGTATTATTTGTTACTTGTTTTATTACCCTATACCGTTATTGACATCACATGATTGGTTATGTGCAAATAGCTGTCTAGTTATAGCCTAAGTTTGTTTATGGCAAAGTAGAACAAGTGGGTATAATGAAGTGGTAGATTTATTTATCAAGTTAATGAAGTAATTTCATGATTGCCTATGAGATGGTGATAAATTGTGGTGTAGTTCTTATTTTAACACTTGTAAATAAATTTACAATATATTTTTAATTTGATATCATCCCCCCTTCCCATAATACATACTACCCCACACCACCTGTCTTTAGCTTACAGGAATTCTTATCAATCGTGGATTTGGGGATTTTACTCTCAGTGCCCAGCCTCCTTAGTCAATCCAGGAATGACCAGTCCTCATGATACAGGAACACAGGAAAGCACTACTACCACTAGTGGTTAAGAGCAGATTTGAAGGCAGAGTCCACCACATTAATTTCAATGGTTAACATTATTATATTCCCTCAGAATGAAACACACACCTCAAATTATGTATGTTCAACTAACCTCCTTTATTGAACCACAATCCAGTATTTATAGCATACATGGACCAATCACAAGACATTTTTTTAATCTTCCCACCTGGTCATTTACTGCCATGTCAGGATTATTAATTATCATTTAGAGTTGATCAGATGCTTTCCTTCCTTTCTTTTGAACTCAACAAGGATCCTATTCATCCCCCCCCCCCCTCGTGCAACTCCCCTTCCTCCAGCAACCAGCATTTGTAAAAAGTGTATTACCTGTCCCAGTACTATTATAATGTCAGGGTTATTAATTACCTCCCAAGGCTTAAGAGTCTGAAAGTGTAGGACTTAACCATTTGCTGTAATTAGAGAGCCATTGTTTTCCTTTTTATCTTGCCTCTTCAGATCTACAAGTTCAGGGACTGACCCATGCAAGCAGGTGACAAATGGCACCATAACATCTAGGAAGAGGTTGGCTAAATACATTTTATGACAGGAACATTACAATATGGAGTCCTTTCCCTACTATAGTGGAAACCCCTATAACCAAGCACCTCACAACGGATGGCCCATTTGCATCAAAAAAACTATACAATAATGAATCCTGCTGTTAAAGCCACACACTGCTCTGTATAATACATGCACACTGCTCTGTGCAAATAACATCAGATAGTAACCCCAACATTAATTAATGTGGCCCACATTACATTACACATAGAAACATAATGTCATATTCTTTGGCAAGTCCCATGTCCATTGAAATATTTAGAAATCACATGGGCTGGGGTTACAAATCACAGAGTCCATGATTCAGGTACCAGGTTCCCCTCAGGGCCCACAATAGTCCATAGTCCAAAAAGTTCAGTGGGGTCCCTCCTGGGCTTGATATCAACCATGTCATTAGTTGCCCATGCACCACTAAGGGCAGCACCAGCTTTGCAGAAAACATCATAAGAAGGGTGTGCACAGAGTGAAATAAATAGAGTTTACTGAGAGAAAAATGACAGATAGATAAACAGATAGATACTAATTCACTCACATGACAGTATGCTGCCTATAACACTACCGTAAAACTCGGTAGCATGCCAATTAAACACCCCTTTCATGATAACTCACAGTGAAATGTGTAATTTTTTACTTTTAACTTTTATTTGTAAAGCGCAAGTATATTCCGTAGCGCTGTACAGGGGATAAGAACAAGAAAAAATACAATGTTAACAATCTGCAGAAGATGGAGGGCAATGTTGTGCCTTTAGAATCTTTGTAGAAAGTGCTTTTTCCAAAGCACCCTACAAGGTTGGAAACTCGCTACTTACAATCTGTGTTATGATCGCTTTTAAAGTGTAAAATAGCTTTAGTAAATCGCACAAAGTTCTGCAATGCTGGATCTCAGGTTAACCCAAGCTGTCACACCTGTATATGCACCCATTATAATTATTAATTTTTATTTGTAATACGCCAAGATATTCCGTAGCACTATACAGGGGATAAGGACAAGGGAAAATGCAATAATAACTGTAGAAAATGCTTTAGTAACCCCCACTCCACAGCGATAAGCCAAGGTATGCAAATATCCACACCTTTCACATGCAGTTAATATACAAAAAATACACAAATGTACAAATTTTCAACATCAAAATTTATGTGTAATTAGCCGTTATTTGAACTGCAATAAATTTTATTAGCAGTAACATTCAATAAAATGCTTTCTACCTCGATTTATTTCATTTTTTTTATTC
Organism: Discoglossus pictus; assembly: GCA_027410445.1. Taxonomy (NCBI): domain Eukaryota; kingdom Metazoa; phylum Chordata; class Amphibia; order Anura; family Alytidae; genus Discoglossus; species Discoglossus pictus. The sequence goes on from CM050165.1 coordinate 43,055,241, forward strand.
CATCTTCATAAAGCCAAAAACTGTAAAACATTCCTTTGGGGTTTACTTTGGATCAATGCAAGAAAACTCTGGCATAGAGGAGATCTAAAAAAGTTGTATTTGATAGATGTGTGTCTTTCTTAAACCTTGTGAGCTATTTTTGCTATGAATGCACCAATTGGACTAAATGTTATATATTACACATGCAACATAAATTCAGTAAAGATGGTAAAGGAACGGTTGTTGAGCTAAGGTTTAAAAACAAAATTACAATGTCAGGGGGCATTTACAGACTTATTAAATTGTGATTTGGTCAATTGAATAGGGCTTTATGTAAGCACACAGCATATTTATTTTACAGTTTTTAGCTAGTGAACTTCTATCCAAAAGCAAGGTCTTCACTAACTAAAAACTTCTGTAAAAAAAATATGTTCTGTGCTTATATAGAGCCCTATTCAATTGGCCGAATCACAATTTAATAAGGCTGTTAGTTTTTATACTGCTCTAGATTCAGATTTGTGCTATCATTTGCTACTTCCAATTTCCTAGGATTATCAAATAAATATATCTAGGGAACCATAAATGTACCGGTATGTGTCTTTATGTATACACACAATATATCAGAAAGGGATACTTACAGGTAGAAATGTTTTGTGCATATGCACACACTTTTACATAGCAATGCATCAGTAACTTGAGGCAATCTGTGCATAGTGCTGCCCTAGGACATTGTCTCATTGCTCTAGGAAGAAACACACCACTGAAGAATGTGATAACAGTACAAAAACTGCAACAATAAATAATGTAAATTAAAATGAGACAATTTGAAAAATGCATAATCCAGGGTTGTTAAAACTGAGGCTCAAAACACAATGTGGTCCTCCAATAAATGTTATGTGCTTCCTCCCAAAAACCTTAAAGGGACATTTACCTCACTATAAGTGCTCTTCATTGTCTGAAAGAGCATACGATTCTGTGTTAAAGTGATATATTGCTTTTCTTTTATTAAACTAACCCCAAAGCACAATATGTGTGAGTTTCTAGTAGTCATTTCCCTGCACAGATGAATTTGGTAAGGGTTAACCATCTTTCTGATCTGCTCTCTGCACACAGCTCTTGCTCTCAGTCTCTCTGGAGGCATGCCTAATTCTCAAGTAAACAGAACTTCATTTATTATTTATTCTGTAAAAAAAAGCCCGTATTTCAAAAATTCTAAAAGTATTTCACCATGTTTTCAGGAGTACATTACAGTGGTGTGCTCCAAGTTGTGCTAAATTAACTGGCATTGTATATGATTGGAAAAGTTAAACATTTTGCAACATTTTTTCTCATCTCTCTGTACCTGTCTCCATCCTCTCCCATTCCTTCAAATACTTTCAAATAGTTTAAAGAGCACTGATTTATAATACTATACATTGATGTGGTGAAGGTTGACTGTGAAGGTGTGTGAGGGCCAACCAACACATTAAACTCACCCTGGGGTCTACCAGGGGGGGCTGTGTGTCTACAATGACAGTACAGCGAACCCTGTGGCGTATGGGGCTCCGAAGCAAAAGGCTGGTCACTGCATCAATGCTGACGAAGGTTCATCGTCAGAAATGGCTTTAATTTGCAGGATTGTACCAAAATTGGACCTCTTCTGATTGGCAAAGGGTTTCTTTCTCTGATGAGTCACATTTTCTGCTCCATCAACTGGATGGACATTGGCATGTCAAGTATGAAACCTCCAAGAATAAACACTCTACAACCATTGTTGGAAGAACACAAGCTGGTGGCAGGAGGGTTATGGTCTGGTGAATGTTTGCTTGTCATTGTCTGGGTCCTCTCATACCTCCTGAAGGCACTCACAACCGTTTGGGTTATCTATCCATCCTTGCAGATCAAGTACACCCATAAATGTTGTCATCTACCAATCTACCAATGTAACATGTTATACGGTCAGAATTTTCCAGGATTGGTTGGAGTGTGCACCTGTGGGACAGCCTTGATCACTATGTTTGCTGTATGGATCCTCCACCACACACTCTTCAGCAGCTGTCAGATACACTGCAGCCTACATGGCTCCAGATACCCTAGCCAACCTTCCAGCATTCACTCACTATCTTGACATCTAGCTGCTGTCGGTGCTACTGTTATTTGGGATATTAGCTGGTGGTACTTATAATGTGACTCGACTGTGTGTGTGTGCTTAACACAGCAGGCATATCCATAAAGGAAGCCATGTTTTGTAATCCAATACCATTTTAGAGTAAAGCTTTTGTGGGCAGATATGTATGTCCCTGCCCAGGTTCCCAGAATGCAGTAGAATTACTGTATTTCTCTGAATTCTGGGCAGGAAACAATATTTTTTTTAACTTGTTTTAGTCGTTCAAATGTGAACACAAATGTACTATCTATTTACTATCTATGCAGTGCATTGCAAAAGTATTCAACCCCCCCCTGACTTTTTACCTATTTTGTTACATTACAGCCTTAAGTTCAATGTTTTGTTAATCTGAATTGTATGTGATGGATCAGAACACAATAGTCTAAGTTGATGAAGTGAAATGAGAAAAATATATACATAAAACTATTTTTTAGAAATAGAAAACAGAAAATTGGCATGTGCGTATGTATTCACCCCCTTTGTTATGAAGCCCATAAAAAGCTCTGGTGCAACCAATTACCTTCAGAAGTCACATAATTAGTGAAATGATGTCCACCTGTGTGCAATCTAAGTGTCACATGATATGTCATTACATATACACACCTTTTTGAAAGGCCCCAGAGGCTGTAACACCTAAGCAAGAGGCACCACTAACCAAACACTGCCATGAAGACCAAGGAACTCTCCAAACAAGTACGGGACAATGTTGTTGAGAAGTCAGGGTTAGGTTATGAAAAATCTTAAAATCTTTGATGATCCCAAGGAGCACCATCAAATCTATCATAACCAAATGGAAAGAACATGGCATGACAGCAAACCTGCCAAGAGACGGCCGCCCACCAAAACTCAGGCAAGGCAAGGAGGGCATTAATCCGAGAGGCAACACAGAGACCAAAGGTAACCCTGGAGGAGCTGCAGAGTTCCACAGCAGAGACTGGAGTATCTGTACATAGGACGACAATAAGTCGTATGCTCCATAGAGTTGGGCCTTATGGCAGAGTGGCCAGAAGAAAGCCATTACTTTAAGCAAAAAACACGTTTTGAGTTGCGAAAAGGCATGTGGGAGACTCCCAAAATGTATGGAGGAAGGTGCTCTGGTCTGATGAGACTAAAATTTAACTTTTCTGCCATCAAAGAAAACGCTATGTCTGGCGCAAACCCAACACATCACATCAACCAAAGAACTCCATCCCCTGCTGTGGGGATTTTTTCCAGCAGTGGGGACTGGGAAACTGGTCAGAGTTAAGGGGAAGATGAATGGTGCTAAATATAGGGATATTCTTGAGCAAAACCTGTACCACTCTGTGCGTGATTTGAGGCTAGGACGGAGGGTCACCTTCCAGCAGGACAACGACCCCAAACACACTGCTAAAGCAACACTTTAGTGGTTTAATGGGAAATATGTAAATGTGTTGGAATCGCCTAGTCAAACTCCAGACCTCAATCCAATAGAAAATCTGTGGTCAGACTTAAAAATTGCTGTTCACAAGCACAAACCATCCAACTTGAAGGAGCTGGAGCAGTTTTGCAAGGAAGAATGGGCAAAAATCCCAGTGGTAAGATGTGGCAAACTCATAGAGACTTATCCAAAGCGACTTTGAGCTATGATTGCCGCAAAATGTGGCTCTACAAAGTATTGACTTTAAGGAGGTGAATAGTTATGCACATTGACTTTTTCTGTTATTTTGTCCTATTTGTTGTTTGCTTCACAATAAAAAAAAACATCTTCAAAGTTGTGGGCACGCTCTGTAAATTAAATGAGGCAAATCCTCAAACAATACATGCTAATTCCAGGTTGTGAGGCAAAAAAACACGAAAAATGCCAAGGGGCACTGTATATATATATATATATATATATATATATATATATATATATATACAGACAACCAAGGAGCAGCCAAAACTCGAAAATATATATTTTTTTCAGTATAATGTATCTCTATGAAGGACAATCTTCAAGACTCTTAGAAACAGCCTGCCTGGCTCCTAACTCTTAGCATGACTTAGGTACCAGCCCCACACTGATGAGATCCAAAAAGTTCAAAACTGTCTGTGGGTAGGTGCTCTAACGCATGCAAATCCATCCTTTGCTGGACCCAAACACTGTGTTATAGCAGTAGGCAATGCTGTAAAGGAGACATGCTTAAACTGATTTTGGAGTAATGAGTGAAAATGCATTGTGGGCTCATTAAATGTACAAATCTACTATCTAAACTCAAATAAACAGTGTGTACTAAATAGAAGAGTTCACTTCTTTTGATTTTTTTTGTAAGGAAATTGCTTAAAATCTATTCATTATTCCAAAGTGTTTTACCTTTATATCCATATTTAAACTGGGATCATTTTTATTAATTTCCCCATAAATTTTAATTTACATTTTTCAAAAACTACTGGGTGAAGATGAGTTATAAAAGATATTAAAGGCTGTAAAATAAGGGAAACAGTACAGACATTAATGCAAAAAAAGTACGGTAAATCTCTTGAAAATATATTAAAACTTCTAAAAACAAATAGAAGATTCCTTATTATTGGAACTTTCCATTTCTTGAGCTGCAAAATCAGGATTTATGTTTATAATTGCAAAAGTGGCTGGCTGCCATTTTTATCATGTATAAAAACTGAGCAGGATTTAGTAATTTCCATTATTCTATTTAGAGTGACTTTCTAAGCTACTCAATAAATCCATTTGTAAAAAAATGAATATTACTGATGATACTATGTTTTTATTCTGCTGAAGTCTGTTCCACACCCTTTCTTTGACCCAAAGTATTGGTACATGGAAGAAGCTTTCATTATTGTTTCTGGAGCTTCTTCAATTGCATACCGTTTATCTGGCAACTTCAATATTATGCTCTTGGCGAAAAGGCTTTCCTTTCCACGTATTATTTTCATCTTTCATCACATTTGCATCTTGCAAATTGTTAAAATATGTTTAAAAAGTTACTGCAATACATTTAAAAATATAAATAGATATGAATCTTAATATTGATTAATTACATTAAAATATATATGAATGCTAAGACCAATGGCTTCCAAGTACCATGTATCATTTGAAGGACCACTGAAGTCACATAATATGCTATTTTGAAAATCTATATTTGATTATGGCCAAAATGTTTTTTGAATGACAAAAATATTAATATTTTTTAATGCAATGCTTCTTAGATCAATATGAATATTATTACTAAATTAGATTTTTTTTTCTGTGCTATATTTATACAAATTACATTTCCACATGTTTTTTTTATAGGATGTAAACTAAATCTCATTAGTTTAGAAGGAAGCACCCCATTCACAAAGCGACTGAAATAAGCACCGCTGTCAAGACAATAGCCAATTGTTTGCAGAATGCCTACATGTTACCTTTTTTTACCCACCAAGACAGCTCACGACACCTTCTATATTTAATTGGCTACACACTGCAGATGTCAAAAGTAGGAAGTGGTTGTCACAACCCAGGGGTGAGGGAACCACGTAAACCCCTAACTCTCCTGCTTTAGTTTACAGGCACAACCCTTGAATGTGGAGGTGTTCTGTTTTCTCAGCGCCTAGCATGCCAATTCAGGAAAATCTGTCCAGTAAAATCAGAATATCAAGGGTTGCAAGCTCAGCCCCAAGGTTACTAACTTATGAAAAAATAATACAGAAATGTTTCCTATTCATTTATTTAGGATAGACCATCATTCAAGGAGCATACACCATTGATTAGTGTATCAGACAGAGACTCTGTTTATTCCTCTTAAACAGATATTTAACAATACCCCAAAAAAACCCATCCCCAGTACAGTTTGCCTTTGGGCCATAAAGAGCCCTTGCTTGTGGTGTTGAGGGGTTAGTCCCACACTGATCTGAAACATCAAATCATGATGTATCATAATGATAAGTGATCATAATAATGTGACACATCCCTGTATTTCTTCCATGCAAACACTGAGCATCAGTCTATGGGAGCTCTAATCATCCACCCCGGTGACTTGCAGGGATAGGGAGAAAGGTTGATATTATAGGCATCCACAGCTAAGTAAGGCAATATCACTGCTGAACCACTATTTTCCCATAACTGTACCTTTTGGCGTATATAGCTGTTAAAATCTCATTTATGCCCTAGATTTCAATGATTTTTTTGAAGAAATAACAGAATTTTGGGATACATAGAGCCTCATTCAATTGCTCCGTTTTGGAGATCAGGGCTCGCAAGTGGAGGTTGCAAGTTATTTTGCTATTCAATTGACTAACGTTTGTGGCTCTGATCGAGTTAGGGGCTGTGAGCTGCGATTCATTGCGATTTGGATAATCGCAAGTTAATGCCCTCCAAGCCTTTGATCTTTCACGCTGTAAGAGTCCCGAACGCTAAGATAGCAAATCGATATTCAATTGCTCCAAGTCCCCCTCGCTAACCACTCTATCAAGCCCGCAAATGGCAAATATCTAACCACAAGTTACTGGTACCGAGGAGGTCTTGCAAAGTGCTTAATGCCAAATCGTAGCACTTTAAAAGCAGATAAAAAAGCAATACTGTACTTTAATGAAGAGTGAAAGTTATGTTAGGTCTTAGAATTAATAGCACAACGTGCTCAAATACTTTATTTCATGTTTAATTTTCATGTTATATCGAGCATGGCAATCAATGTGAAGTCCTACCGGATTCAACCTCCAAGCCCGTAGGACTTTGAAATCCAACCTCCTTTTTTTTTTAAAGTCCTACTGGCTTTGAGGTTGAAAACCGTAGGACTTCAAAAATGGAGGTTGGATGTCAAAGTCCTACGGCCTTCACTTACAAGTTACAGGCTTGGAGGTTGGTCATGATGACGATCTCTGTTTCCATTGGCTGTTTCTGCATATGGAGTTACGGGCTTGCTCACTTAACATGTTCAAGCCCGCAAATGCTAAGTCAGACAGCAATGGTTTCCGATTTTCGCAAAAGGCGCCTAACTTGCGCACATGGCCAATTGAAAAGCATCGCAAAAGTAGAGCAACAGGAGCAGACAACTCAATCACAGGCATTTGGCTGTTTGCAATGGACTAGTGAGCCCCGAATTGAATGAGGCTCATAGAGTTCAGCAATTTCTGAAAGAGGAGATAGACCTCTTGCTGTCTCTGTACTAGAGTGTAGATTTTTTCTCCCAACAAAGTACAAAATACTTAAAAATTCCCTTTAGTGTTTTCAATATTTCATGTATTAGTTTTGTCTTACCCCTGCTTCATTTGGAATAACTTCCTGCAGAGTTGAAGCAAGAACCTCAAAGTATCCATTGACCAGCACCACTGAAGCGGCTCACTTCACAGAGAATCTGCCTCCCACAATAGTGTGTGCCAATTATCTCATTATAGAACTTAAAGGGACTCTATCACCCCAAAATTTTGTTTTACATTATTCTTAAAGAGCATGAAAACATGATATACATTATATACATCACTTTTTAATCTTATTTTTTGCAATTGGTTGTTATTAAAAAAATATAAATTAATGTTAGATAATTGACATTGTGTGTTATTTTAGTAAGCAATAACTATTCAATAGATTCTCTTCTGCCTTGTTACTTCAGTTAGGTCATTTATTAAATTAACAGAGGTGATAAGAAACAAAAACATGCCCAGTTGATTAAATCACAATAACCCCTGGACGTTATGGGTGTTAAAAGCCTCTACAATTATTCTGATTGAACCATCTCTTCCTGCTCATCTGTCCTCTGTGAGTATTAACGACCTGAGAAAAAATACAGACCAAGGTAAAAGTTTCTTGAAAGGTAATTTCTGCCTAAAATAGCAGCATTCAGTGCCAATTGTCTACCACTAATTTCATTTTCTTTAATAACAGTCAAATGAAATATTCTTATTTATTATTAAATATTTAATTTCTATCATAATTGGGTCCTTTGGTATGTACCTTTACTTTATTAAAAACTGATCTAATGGGAGCTAAATGATGTGTCAGCTACAATCGTATCTTCAGACTTTTACAGTTTGTCAGAGAAAGCTGACCTACATGTTAAATTCTGTAGACTGGCTGCAACTCTGTGATTGTCTGTTTCATCACTGGTTTGACCAGGATAGTCTCCAAAGAAGACCAAGGTCATCCCTCATTAATCTGGTTAATTGACTCATCTGGTGATGTTGATATCATCCTGATCCATCCATTCTATTTCAAGTGCTGTATGTAGATTTTTAACACAAGTAAGAATGTGCTTAAATATGGCACAGATACTCAAGAGACAAATATCTTGTTCTTGGATATGTTTTTTATTATATCCCTTCAATTCCACTGTAGCGTGTCCTGCTTTGTAATTATAGCTTAAGAGCTTGGCTGGACTTACAAACTCGTTTTAGCCAATCTTCCCTGTGTAGCAGAACCTTTCTGGACAGTGGTGGACCCGCACAATGTCCAGGCTTTGATTATTGCTGTATCATCTACAGTTTTATAAATTAATATTTGTAATAATCCTACTGACAAATGCCAGCAAGAAAAATCATGTGACTACCTATTTTCCATGGTCATCAAGTAATATCTATAATACTTACTCCATTGAAAGTTGGTGATGAATGTTGAGCTAGCAAGTGCAATGGAATTAATAATGGAATTAATAATGTTCTATATCTATTAAATGTGACTGCGAGAGTAATTACATGTTTTTTTTGGTTTGTACTTACTTTTAACTTACTGATGGATATTGCATCATGTTGTTTTATCTTCAGTGGGGGAAACACAGTTTAAAATTAAACATAAAATAATTACAAGTTTATCACTGATTGAGGATTTTGTCTCATATTTCGATTTTTAGTTATATTTATTTATACTTTTTGTTGTCTAATCATCAATGCACACAATCAAAGTAAAAATAAAACAGACACTGTAAGCATTTTTGGGGATTAATTCTATTGATCCCTACTTATCTGCAACTACATTTATCTGCAAAGCTAAGCAAGATAAGCTACCAGGTATCTGCCAGCTGTCATCATTTAGTTTATTAATGAGATAATTGTCGAAATAAATGGAAATATTCCATGTTATTGCACAGATCAGCTGCTAGATTCTTCATATCAGTTCATTTGTTTGATTACTGATGCCTGAAATGTCCTTGCTCAGACATAAAAATGTGTCTCCTTTGATGTGGAAACTTATCAACAAAGGGGTTTTGTCTTAAATTTATGAGAAGTGAAGCAAATCAGTCTCACACATTATTCATTGACTTATGCCCCTGATCCCAAGGTAAAAAAACAAATTAACTTAGAAATAGGCTGACAGGAGCTTTACTGAAAAAAAATATATACCATTTATGTCACGAATTTTATGAGAACCAACGTTCCTCTTTATTCATTATATCACTATCTTCTACTTTACTGTTAAAAATGATTAACCACAAACTCTATATATGTAAAGAGGGCACACATCTAATCGGTGCCAAAACATGTCTTTAAATTCACATATTTTTATTGACATTCTTTCTTGATGACTTTTTTTTCCATTTGTGGTTATAACAAGGACTTAGAACATTTAGTATTTTTACAGCATTCCAAATGTCTGTTTGTTTTCAAGTAATTCTTTTTTCCCCCCATTATATTAATAGCTATATTTTGTCAAGGCACATGCTGTTCATTTCAAAACATACTTATTAAAGTAGGCGATTTCCTTCTGAAGTTAAAATTGTTAATTATATTTTAATAAATTGATTTCAAAAGGCATTGAGTAATAGTTCTGTACATTGTGCTGCTAATTATTCTTTTGTTAAGACTGCTTAAACTATTATTATTCACAAATTATCACTCATAGGACACAAAGCTTCTTTATTTGTGTCACTTGAAAATGTTTCTTGTTATAAATTGAAAGCTTGACACTGTTGTCCCACAATTCATACACTTGAAAGGGCATGTTTTATTTAAAAAATATAGCCCATCCCATTTCCCATTTATTAAGGAATCAGAGGGGCAAAATTACAGACATAATGCAAACATAGCTAGATAACCAGGCTGCATGAGGATCAAACACTCTTCTCTGTAGCTATTTTTGTGTTTCTTTAGTATTGTTTTTTTTTAACTTACTGACTGAGCAAATGTGGGTATGAAACCATATAACACACCATGATAAATATATATAAATAAATAGATAATAATATATATATAGCCTTATTAAATTGCGAATCGCCCAATTGAATAGGGCTCTATTTAAGCACACAGCATATTTTTTTTACAGAAGTTTTTAGTTAGTGAAGACCTTGCTTTTGGATAGAAGTTCACTAACTAAAAACTTCTGTAAAAAAATACGCTATGTGCTTAAATAGAGCCCTATTCAATTGGCGGAATTGCAATTTAATAAGGCTGAAAGTAAATAAATAGTACATCTGTGTTCACATTTGAATGTCTAAAACAAGTTAAAAAACCTGCTTCCAGCTCAGAGTTCAGAGAAAAACAGTTATTACACTGCATTCATATAACACTGCAAAAGCCAATAAAAACACACTACTGTACTTAACAAATACTGGGAAAGCAATGGAAGGCATTATAATTAATCGCACAGCAGTCTCAAGCTCCCAAATCTGAAATGTTTTTATTTTTTTTATATGTGGTATTTCCGTGTTATATTGTTCCCAGGAATCAAGGAGTTAGGCCAACCACATGGACTATAACAGTTTATTTATAGATTTTTTATTGATTTCTACATTTCTGAATTGCGAGTCCAATTGCAAATTTTGGCTCTGTCTAAATTGTAACTTACATGCTTGCTTAATTGATCATGATCATGCCCTGAAATGCTACGTACGGGTTCATGGTTTACGGTTTTAGCCTTCGGCCCTGTTATTGCGGGCTTGAGCAATTAAATACATTTGTAACTGTAGCAAATTTCTAACCCGCAGAAATACAGGCTGTATGAAGGCTTGGAATTGAATCAGAGCCAATGTTTGGAGCACTCCTTCCTTGACAACCACATGCACACAAAGGAGAATATAAAATATGTAGTGAAAAACTGCTGAGGATTAGGAAGGTTTGTTTATCGAAAATGTTTGTAGATTATTTTTAACTTGAAATATTGTAAAAAAGCAAATGAATATGGGAAAAGTCCCAGACAAATCTATATTATTATCATATTTATGTAAAATTTTCAGATGCTGTGAAGGATTTTTTTTTTTAGATGGATGGTACCAAATGCATTTTACAATAAAGGTTATTTTTAGATAATTACAACAATTTTAGTGTATTGTTAACAATATAATCAAGTTGCTTTTTAAGTTATTCTTAAACTGTATGAAAAACTGGTTATATTGAATAATTCAGGATTGTTTTATCCGTATTAATGTGACAATTAGTATCTTCTGAATACTAATTAGTTGATTTAATTTGCTAATTGGTACCACAGTCTGACTCTGTCTGGGTGGTGACCAAAACAATATTTCCCCTCGATTACCAAGCATTTAAGCCACAGATTAGTATACTAAGCTATACATTAGCATACAAGAGCTGAACAAATATTTCTGAATATCTCTGGAATGATGTAATGTAGAAAAATATGGCTAATACAAAGTCTAAAAAGGTTTCCATGCTCATTAAACTGAAACCAATTTTCTGTTGGATTGATAGTGTCTATTTAACTTTAGATTAAATAAGTGACCCACTTGCTATTAATTGATTCATCACATTTTCAGATGATTTCAGGATGTCAATTAGAAGGTAGCACATTTTTGCTTAAAATAAGATTTATGACATCCAGTCATAAGAAACATTTATTTTGCCACACAGATTGGTTTTGCATATATGAGTATAAAATTCTCCGCCTTCCTCCATTTTTAAAAATGGGCATGGCTTATCTACTGTTATCTTCAATGAGGAACTTCAAGCAACACCTTTACCCATTCTACAAGATGGCTGATAAAAAAAGACTGTGCAGATTCTGAGCCCGATTCAATTCAGCAATTGTAAGTTACTGCAGTCCGTAAGAGAGGCTGTAAGTTAATTTGCTATTCAATTGGTGTCTTTTTGCGGGCACCAAACAATTTACGGGTTAAAAAACTCTGCGATGGTTAAACCCAGAACTTACAGCCTCCCAAAGCCTTTCATCTTTCAATTCCCCAAGAGTTACGATGGCTAAAACCGCAAATCGCTATTCAATTGCTCCAATTCCCCAAGGCTAAACAATGATTTCACACCCGTAAACGTCAAATGTAGGAGAAAATCCTCTGAGTGCTAAAGAGGACCCGCAAGAGTGTCTAAACCCTGTCTGCAGCACTGTAAGTCTAAATAAAAAATCAATACTGCCCTGTAAATAACAGGGAAAACGATGAAAGACATTAGAATTAATTGCACAACAGTTTCAAGCTCGCAAATTCGCTGTAAAAATACCTTTATTTTTATGCTTCATTTTGGGGTTATATCGATCTCAGGAATAAATGAGTTAATACATATAATGGCCACCCACATGGACTCGAACAGTATTGGCATTCATTTTTATTATTTTTTATTTTGAGGGTTTGCGAGTCCCATAGCATATCGGACCCCCGAACCTAATTGATTGATCTTTTACAACCGTCATTTTCTATTGGCTGCTTCAAAATGGTTACGGTCTTGCTTAATTGCTATGGACCAGTGCTACGGACCAGTGCATGGTTTATCCCTTCATCGTTCAGCCCATAACTTGCGGACTCCTTCAATTGAATAGCACCGTAGCGAGGCGTAGTTAAGGCACTAAAACTCGCAGCACAAAGGTAATGAAACACGCGGAACTTAGCAACCAAACACTTAGTAAACTTCGGATCACCAGCTTGCAAGCAGTTGACCCGGTACTTTGAAAAAAAAATACGAGATAGGAAAAATACGAGGTTAACTCCCGAACCCCCGAAAACCAAAAAATAATAAAAACTCACTAAATACACAAAAATATACCACAAAAACATCACACACAGCATAGGGGAACAGCCAGGACGTCCGGGAGTAAGGTGGAACCCGAATTTAACTTTGATGAATTCGATTTTGATGAGTTTAGGCACTCGAAAATCGCCTAAGTGAAAAAAAAATGTCCGCCAAAAAATGAAAACGAGACAACACAACCCCGGACCGCCCAAAACACTGCCAACCACGTAGCACTTTCACACACGAACATACAAGGTACAAAATACTCTATTAAACACAAAAAAAATAAATACAAGATACCAAAATACCAAATTAACGGCCGAACTGCAAAAAACAAAAAACAAACCAAAAAAAAAATTTAAATACAAAAAAATACATCACACAAAGCACGGGGGAACAGCCAGGAAGTCCGGGAGTGAGGTGGGACGCAAATTTGAAAGAAAACGAGGCAAAAAAAAAGAAAACGAGGCTACTAGACCCTGGACCGCGCAAAACACTGCCAAACACGTAGCAGTTTCACACAGGAACGTACAAAACACAAAATACACTATTACAAATGACAGAAAATACTTGCAAGCCGCATAACACATTAATAATATTACGAATCTACAATGGCGCTTTACACAACTAAACCAACTGTTTTCTCTCGCACACGCAGCCTATTTCTAATGCACAGTTGGGACATTCATTACACTTTATCATCAGGGCACCAACACTCAAACTGTACATTGTATGCTGCCGGAAAATAAAAACAGATTGTTAGCTCTTCAGGCTATTGATTGCTGGATATATTAATTACAAATAGGTAAAGTATATTAATTTATTCAATAACTAATTCATTCATTATTAGTCAACTAAATATAGATAAATATATATCTATCTTTCTGATGAGTGACGAAAGTGCTCAGAGGAGCAAAAGTACACGAGAGGAGAGGCTCGCAATGAGCGTCAAGTACAAAAAGCTTTACATTGTGTGTCAAACAGCATTCCCATGGCTTCAAATGTTATTGCCCCGTCATTTTTGGCGGGCAAGTTGCTAGTCTTATATATTCATTACATTAATTAATTCTGTACACATACAGATTTATTTATTTCTAAATTGCTATCCACATTGTCACGAAAGGGCTTGTGCAGCACTTACTCTCCTGCTTTAGTTTACAGGACAAATCTCCAGGTTGTGATTTTGTGTTCATCTCAGTGCCCAGCATGCCTGTTCAGAACATCATTCATGGAGAAGCAGAAAAATCAGATCCCTTTAATTAGAATTTCACATCATAAAATGAATAGACATACACCCTGGATTAGTGTAGAGAAAGACTGACACTTTATTCGCCTTACACAGGTATTTTAAAACAGCACTTAAGAATCCACCCACATGGCCCCCTCATCATTCCCCTCCCTGTATGAGTGGTCTGCTTTCTTACTGTGACCACCCCACTCTAGGCTATCAACCCCCTCTCCCTGGTTGCCATATACACCAGAGCTTGGGTTATCTTGTTACGTCATCTCAAACTTTATGATCACACATAGGAGTTATATGAAGTTATTGACTTGGATTCCACATACAAGACTAGAAAGGGGGTTGAGTGGAATTCCATTCAGAGGCCTAAGACATCAGAATATCATATAGTATAAACCATTTCTGCCACCTATAAGCAATACATGGTGCACATCATATGACATGGTAACCCCAACATTCATTATTGTGACCCACATTATATTACACATAAAGTTGTAATAGCCTCTGATATTAGCAACCCAGTGTTAGAGTCCCAAATAACAGGGTTGCTTGTGGAGTACAGTGGAGTCCCCTTCTGACCCCAAAATCAGCCATGACACACATCCACAGAGTTGCACCTGATACCTACCAATAGAAACACTGCATTTGGGTATGTTTTTTTAAAGCTACACGAACCTTTAAGTCAACAGCAACACAATGCAGAAATCCACACAGCAATATCTGAACTCCTCCATGCTTCCTTGTGCAGGGGGAAACAAGACTACACATCCCATGATGCTTTGCTGCACAAAATGACATCCCAGTCATTTAAAACAATGTTATAGTAATCTGTGATTGGCAAAAATAATGAATTTTATGCTAATTTAACTTAGATTTTCAGGGGCATTCCTTCTCAAAATCAAGTGGAAGAAACCTGAAGAAAAAATATCAGGGTGAGTTTATTAATGTTTATTTTGGAATTTTTTCACACAAAAAATGTTTTTATACTGATTCTCCTCTATCAGATGCATTCATAATTCATAATTCAATGCCTTTACGTTCATCCTCTGACACGTGACACTATGCTTAGTGTATATGTTTGACAATTTAATATTTGTAGCCTTCAGTAGAAAAAAGTATAAAAAATCTGCTTCAAATATCACTATAATAGTTGTCAGTGTTGGGAACGCTTATGATGTTGGTCACACTTTGCAAGCCTTGCTCATTGCACTTCGAGCCTCGCGAGGCGAGCAGTTGAGGCACACGGGACTTAAGCTGCAATGAGCGCAAAAGGCGCTCCTTGCATGCGAGCCTTGCGGGAATTACGACCTTTACGACTTACGACCGAAACCCGTACATGCACTGTGCGCCTCGCAAAATTACCACTTTAACTGCCGAACCACGGAGCTGAAAAGACATGAAAAAAACAACAATTATGTCTCAAATTAACTTACACACACACACCACAGTGGGAGAGGCAGGAAACCTGTGAGTAAGGTTGCAAGTTAATTTGAGGCATATCTGCCGTTTTTTCATTATCGAAAATCGAAGAGGCCCAAGAACGTCAAACTAGCCCAAAGCAGTAAAACTAGCCCAAGGAAATAAAAAATAGCACTAAGCAGTAACACTTAACCAAAGCCAGTAACACTTAACCCAAGGCAGTAACACTTAACCCAAGACAGTAACACTCAAGCCCTGTAAACTACACAGGGGGAGAGGCTTGCAATAAGCGCAGAAGGGGCTCATTGCGAGCCACGTGAAGGTGCTCTGAGGGCCCGTTGCCTCGCATTGTGCGGCAAACAGCATTGCTAGCCTTACAATTTTACTCCCATCATTTTTTGACGGGCAATTTCCTAGTTAAATTACAATGTTGAGGCAGAAATCATCTCCACCACTTGTTATTGCTGAGTAACTTTAATTTGCATTAGCTAACACAATTTCCTAAATAACTCCACATTTGAACTCGGTTATAATAATATTTAGTTACAATTTCTTTTTATACGAGTCATCCACAAGCAGACAGATATTTTGCCTTTTATGTTTTATTATTAGAACATTTTAGAGGTTGTTAATAGAGGAACGTTACAATTATTGATTAAAGTGGCACAAAAAATGTACTGATGAAATTAAAAGTACAGATACATATGAACATAAATGCAATTTGTTGGCTTTAACAATTCTAAGTGGGTGTCGTACAGATACATATGAACATAAATGCAATTTGTTGGCTTTAACAATTCTAAGTGGGTGTCTTAAATTGATGTTGAAGTTATAGTTATTTTGTACATAAATTAAATTAAAGAGATCTATCCACGAGGTAATGGTTTTATCAAAAGCAATTAATCAAAATAGGGGGAAATAAAGAAGAAGAGTGTGCTCAGTTGAAAAGGGTAATAGTGATGTGACATTGAATTGTTCCACTGTTAAATATCCCAATCACAACTACACGTTTTTATCAGGGCATGCTTTCCTTCTTTATTATGCTTCACTGCAAATCTTTATTGATTGCTATTGGTAAAATAATTCCTTAAGAGGGTGGATTTTGCAGTTATTTTATTCAGAAAATAAATATAGTATTGAAATAAAGTTTCTTATAAATAATAAAGCACTTCTACTTGTGGCAATAATGTATATCTTTATGTTTACTTTTCACTTTGAACAATTTGTTATCTCCATTATTCAATAAACAATGTTATGATTTTTACTAAGAGAATGTGGGGTTATGTAACTATACTATATGTCTTTCAAAATATTTTGCTATGTAGTAATAAAATCTTAATTTTGCGAAAAAGTTTGCAAAAATTACCTTGGCCTCATTTTGGCCTCTCATTCCTAACCTCTGAGAAAATTAATTATCCCTCTCGAACTCTTATTATCTTTAACTGCTAAATTTTCTGCTCTGTGGTGACATATACACTAATTCCACAACTCATTTCATAGTGCTCTTTACCCCACATGAGACAAATTCCTACTTTCTCTTCTAAATGACTTCTCACCCTAATGGACCATTGCTCACCAGGCACCATACCAAATGGCCAGACAGAGTCAGCGCTGTTTTAAGTACCTACTAACTAGGTTGCATAGCAGAGCTCTCAATATGAGTGTGCCCAGATTCACAGATTTGTAGAATGTATAAATAAATGATGCTACTAAACATATTATTACAATACTTAGAAAAAAGAAAGTATCTGCTACTATTGTGCACTCAATGGACAATGTGACTTACTAAAACTTAACGTTTATTATGAATCTATTGAAAATGATTTTATACAAATCCTTATTTTTTAATTATAAAACACTAGATTACTTTTTGGCCAGGATAAGTGAATAGTGCAAGCATGTAGGTCGCCAAATAATTTAAAATATACCTGGGGTAGCCTACTACTGCACTAAATCAAATATATATATCACATATTATAATTGTTGAACTACAAGACGTCGTCAAGCTTTGCGTTGTGCGTACGAATTAGGTGATGATCGACGAAGTTGCTCATTGCTTGCGAGCCTCACATAGCGAGGCGAGCCGTTAAGGCACTAAAAATGGCAGCACTTAGGCGATGAGCGCCGAAGGCACTCATTGTCTGCAAGCCTCACGAAACGAGGCGAGCAGTGGAGGCAATGATACATGCGGGACTTAGCCAGAAAGGAGCGGACTTAGCCTCCAAACACTTAGGAAACGCAGGATCGCCTTAGGCTGCAAGCAGTTGATGAACGTGGCACTTAGAACAAACAAAATACGAGATGCAGGACTAACAACATTACGCATCTAAAGTAGCGATTTACACAAATAAACCAACGGTTCGCCCTCGCGCACGCAGCCAGTTTCTAATGCACAGATGGGACATTCATGACATTATCTCCTCAGACATTATATGCTGCAGGACAATAGAAAGAGATTGTTACCTCTTCAGGCTATTGATTGTTACATATATAAATTAGAAAAAGGTAAACTATATTAATTTATTATTCAATTAATTAATTAATTAGTATTTACGGGGAGAGGCTCGCAATGAGTGCCGAAGGTCCTTACAGTATAAAAAGCTTAACATTGTGTGGCAAACAGCATTGCCATGGCTTCAATACTTCATTTTTTTGCTCCGTCATTTTTGACGGGCAAGTCGCTAGTATATATATATATATATATATATATATATATATATATAGTAAATAAATAGTACATGTGTTCACATTTGAATGACTAAAACAAGTTAAAAAATGTGTTTCATGCCCAGAATTCCGAGAAATACAGTTATTACACTGCATTCTGGGAGCCTTGGCAGGGACATGCAAAAGTTCTCACAAAGGCTACGCTCTTGCAATCCATAACCATATGACCCACGCCTCCCTTAAGCATATGCCCACTGTATTAAACAGCTTTGAGCAAAGCTAGGATTGGATTATACAAAAGCCAGGAATCCCACCCACATACAGCTGTTTCAAGGTTACTGCCTTTCATCAGTGTGGGGCCAAATCCCTAGCTTGTCTATTGGATATTTTGAGTAGGTAGTTCACCACAACAATTATATGGTGGGCAAAAGAGCGATAGAAGCCCTCCACCATATAGTAGTACAGTAAATAAATAGTAGATCTGTGTTCACTTTTATAGCCAAATCTAATAGAAATGATTATAAATTATAGTTTTTGATAGGTAGAGGGTGGTAGGGCAGGTGTCCTGAATTTTAGCAAATAAGTAATGGGATGGGCTACTACACTTTCTTCTTCACCTTTATTTTTCTATAATGAACTGACACAAGTTTCATAGCCAACACTTCCACTGTCATTGGCCAGCTGCATGCAGTTCCTATACATGGAAAAACAAGATGTATTTCAACAACAGGACCATATCACTTTGTTCACATATTTATCCATAGAAAATAGCCATCACAGGCTTCAACAGTTTTATGAAGTTTAGGGGAATGTCATTTTTTTTTTTTATTTCTTATGATTCATAAATAAATTAGAAAGCTACTCATAATTTGAATTAGATCATTCTAACACTGCTCTCCATATGCAATACATTAATAACTATGGTGTTTACGATGGGCATATTCCTAACAAACAGACATGCATATTTAATTATGTCATAATAATTACAATAATAAAAATGTTAATACATGTTATAAACATCAGTTTCAAATTGTAGAACAAAATAATATTTGGAGCCATGCTTTAAATTACAAAGATAAATGGATGTACGAGGAATTTGATTTTATAAACAATAATTTGCAGATCGCAAATCAAAAAAATCATATAGTGCATCTAAAGTATTGTTTCTCCAATACGGACATGCTTAGTATATCTTAAAATAAGTTTGACAAGGATAATTACCTATATTTTATCATTTAATATTTTGCTTCTCATTCTTCTTCTACTTCTGCTTCTTATTATTATGATTATTATTATTATACGGACATATCTATTATATAGTACCGGTATATTCATACAAACCTTATGTAAATATGTATATGTCGTATCTAATGTTCATATTCAAACCCCCCTCTCTAAAAACTTTGCACATTAGCAACTTTTCTTTTGGCGCTATACTTTAGGCTTTCTTGACAAACCTCCACTTTGAAGCATGTTAAAATAATCATACCAGAATCCCCAGGTGACTATATGTTACTTCTTTGATATGCTTAAAATATATAGCACCATTACTTTAAAAACAGAAGGAGACACTGAGCTAAGTTGGCCGAAACAAGTGACAGTGTTAAATGGCCTGCAAAGCCAGGATTGAGACAAGCCAGGCCTTTTTGACCTGAGATTGAAAATATTGCCAAGCAGGGTGCAAAGCAAAAGGAAATTGCAATAAATCATTTTCTTAATGAGATCAATGTGCACCTTTTTATTGCTTTAACACTGACGGAGTCAATATTTGTACTATGCTATCATCCTACGTGTGTATGTTTTTTAATGTTTGCAGAGGTATAGTTTTATGACTTGTGCTTCATACAAATATATAAACATACATCCATTCCTTATTAAAACCACATGAAGAGAGCCCTAACACACCTTTCAAGGTTTCTTCTGTTGTAACTCATATCCAAAGTCATTGCTTTCATATTTAAGTTTAATATATACAAAAGTGTTTTACAATCGGTTTTGACATTTTATGACTTAAAACAAAAAAAATGTCACATTTCCTTGCAAAACATCACATTTTATATTTAAGAAAATGCATATAAAGCTTTTTTTTTTCTTTTAGAAAAATTATCACATGCATTGTGTAGCCTTTTAGTGCATTGTGCTGTTCTTTCAGTCCAACAATAATTAAGACAACAAACAAATGAGTAAAGCACTTAAAATGACAGTTTCCAGAACTTCCTACAAATTGTTTTTATTCATGTTCCTTTGCCTTTTTGCCTCACTCTGACATCAATGGTGGTGTTGACTTTTAATGTACTGACTCCAAAAAATAACATATATTAGATGTGAAGTCACATAACAGCATATTCTCTTGAATTCCTTAGTTTTATCATTTATTAGTCTTAACTGTAATTTATTATTCAGTTCATATTATGATTTTTTTTGTGCTTTGTCTATTTTTTAAAAGAATGGAAGATATTTGCCAAGTTTGAATTCTGCATTTGTTGAAGGTTCTCGTTTAGTCTTATGTTTCAACTAAATAGATTTTAAGAGTCAGAAAATAAAAGGGTATAGAGAATCACATATTATAATTGTCTAACTACGATTCGTCGTCACGCTGCGTTGCGTAGTGCGTACGACTTAGCGATGAGCGCCTGTTAAATCTTAGCACTTTGGCAATGAGCGCCGCAGGCGCTCATTGCATGCGAGCGTCGCGTAGCGAGGCGAGCCATTATGTTAAACCGTAGCACTTTGGCAATGAGCGCCGCAGGTGCTCATTGCAGGCTCGCCTCGCGTAGGCGAGGCGAGCCGTTAAACCGTAGCACTTAGAAAAAAAATACGAGATGAAAAAATTTACAATATAAGCGGAGGAACCAAAACACTAAAAAAAACACTAAATACACACAAAAAAATAAAATAAAGGTCACTTACAGCATGGGGAACCAGGCAGGACGTCTGGGAGTGAGTTGGAAATCCAATTTACAGCGATTTAGCCGAGTTCCAAAGATCGAAAATCGGCTAAGCGAGAAAAAAATGGCCGCCGAAAAAAATGAAAACGAGGCTATACTACTATGAACTGCGTAAAACACAGCCACAGACGTATGTGTTTGAAAAACAACGAGATAAAGGATGCGGATTAACCGTGCAATGAGTAAAAAGACAGTAGCGAGTACATTTTACGAAACCCAATTACAGATTTACGCATTAACACAGATTTAACGCCTTTGTCTCGCGCAACATCGGATTTCCCGTCGAAACCAACGCATTTGATGAAATATAAGTTGCAAGTTACAAAAATAAAAATGTAAAAAATAAAAATTTGGATTTATTTTAAGAAAAGAAAAAAGGGACAAATGTAGCGTCATGTTGTGTGGCAAACAAATTTCACAACATTTAATTTGTATTGACCGTCATTTGACCGTTTTACCATATTTACTGTTAAAACGTAGTACTTTAGCGGGCTTAGCGATGAGCGCCGCAGACGATCATCGCCCGGCGAGCCTCGCGCAGCTAGGCGAGCCGTTAAACCGTAGTACTTTGCAATGAGCGCCACAGAAAAAATGCCGGACGAACAAAACTAAAACGAGGCTACAGCACTATAACCGCGGAAAAAACGTACCGATAATCCGCTAAGACGCATACCACACATTATCCGCCATTTTAGGATATTGCGGAAGTACACAGCTACGTTAACGGTTTCAGCTTGCGCACGCACACAATTACACTGCACATGTTCATCACGCTTACACAGCACCTCCACACCACTAATGCTGCAGCAACATCAACACAGATTGCCAGCTCTTCAACACAATGCATAAAAATACGTAAATTCATTTATTAATTTGAATTCTATATTTCAGTAGTACACAGAAAACAACATTAGCTACCTTACAATTCCATATGTATATTAATAACTAAACAACTTTTAAAACATACACATCTGATTGCCGTCATTTTTTGACGGGCAATACGCTAGTTATTTATAATATTGTTATATATTTGTACTAAATTAGACGTACCAAGGGTTTACGACAGAACATGGGCATTTTACTGAACTTTATAAATACTATTAGCTGCTCACAAATGCCTCGAACCTGTACTTTTGGTTGCAGATCTTTTTTTAAATAAATGTTTAGATGTATTCTATTGACTCCAGCTCACAAATTCTGACCGCAAGACTGAACTCATAAACCCTGACTTTTTAAGTCTGATTTCAGAGGGCGTGATCATATGATCTGGCAATATTTAAGCAATCCTGTAATTTACTTCTTAGACACAGCCAATAGTAAATGAGACCATCTTATCATCGGTAAAACATGTAAGTTACACATAATCTGCAATCGGAGACTAAGAATTGATTGGTGCAAAGAAGTAATATTTGACAATTGGGCTCGCAATCAAGCACTCTATAAAATTAATTAGATCATCTGTTTTAGTCTGTGTGGGTTTCATGATATGTATTAACCCCTTGAGCCCGGGATTGATATTTCTCAGAAATAACATTTAAAAATAAAATGTTTTAATTGCATATTTGTTTGTAATATTTGTGCAATTAATTATAATGTGTTTCCATTCCTTCCCATGCTTTTAAAGTACAGTAGTGTGTGTTTAATTGCTGTTACAGCTCTAATAAGTGTTTGAAAAAGCCCTTGCAAGTCCTATTGAGTACTTGTAATGTTTTTGACAGAAACCTGATACTTTTTTTCAGTTGCGGGTCAAACTATTTTTCCGAGGTAGAGCTACGGGTCTAATAGAATATTGATTTTGTGTAACTATAATTATTTAGAGCTCGTAATGACTGAGCTGTGCTAAAACCACTGAAGTTATGTGGCTTTGCTGGCCTGTAGTGATTGTGGGCGAGTAACTTGTAATGTGAATGCAAGTACCTAATAGAATATGTAGCAGTATTAAGAGTGATTTTAAGTGTCTGTAACTTTCAGAATTGGGTAATAGAATATGGCCCAATATCTAATTTCACATGAGCCACATTAATACGTTAATAGATACATGACACGTGTTGCTATATGTAGTCAATATCTGTGTGTGTTCAGCCTCACCATGTCTGGCATGAGGAAATATTTAACATTCTGGTACTTTTAGATTTTAAACAGTTACCCTCATTTGGGAAAATGGAAAAATGTTTGTTTCTCTAATATTGCTTCAAAATGCTATTTGTGGACCCATCTGTCA
The DNA here is from genome assembly GCA_027410445.1 of Discoglossus pictus. Classification (NCBI taxonomy): domain Eukaryota; kingdom Metazoa; phylum Chordata; class Amphibia; order Anura; family Alytidae; genus Discoglossus; species Discoglossus pictus. The sequence goes on from CM050165.1 coordinate 43,078,697, forward strand.
TTATGATAACGTTTATGTTTCTTTAGTCTTATCTGAACTCTTACTTTCTTATCATATTGCCATTTTATTGTAAACTTAGAACAACAACAAAAAGAAAATAATAAAAAATAATAATCCGGACTTTACCCCATTATATTCTTTTATTTTCATCTTCTTTTCATGAGCAGTTACTTTTACAAGTAATTGATGGCTAGATGACACATTTAATGTTTTATGAAATATACTGATACAACAGTGGTTCTCACATTTTTATTGTTTGCGGCACAGTATTCTATGCTGCAGGGAATTGCGGCAAACTGAAGATAGGCAACACTATGCGAGAACTAGGAGACATGCACACGTGAGTTCGATCCAAATTACGTATGATGGGTAAAGTAAACATTATATTATGGAAAATTATTCACATGTATTTTTTTATTTGTAATATCTCTTACATAACAACCAAAATTGCAAGGCACATCTAGTAAAATGCAAGGTGAGCTGTGACACATACTTTAATAATCAGAGAACTACAGTAATGTCCATATTAAGATGCATTATTTGCAAAAATATCTAAAGACAATATAATATTCTGAAATTGCAGTGGATTGTTCTCAAGTTGTTAGGGCAGCCTCTGAGACCTTTAATTAATATTTCTGAAAATTACCAAACAAAACTATAAAAAGGACATTATCCTTTATTTTTAGTGGGCCAAAAATTCCAAGTTTCATAAATATTAGGTGATTTAAACATAACATTTGGCCAAAATAGTCATTTTCTACCTATGGTTTATAGTAATGAGCAAAAAATCTGTCCAAACATTTGAATTTATTGACATAGCTCTTAATTTACTTTGTGTGGTCTGTTAGTTTCCAAGGCTAATACTAATGACTTCTAGAAGGAGTGGGAGTATCTTCCATAACATAAGAAAATCCAAGCTTGTACAGTTTGAAATCACATTTAGAAAACTCACATTATTAATAAAGGTTAAGCCTGTCCAGAAATGTTTGTACAGAATATAAATTAAAAACTCTGTTCTGCTCATGCAAACTGACCTTGCTTTAGAAGATCATTTATTAGGGAGTTCTTAACAAATTGCATAATTCCCATAAAAGGTCATGTTTGTGATAGCCAGTAGCCATAAATATCTTATACAGTGTTAATAAATTAAACTACCATCAAGTAAATTATCCAAGCATTAACTTCAGCTATATCCCTAAAATAAATAGACTATGCTACAAAAATGGACGTACTATCTATATAAAAATAAAAGATATGTTTGTTGAACCTTTTTGTTCTAATACAAAGCTGTAAATCTATTTAATATGTTATGGTTTGTTCCAGTTTTAGCCCAGTGAGACTTTAATAGGCTTTTCAATTTTCCCAAACTAATTTTGTCTTGAAGAACACCCATACTTCATGTAAATAATGCATTTTTCTAGAAACATTCACTAAGCGTTGGCTGGGGCCATGCAAAATTGTGAAGGACTGCAACGGCATTTTGTTCTTGCAAAGCATAGCCTTCTCAATCTTCAGTGAAACACTTTACAGCCCCTATGAGTTTAGGATATAGTTAGAAAATGTCATTCAGAAAACTTTGAGTTAAAATATGACAGTAAAATTAATCATATTCTAGTGCAGAAAAAACGATTAAACTATCAATATAAGTATGAATGCTTAGGAAAATAATGAAAAGATTGATTTAGATCTGGATAAGGCAATGACACGAACATGATTTTTTATAATATATATACTTGTTTATGGTTCTACTAAAAAAAAAAAAACACTGAAATCATGCCACTTGGTTAAAGATAAATCTAAGGGTCACTTCTTCCTAATAATGCTCCCTGTGCTCTCATACTGTTTTCAAATAGTCAAACATTTAGTGTCTCCATCTCTGGCTCCTCTTCCCCACCTTGCCTGCTGATTGTTGGCCTACCCCAAGGTTCAGACCTAGGCCCCCTCATTTTATCCATATATATATATCCTCCCTTGGTAACCTAATTACATCTTTTGTTTTTCAGTATGATCTATCTGCAAATGACACTCAAATCTACCTCTCAGGACCAGAATTATCCCCCTCTCTTCTAGCTCAAGTGGCCATCTGCCTCTCTAGCATATCCTCCTGGATGTCCGCCAATCAACTGAAACTCAGCATGTCAAAGACTGAACTCCTAATCTTTCCACCCTCTACTACAGCTTCCATTCCTCTAATATGTCTAACTATTGACAATGCCATCATCACTCCCACCTCCCAGGCCTATTATCTTGCGGTTCTACTGGACCCTGATCTCTCTTTCATTCTCCACATACAGTCAATCACAAAATCTAGTCATTTTCACCTAAAAAACATCTCTAAAATACATCACTATCTTACACAAGAAACAGCTAGATTTCTAATTCACTCTCTCAGCACATCTTGCCTTGACTACTGCAACTTAATCCTTGCTGGCCTCCCCATCACCCATCTGTCCCACTCCAATCCATATTGAATGCATCCGCTAGACTCATCTACCATACCCAACGCTCAGTATCTGTAGCTCCTCTCTGTCAGTTACTCCACTGGCTTCCCAAACAAATAAAGTTGTCAAAGATAATGCACCCTCTTATATCTTTTCTCTCATCTCAAAATACTCTCCCAACTGCCCTCTTCTCTTTGCTAATGACCTTCTTCTATCCACCTCTCTTATCACCTCCTCTCACTACCATCTTCACATGCTGCTCCTATTCTCTGAAACTCTGCCTCTCTCCACTAGACTATCCTCCTGCCTAAAAACATTCAAATCCTCACTAGAAATGCATCTCTTTAAGGAAGCTTATCAATTCCAGACTTTATTTGCACAATTCATCTTTCACCCCTGTACCACTCCCATACCCTTTATAATGTATGTTTTCAATCTGGTCAGTGCTTTAGTGAAAGCGCTGTGTACATTAGATTTTAAGCTCAAAAACAGGGCCCTCTATTCTTCTGCAATTTGTTAAATCTGTTTTGATTTGTTGTTAACCCCTATACAGTGCTACGGACTATGCTGGAAGAAATAAAGGATAATAATAAAAACAACCCTTTACTCCTATAGAAGATCTTGGTTGAAGATCAGGAAAGAGAAAGAGACCTATGAAATATTGAAAGAATAATAGATGGAGTGCACAAGGGGGTATTGGAAAACAGCAAAAAGAGGAGTTATATGGGTGGTAGACAGAAAAATTAACAATGCAATAAGAGACAAGAGTGAAGATAAAAAAGAGAAAAAGGGTACAAACAAGATAGACAAAAGAGAAAATTGAATTAAATGGCCACTATAGTCTAAAAATTAACATTTTTCTCAAATAATATAATATATTTTCCATTGATGAGAATTTCTGAAGTATAAAACACAATCATTTACATGCATATCAGAAGGATTTGAAATGAGGTCGGGAGATGGAAAATGGACAGTTAAGGACACAAATATATGGATATGGAAAATGGACAGTGAAGAAAGAGTAAAATGTAAATGACATATGAATGTGGTGAACCATTTGGCCTGCTGGCCTTGGTCTCTTGTTGTATCTCTCTTTCATGGTTCAAATAGTGGGGGAATTTACTTAGCATCTCAGCTGGATGAGATAAAGTAAGAAGGGCTTTAATCCAAAATTTTCCCATAGGAAAAAAAAAATAGTAATAAAGGGATGCACATCTCAGCCTTTTGAGATGGTTAGTAAATTCCCTTCCTAATCTCTCTTATGACATCTCCCAACATCCTCAACAAATTAATGTAATCCCACTTTAGCTTCACCATTCAAAAAGTTTTTGGTAATTAAAATAATGAAAATGTAATGTACCAAATAATTTGTCTTGATATAAATATTAAGTACATGCTTTTTGATGACAAATACTTACAAAAGTAATGTGTAATATCAAGCACAGGGCCCACAATTACACGCACTAGTAGAATGTGGTTCTCCTTAGTGTCATCTGATCCTTGCAGGGGGAAGGCATGGAAATAAGTAGCGTTTGAGGAAACAGCAGTGGACACAGCGCAAAGGGATGTGAGGTCCGTCAAGCATTGTTTTGATGATATCAGGGCCAAGGTGAGGATGATAATGGCCAAGGAGGAAAAGCAAGCAGCAGCACAAAGGTATGGTGCCAAAGTGACTGTGTGCTATAACGAGTGGGAGAGGGTGGCCAAGGACCTTCTCAGCCAGGTGCCAGCCATTGGAGCTTCAGGCCTGGTGGCTCAGCAGGACCCAGCCTCCATGTAAGGTGAATATGACATACATTTCAGAAAAAAAGAGGATAGACACTCCACTTAATTGTTGAACCCTTATCTATTAGTTTAAGGAAGATACAATCATAATAATTAAAAATAAATGTATTATCAATGTTAAAATTAACAACAGCCCTTAAAATATTTAAAACATAATTATCTTATACTGTTCCATAAGTTAGAAAATGTGGTAATTGCACTGTAATATATAGATATAGATATCTAATGTGGAAAACAATATGATATGGACAAATATACAATTACTCATCCAAAAGCATTGAATGTGCAAAACAAAAAGCTGACTGATATATAGTCCTTTTAAAATAATATAAAGTGCTAAGTGTTAAGTATTAGAAAATTGTGCTTGGAAAAATCCAATTATATGTGAAAGTGTACATACAAGACCAGTCAATTTGTTTCACAAACTCCATGTGATTGCACAACATTAAACATCAGTACATATCAATTTATAAAAATAACCTTATTATAGGTGCATCATATATACATAGTTCTCTATATGATTTCCACAAAAACAATTACAATTGGTAGACAATAAATATGTCCCTTTCTGTTATTTGTCCAAATTGATGAACAGTTATAATTAATGTATCACTATAAAGATTCCTTGCAAATGTTATAAAGTTACTTATCTCATTATATCTTAGTTCAACGAATGTATCCAGGCTGTAAGTTTTTGTTGCAATATATGTATCCAAGCCACTGATCCTCAGCACAGCAAGTCGGCGTGTGACGTCGGTGTACAGTGTCTGATGGGAGGTCGACGTACGTTTCTCGAGTCAACGCTTTCTCAAGAGCCTCCTGGGGGTATGTCTCCCCCTGCCTCCCACCACCAAGGAAACGGCGGCCAGGTCCCTGTGGCTAGGCGGAGGAGGACCTAGGTGCTGTGCATATGTTTGTGCCTTCTCAACAGCACTCCTCAGTGACCATCTATTGGTCCAAATGTTAACATAATCTAGCCTGGCTACAGAGTCTTGGATCTTGACTTATTTGCTGGTGATATTTTGTATGCAGATGGCTACCTCCCATCACATGGTCCATGATCCTCTACTCTGTGGACACATAGAGTTTTGTTGAACATTTCACCAATTGATATTCACTGAGGAATGCTGTAAGGAAGAGATGCTGCAGTTCCTATATTTTTTAAGGCCTTATTTTGTATGTTTTTGTTTTGTTTTGTTTTAGGTACAATTCAGGTCCATGAAGGCATCTTCTGCATCTGCAAGCATTGTGAAGGAAATGTATGAGGTGTAAGGTTTTCCCAGTGCCTTTCAGGTAGACATTTCTTCAATGACAGCCCCCCTTAACATGTAGCTCCCACAATCTTAAAGCATATCATATAGCCAGATATCTAAGACATGATTGTTGTTAGCTTAAATGTAGACTAATACCGCTATGGCAGTGGACTTGCAGAGTCTCACAATGGCATGCTAATGACAGCCAGCATTAATATATACACTAATGACGCATGTGATATTCACCTCAATATCAGTCTGAGAATAGTTACTTGGGTCTGATGTAAGTAACATTGAATCTGGCTGCTGACTTTTGTCTCCGTATTAATGGGTACATATCCCTATTACTGATATCATGAGTATCTTTTAACATTTGCTAACACCTGTATAGCTGATGGATATGATATTAGTGTTGATGAACAATATCATATGGAGAAGGTGATAGTACACCTTGACCACAGATGCTGGTCACAGCTAAGCATTTATTGTGAGATGACACATCATTATTAATGGTCATGGCCAGTGAGATATTTGGCAATTGAATAGCGATTTGTGATTTTAGCTATCTTACTCTTGCGGATGGTAGGTTTCGGTAGGCTGTAAGTTCCGGATTTAACCACTGCAAAGTTTTCAAGCCCGTAACCCGTAAGTGGTTTTTAACTCGCAAAAAAACGCCAATTGAATAGCAAATTAACTTACAGCCTCACTTACAGGCTCCAGTAACTTACAATTGCTCAATTGAATCGGGCTCTAAGGGCCTAATTCAATTCAGAGCTGTAAATCATCTGCAAGTCTGCGATTCCCTGCGATCGGACTACGGTCCTGTGAAGCAATACGTCTACGCTGGTATTCAATTGGCCGGTACCACAGGGACGTCCCCTTTCCTGCTAATCACAAACTATGCTATCAGCCGTAGGCATTTGCTGCAAGCCCGTAAATCATGTTTCAAGCCCGCAAACTTGGAAAAATGTAAATGCAAATATAAATTCAACCCAGCACTGTAAAGCACTGTAAATGATAGGGAACACAATGGGGGACATGAGGATTAATAGCAAAACATTCTCAAGCTTGCACATCGCCCAAATCCAATACTTCATTTCAGGTTTGATTTCCGTCCTTCCAAGCCCGTAAATCTTTATTCAAACCCATACGGGCTTGGACGTTGAAGCCCGCAAACTCGAAGCACGTAAATGTAAATATATATTAAATCCAGCACTGTGAAGCACTGTAAATGATGGGGAACACAATGGGACATGAGGATTAAAAGCACAACATTCACAAGCTCGCACATGTTTATGTACGCCCAAAGTCTTACGGGCTTGAATGACCTCCAAGCCTGTAACTCGTTATTCAAGCCTGCGGGCTTGGAGGTTTAATGACCTCCAAGCCCGTAGGACTTTACATGATGGTTGTGACACAAAATTGAACATGAAATAAAGTATTTTTTTGGCCGATTTGCGACCTTGAGAATGTTGTGCTATTAATTCTAAGACCAAACATCACTTTCAATTTTAATAAAAAGTACAGGACTGCTTTTTTATTTGTTTAATTAGTGCTATGATTTGTAAGTAAGCCCTTTGCGACACCTCCGTGGCCAAGTAACATGCGGTTCGATTTTAGCCATTTATGGACTTGACGGAGGATAATCCAGTAGCCTTTGCGGGTCTGACATTGCAGTTCAAGCACCACGCACGTAGGACTTACATGATGGATAGAACACGAACATTGAACATAGAAAAATGTATAGATTTATGCCGATTTGAGAGTGTGGGAATGTTGTGCTATTAATTCTAAGACCTAAAATCACTTTCACTTCTAATAAAAGTACAGGATGTCTTTTTTTATTTGATTAATTAGTGCTACGTTTTGTAAGTTAGGCCGTTTTGGCCGTCTTTGGTGTAAGTAAGCTGTGGTTCGCGTTCAGCCATTTACAGGCTTGATGGAGGGTGAATTGTATCAATTAAATAGCGAGTAGGGATTTCTTGCGGCCGCAGCTTTAGCGGCCTCGAAAGATTAAAAGCTTTGACAGAAGTAGGCTGCGATTGTCCAAATCGCAAGGGATCGCAGCTTGAGTCTCGTAAACCGATTGGAGGCCTTAGAATAGCTAAGTAGCTTGCAGCCTCCCCTTGCAGCCCCGCAGCTCAAAAACATAGCAATTGAATGAGGCCCTAAATCTTTCAAAATAATAAAAAAAAAATCTAAATAAGCATGTGGAACAAAAATACATAGCATATATTTTGCATATTTTTCTCCCATACTCAAACACCTATATCGCTTCATATGTGTTCCTGCATGTAGGAGCACTAAATGGGGCATTTTAACGCCATATCGCTCAGAGAGTGCTAAGCATGGATTTAAAGGGACAAACGCGATTTGGTGCGCTATCAGGAGATTTAGCACTAAGCAGGCAATTAGAAGGCAAAAGAGCCCTATAGGGAACCAGCACTCAGCTGGGTAGCGTCAAGAATACATATATTAAATAAATATGTATTTATGTTTTAATTTTTCCTCTAATTAAAGTGCTGGAAATTTTGTTGACACTTAAAGATTATTCACAATAAGTTGCTGGTAAGCACATTGTAATTGAGAATTAAAATTCCGTTTTCCAATTGCATCAATTAATATAGTATTTTTTTTATATATATATATTACTACTAATAGATGTACTTCTTTCTAGCACATTATACTGTTTTCCTGACCACAATAAAGTGTAATCATGAATAGGTATAATGTTTCTTGATTATTCCCTCATATTTCTCTTATATATATTATAAAATCATTTTATTGATGAGGGAATTCTTCCACAAAAGTGAATTATTTTTTTGTGAAATGGTATGTTTTAGTATGAAATGTGAAACTTGTCATTAATTTTCTCATATTTAGTTGCAGCCTACATTTTTGTAGTCGTTTCCTGCAAACATAGAAAAGAAACATTAATGGGTAGCTGGCATGCCAAAAACACTTGGCTTCATTGTCAGGGCTGATTGAGACTCCCTATAGAGAAACATGGGGAGGCCAATTGGCCCTGCCAGCAAGAGCTGAAGTGCTGCTGATAGATGACCTTTTGTATCCTGCTTCCCGAATGTGTCAGAAATCCTCTTATCAACCAATGAAGAAAGAGACATATCAATAAGTACTTATCTCCTCAAGAAAAGTGCAATATAAGAATATTGATTACTAGGACTAAATGATTACCTATATAGGTGGTTGACCACCTATATACCACTATGCTGCAATAGCACCACCTAGTGTGAGGCAAAAAAAACGATGACAGAATATGGTTTCTATTTGTTTAGCAAGTAATTTATTTAAACATCTGTGTAGATACCAAATTGGGTACATGACCTTTAGTGGCTACCCATACTTTAAGAAATACCTTGTTTAAAAAAAACAAAAAAAAAACATACATATTGTAAGTTATGTTCTACTGAACTTTCTAAGGGATGCAAATACGAACACAAATAGCCAAGACGTTTACTCACAATAGCTAAATATACAAATTTGTAATTGTACAAGCTACCTATTGGAAATCACCAACCTAGAGCATAATGTATCTTGTATGCTACTGAAAAATATCCTTTTTATCCAGTTTGGTTTATCTTCACTTAATGTTCATTCTTTAACCCAATTCATAAAATCAAAATTAAATATTACATGTTCACAAATCTGGCAAATGTCATTATTATTATTATTATTATTAATAATAATAATCTTCTTTGAAAAAAGCTCTATTTAAAATGGGAAAATACATTATATGTGACACTTAACAGTACAATAACAAATCACATATAATAGTTGTCAAACTACGAATCATCGTCACGCTTTGCGAGCTTGCAAGAACTGCGAGGGGGCGCATTTGCAGAAAGTGGAGGCTCCCACGTCGGCTGCAACGAGAGGGGCCGCATTTGCAGAGGTGGAGGCTCTACGGTCCCTCACAACCGGTTACAAACACCCACACAAGCGGCACTTTGACAAACACGCAATCACTAAATTCGGACTTACACTAAAAAAATACGAGCCGCGGGAACTCGCAAAAATACGACTTTAATGGCCGAACCGTGCGCAGAGGAAAACATAAAAAAAAAAATAAATACACATCAAATGACATTAAAAAATTACCCACAAAATGGGGGTGCACCCAGGAACTCTGCAAGTGAAGTTACACCTCAATTTAAGTTCAAATTACCGAGTTTAGACACACAAAAATCCCCTAAGCGAGAGAAAAAATGGCTGCCGAAAGAAAATGAGGCTAAAGGACCGTAAAGCCGCAAAACACCACCAAACACATACAGATTTTCCAAAAAGCCGTACGATGTACAAGATACACTTTTAGCAAGGACGGTAAATCATCCACACCCGCGTACCACATACACATTCACCGCCATTTTACAACACTAATTTACAGAATGCGGAAGTACACAGCTACACTAACGGCTTTCCCCCGCGCACGCAGCCTATTTACACTACACACTGCACACATTGCTGACACTTACACCTCAGCTCCACAATAGTGTAAACCTACATTGTATGCTGCAGCAACATGAAAACAGATTGCCAGCTCTTCAGCACAATGCTTCCTGCATATATTACTTACAAATAGGTAAAGTATATTCATTTATTAATTTATTGATTATTTAATTAGCATACAAAAATACATACACAAAAAAAACACTATCACAATAAACACAAAAACCATTCACTGCGCGCTTCACAACGAGCGCCAACGCTGCTCATAGCACACAAAGTCTTGCAATAAGCTCAAATAGCAAATCAGCGCCGACCTTACAATAAGACCAAAAGCGCCTCTGATAAAAAAAAATACAACCAAGGCACAGAAGGAGCTCAGCGCGAGGCTCTCGATGAGCCCCGAAGGATCTCAGACCACCAAAAAAATGAATGTCTGTGCCAAACAGCATTACCTCCCTTACAATTTTATTGCCCCGTCATTTTTGACGGGCAAGTCACTAGTATTAATATAAAAAGAGGAAAGGTCCCTGTCCTTACATTCCAAACAAGATAGTTAGGCAAGTGATACAAACAGTGATACAAGAGAGATGAGTAACCAGTTGTTGGTTGAAGAAGGTAGTGGTGTGTCATGATGAAGACTGAACCAGCAGGTCAATTGATATAAGTAAACCTTTAAAAGGCCTCACAGTGCTTTAAACATTTTTATTTTAACTAAACCCAAATGGTATAATCACTGTAGGAAAGGAAGTGATTGATAATAGAGATATAGTTAATGCTGAGAAGTGCTTAGAAGTACCATTGGTGGGTTCCAGAGATAAATAGTGGCCTGTGCATTGTTGAAGAAAGACATCCCCTCCATTCCAGAGAACAAGCTTGGGGCCGCAGGGGATGTTCTTGAGGTTTGGATGCGGCCACCTGGTCACCTGCTTCCCACCAATGCTGTCGGGTATGGGCAGCCAATGGAGAGAATAACAGAGAGTAGCAGTTGAGGAGGAGAGATGAGTAAAGTGAATGAGTCTTGTGGAAAGAGTAGTGAGGATCGAGATATAGTGGTCAAGAATAAACATGATGAGTCAGTGTATTCAGATTTTTGTAGTGACTTGGGTAAGGAAGTTGTGAACTCAAGAGATGTTCTCCAAGTGAAATTGACAGGATTTAGCTAGAGACTGAATGTGTGGCTTGAAGGAAAGTGCAGAATCTAGTATTACTCCAAGGCAGTGCACCTCCCTCAGTTTGTCTTGATCAAGTTAATACATTTAATGACAATCAATAAAGATAAATGGATAAATGTAAGATTTGGAACCACATGAGAGTCTGCATCTGAATGATTTAACTACCCATAACGCAAAAATGCTATACAAATATTAGCTGCCACAGTAGATTCGATTGATTCTGCTAGATATGTTATTGTCTAGATATATCCACTACATTTATTTTAATACAAGGTAAGATATTATTTTAATTTGCCTAAAATGGATGTGTCGACAAATTCTTCCACATTTGTTATACTGATACAAATGTAATGCTCTTACCTTCCCTTTCTATTTTTCTTCCTTCACTTTTCCTCATATTTTAAATCAGTTCTGCAATTTCCTATTACTGTCTTTCCATTTATTCAATTCTTTGCCATTTCTCTTTTTAACTCTTCACTATCCCTTCCCTGTTGTATGGTTCTAATCTGGCCATGAGCTAAGGAGCAAGATGCCTTGTATAAAAGTGAAAGCTGGTACATGCACACTTTGTTTGGTTTGCTATTACAAAATATCACCTGAATATATGGATATATGAGAAAACCTAAAGCCAGAAGATAACATATCTGGATATTTTAAATTTACATTTTTACAAGTAGGGAAAGATGAATTAACCATGTTTATATCCCTTGGGTTATATACTTTAAGAAAACATGAGCCTCATTCAATTGCTAGCCTGCAAGTCGCGGGATGTAGGGCGTAAGTATGCAGGCCTGCTGCAGGCCAGCAGTGTCCACAACTTATGGTGCTATTCAATTGGCCGAGCCCGCAAGTCCTGGCCTGATATCGCACATCGTAAACCATGCTATTGTATGTAGCATTTGCGAGCTTGAACATGATAAATTAAGCAAGACCGTAACTCCTGATGCAGAAACAGCCAAAAGAAAAGGAGCCTGTCATCATGAAGGCCGTTGACATGTCAATTAATTAGCATTTCGGGGTCAGATATGCGATTGGACCTGCAAACCTGCAAAGTCCAAAATAATAAAAATTAATGAAGCCAATTTGATAGTCCATGTGGGTGGGCTGATATATATTAACTCAATGATTCCCGAGATCGATCTAACTCCCGAATTGAAACTAAAAATAAATGCTTTATGATTGCGACTGTTGTGCAATTAATTCTGTCTTTCATCACTTTCCCCGTATTTTGAAGTGCAGTATTTATTTTATATTTGCATTTAAAGTGTTCCGGACATGTCTTTAAGCCCTTTGTGAGTCCTCCTTGGAACCCGTAACTAGTAGTTCGACTTTTGCCATTTGCGGCCTTGGTGGGGTGGTTAGCGAGAGGGAATCAGAGCAATTGAATAGCGATTTGCGATTTTAGCCATTGCAACTCTTAGTAATCTTAGCCCGGAGCCCTGTGACCCATTCTGAGCCTGCAAATAAACACTGATTGAATAGCAAAATAACTTACGGCCTCCCTTACGCACTCCCTTCCGGATCTCTCGATGCCTCAATTGAATGAGGCTCCATATTTTTAGCAGTAGGCTTTAAGCAGGAAGATATTTGCATACATGCAATGACTGAATATACCTTCAACTTCAGGTAAAAATAAAATCCCATTCCAACCAACTTTCAACTTGAGGTCCTATGAGTCACAGGTACATAAAAAACAGGTATGATTTTACTTGAAAAAAAAATGGTGGAATTAAAAAGCAATATTAATTATAATAACACTAAAGGATTTGTTAGTGGCAATGGGCAGCAATAAGGTAAAAACTGTTCTACTTTTTAAACATTTTTATGAAATAAAGAAATGTTTTATTTTTTATATATTGTTTGTAATATTACATATATGACTTTCTCTCTCTCTCTCTCTCTCTCTCTCTCTATATCTATCTCTCTCTCTCTCTCTCTCTCCCTCTCTCTCTCTCTCTCATATATATATATATATATATATATATATATATATATCCATCCACCCTGGCCACCCACTGTGATAATAATTTAACATTTCCTGTATTAACAAAAAAACATGTTCACATTTCAAGAATACCTCAGTGATAACTAAATTATGGACATTTTTATACATATATGATTTAAGTAAGCTTTCATAAAGAGATCCCATAAAACCTAGCCGGTTTAATTTAAGTGTGTGGATAAAGGTAACAGCTGGGAAACCTCATTTAAAATTCAATAAATCTGCAGTTTTCTCCCCTTCCTAAAATCATCTTGCTCAGTTTCTTTTTCTTTTACTTTACCTCCCACTGTCTATACAGAAACAGATCTTTTTTAAAGTAACAAACTGTTCAATTTTGGATTTATAGTTCTTAGATAGTGAAACAGAGATATGTTGCAGAAGCTATTAATGAAAGATGAGCAAGTATATGAGGAGCATATATTTTCATTTGTGTTGAATTATCATATATTACGATATAAGAGGAATGGAGGGGCTAAATTATGTAGAAAGACTAACCAAATTAAGCTTATTTTCTCTAGAAAAAAGGCGTCTAAGAGGAGATATGATTACCTTATATAAATACATCCAGGGTCAGTATAAAGATTTGTCAAGGGAGCTTTTTGTGCCAAGAGGTTTTCAACTGACAAGAGGACATCCCTTGAGGTTAGAAGTAAAAAGATTCCACCTTAAAGAAAGAAAAGGGTTCTTCACAGTAAGGGTGGTTAATCTGTGGAATTCTCTACCAGAGGAGGTGGTGACAGCAGATTCGATAGATAACTTTAAAAGGGGGCCGGATTTATTTCTAATTAAAAAGGGAATTCAGGGTTATCATGTATAATTAGAGAGACAGTATTAATCCAGGGAGAAATCTGTAAGGAAGGAATTCATTTTTTTTTCTGTTTGCCTTCCTCTGGATTAATTAATAATTAAAAAATAAAAATAAAAAAAATAATTGATTAATAATTAATTAACAACTAATTAATTAATACTTAATCCACATATTGCAGATCAGAGGAGATCTTAAAAGGTTCAACTTGATGGACTGAAAGTATTTTTTCAACCTTAATTACTATGTAACTATGTAACTATGTAAGTGAGTTTTCCAAATAATGATAATCATAATAATAAAAAATAGCCAATATTACTGCTTCTATTACTACTAATAAATATAATAATAAAAAACTATTATGCTATATGCCACCCATGATGACCTGCTTTTTACTCAATTAAGGAAATTCACTATGACTTCTAAAAATAAAAAAATCTACATCCTCCTGTTCTTATTCAGTCGTTCAGTCGGGTCCAACTCTCTGTAACCCTATGGACTACAGCACATCACACACAATAGCTGTGTCCCTTATTGTGCTTATCCGTAGGGTTTTCTTGGCAAAGATACTGGAGTGGGTTCCCTGTTCCTTCCCCAGTCTCTGCTATGAACTGCCCATCTTAGGTGACCCTACATGGTATAGCTCAAATCTTGATTGAGGCACACACACCCCTTCACCACCACCACAAAGTAGTGATCCAGAATGGGACATCCTCCTACAAGGCATTAAAAAATATACACATATACTCTTAAAGTAAATGTTATGTCACAAGACTTGATCAGTATTCATAATGACCAATAGGTCATGTGGCAGAATTACATCATTACCCAAACCAAACCGATTACTTGTTCAGCAAACTAATAATCAGAATCTAGGAGCCCACATAAAACCTTGTAAGGTAGAACCTCTCTGTTCCCTATGGCCAGAAGGTCTATGCCAAAGAAAGGAAGAAGTAAGGCTTAGTACCTTATGGGATGAGAACCTTCCACTGGAGAAGGAATACAGACAACAAAGTGCCTCACAAAGTGACCCAGTGACTGACTCTGCCCTATGTCAACTTTTCCCATTAAAATTAACTTATTGTCGTTCATCTACTGTTCAGTGGAGTTTGGTGGTTGGACAGAGTTGTTGAAGCTAGTTTTCTTTTCAGTAGGACTATAACTTTTACAGGTCCACAACCAATCACAAATTTGCAAATCTTGTCACCCCTTCCCTGTTTGTCAAAGTTAAGTGAGGCAGTAATAATGCTCTGTATAAATGGATGGAGGAGCTGTTCTCCAGTTAGATGGATGCATAATCACTATTTAACAACTTTATTTGTAGGTTTGAAATCTATTAAAAATGTAAAATAGACAAAATTAAAATTGTTATCCACTGCTAGTTCACCCTTTAGTGGTTCTAGCTTTTTCTAAGAATCTGTAACTCAGACATAAATACATTGTTATTGTTACACAAACATATGTATGAACAAGTAATTTGTTTTTCTCAATGATCCCCTGATAATAGCATATGTAATTTTGGAATTTTGCAAATTGTGCTAAATGTTTTATATTTCAGCATATTAACTGTTTCACCATACTTGATCTTACTTACTTCATCAAGGAATAAACAGAAGCGCCTGTAAATGGAATACTTATTATTATTTTAAACTAGCGAATTGCCCGTCAAAAAATGACGGCAATTAAATTGTAAGTGAGCTAATGGTGTTTGGTGTATATAATGTGGGTGATTTATTTTTCGGCAAATACGTAGGTGTTTGTTGGTGTTTTCCGTGTTTAGACTGCTGTAGCTTCGTTTTTTTTTTTTTTTTCGGTGGCCATTTTTTTTAGTGTCTAAACTCTTTTAATTTGAGTTAAATTGAGGTGTAACTTTAGTTTTCGAGGTCCTGGATGCTCCCTCTTCCTGTAAGTAAGCTTTTTATGTATTTGTTGTGTGTGTTGTATTTTTCATGTTTTCATGTGCACGTGCTGCGGACGATTTTTAAGAGGTCGTAATGGGTCGTAACGTGTCTCGTATTTTGCTTGCGTAACGAGGTAAATTTTGCGAAATTCAAGCGTTAGCAACAACTCGCATGCTCACAACTATATATGTGATGTTTATTCAAGTTGTATTAAATGTGTCTCACTGTTTCATAAATGATTTCATGAAATAACTCAACATGACTTTATATACTGTGTTCAAACATGCAAGCTACAAGGGTAAAAATTGCAATTTCTTTGGAAGTTGCTATATTCGCTAATGAAACGCACATTAATGTAAGCAAACAATACACAAAAATCAAATATGGACGTATTATTACTGGGATATTCATGTTCTTAGTTTTTATCTTCATGCTCGCTTTTATAATCCATATTCATTTTATAGTAATAGTTTACTTGATATATCAGAACAGGCTTTTGTCTTTAGCTTTTATTGTGTGACATTCAGGGCCAAATGCACTAGAGGCCACTGTGATGGGAAACTGTAACAATGGCTGCCTTTTTGAACAAAACTGTAGGAATGCAAGCCTCACCATCCATCATGGGATGTACTAAGCTCTGATTGATAGATGATAGTTCGCTGATTGATTCCCTGTCAGTACACCAGTTGGGGGAGTATTATGAGCATATCAGTATACAGTAATGCCTCTCACTGCATGTACTAAGTAGCATAACCTATAAATTCACCCTTTGATACTGGTCAGCACATATACTGTCCATGTTATGTGTTAATATACAGCAAAATATTATATTGTCAATGCTATGTGCTAATGTGCTAATATTTGTCAATGTGCACCAGTTTTTATTATATAATTTACAGTAAAATTAGAACAGCTACTTTTAGTTTTCATTTGCAGAAAAATATTATTAATATAGAAGTCGAACATTTTATAAGTTCTTAAAATATAATTTTGCTGTTGTTCTGTCATTTAGTTGTGTCCGACTCTCCATGACCCTATGGACAACAGCACCCCAGGCATATCTGTCAGCAATTCACTCTGCTTCAGTGACCTCATCTATCCATCTCCAGCTTCTTCGTGTGCCTTCAGTCTTTGCCAGCATCAGAGTCTTCTCTGGGGAATCCTGTTTTCTCATGATATGGACAAAATATGTCAGGTTCAGCCTACAAGCAGCAACCTGGAGTAATGGGGGACTCTTCATTTTTTACATGATAATGAATGATGAACACTGCCCTATATAATCACATATCACACTCTTATTGATCGGCGCTACAGACTATCATTCTCTGACCACTTTATAAAAAGCAAATCTTAGAACATCCAGAGAAGCGTCAGCTACAGAGAGCGAGGATTGTAATCTTTTTATTGTCTTTACCAGACAGAAAATACTGTAAACATAAAACACAAACAGAATAAATCCAAACACCACAGCCAGTATAAGTTGTGGAGTATTTGAAAGTAAATCTATTTTAAATTGTTTAATAAACAAGTATATTGCATAAAATAATTTAAAGCAAACAGATTTATTAAAAATAGCTGTAGAAGTTGATGAGGAGCTTCTTCCCCCACTCATTGTTTCCAATTATATTAAAAAGATTTATGAGTGGAACTCAAGGTGTTGACGTATTTTTGTTCAACATTAGTATAACTAACAGCATATCTGTATTTTTGCTATGGATTATTATACAAAGAATGTGGAAATGCATATTAACTGTATTACATTTGCAATTTGTCCTGTAATTTCTAATATATATATCGCCCTATCTCTCTACTTCCCTTTACTTCAAAACTGCTTGATGGGCTTGTCTATAATCGCCTCACTCAATTTATTTCCTCCAATTTCCTTCTTTACCCCTTCCAATCTGTCTTCCAGGCCCAACACTCTACAGAAACAGCCCTCACCAATGACTTACTAACCGCCAAATCAAAACGTCACATCTCTATTCAAATTCGCATGGATCTCTCTGCTGCCTTCGATATAGTTGACCACCCTCTTCTAATCCAAGCTCTTTTGGCATCCATGACACAGCTCTTTCATGGTTCACACTCTACCAAGAAGATCACACATTTAGTGTCACCTTCTCTGGCACCTCTTCTTCACCTCTCCCTCTGTCTATTGCTGTACCCCAAGGTTCAGTCCTATGCCCCCTCCTCTTCTCCATCTACACATCCTCCCTTGGTACCCTAATAAAATCTTTTGGATTTCAGTATCATCTCTATGCAGACGACACTCAAATCTACATCTCTGCACCAGATCTATCATCCTCTCTTTTAGCTCAAGTTTCCAACTGCCTCTCTAGCATATTCTCCTGGATGTCTGCCCGTCAACTCAAACTCAACATGTCTAAGACTGAACTCCTTATTTTTCCCCCCTCTACTACAGCTTTCACTGCTTAAATATCTCTCACTATTGACAATGCAATCATCACTCCCACTTCCCAGGCCCGTTGTCTTGGGGATCTACTGGATCCCACCCTCTCTTTTATTCCTCACATCCAATCGATAACAAAATCTTGTCAGTTTCAACTAAAAAACTCCTCCAAAATTTGTCACTGTCTTATAGAAGACACAGCTAAAATTCTAATACACTCATAATATCTCAACCCGACTACTGAATTCACTCCTGCTGGCCTCCCCATCTCTCATCTGTCTCCCCTCCAATCCATAATGAACGCCTCCGCTAGACTCATCTTCAATACCAAACGCTCAGTGTCTGCAGCTCTTCTCTGTCAATCAATCCACTGGCTTCCCACAGCCTCCAGAATCAAATTTAAAATCATGACCCTAACATGAGCCCTCAACAACAGTGCACCCCCTTATATCTCTGCTCTTGTATCAAAATACTCTCCCAACCGCCCCTTCATTCTGCTAACAATCTTCTTCTTTCCTCCTCTCTTATCCCCTCATCTCACTCCCGTCTTCAAGACTTTTCTCGTGCTGCCCCTACTATCTGGAACTCTTTGCCTCGCTCCACTAGATTAACTTCCTGCCTCAAAACCTTAAAAAAATACTAAAAACACACCTATTTAAAAAATAATTTAACCTTCAGCCTGCTTCAAAACCTTTAAAAAAATCACTAAAAACACACCTGTTTAAAAAAGCTTATCACCTTCAGCCTTAATATGTACATCTGCACACTCCACAGCTTAATAACACTTACACCCACAATCTACAGTATAACACACAGACACCTCCACTTGACTAAACAAATTGCTTGCACAATTCCATCTTGAATCTATCACCCTCTTGCATCACACCTAAACTCTTTAGATTGTAAGTTTGTGAGTTATCAATCATGTGTTGGTGCTTTGGAAACAAGCCCTATGTATATTTGATTTTAAGCTCAAAAACAGGACCATCCATTCTTTGTAAGGTGTTAATTTTGTTTTTGCCATGTACTTAACCCTGTATAACTCTACGGAATATGTTGGCTCGTTACAAGTAAAGAAATAATAACAATAATATGTATATATATATGTATGTGTGTGTTTTAGTAATATGCTGGTGACATACAGACATACTGTAATAATTGAAAAGTATTAAATGATTAAACTGATTTTTCCCTAAATTGGCAATTAGGTAAATGGAAGGAATCATGGAACAACCGATCGAAAGAGTCCCTAAATTATAGCTTATTGGAGACCTCTATCAAAGTGCTACATAGACCCTATATTACACTGGAGCATCTTTTGAAATGGAAGCCTTCTGAAAACTCTAAATGTTTTAGGGGCTGCCCCTCAACAGGCACATTCATCTGTATATATTAGGAATGCCCGAAAGCCCAAAATCTCTGGCGGGACATCATGCATCTTGCTTCAAATGTATTCTCAATTCAATTGGACCCAAATATAGAAACTTGCTTACTAGGAATTTCCCCGCACATTTTATCCACTCAACAGAACAAACTACTACAGTTTGCACTACTAGTGGCCAAAACCACATAGCTAAAAATGGAAAATAAACACTCTTAACTTACAATTAGTCAAACAGAAATTAAATGATATCACGATTCAAGAAAGACTTACACATATTCTAGCAGATTCAGTTATCACATTTCTACAAATGTGGGACCCTTGGCTAAACTCCCAAGACAGCATTGCCCTGGAATGACAACAAATCACTTAACTTGAACCTCCAGCTCATATGGAAATACGTGGAGAAGGTCAAGGACCTACAAGAGACACAATAACTTGATGAAAAGGGGTAAGATATTCTTTCCTTTAAAAACTAAGGAAAATAAGAATACCAATGAAGGCGACTCGCTACTATTCCTATTAATTTCTTTTTTTTTTTTCTTTTTTTTTTTTATTCTGGTTATTTTATTTTCAATCATCTTTCCTTTGCCTTTTTTTTCTTTCTCTTTATTTTATTCTCTGTTTATTCCTACCTTAACCCATTTTGCAATGGTTATTAGACACAATCACGGATATTTATTGTTCTTCTATTTTTATTTCTTGTATTTCTTACTCCTTGACTTAAATAGATTTGTTGATAATACAAAAATAATTATTTTCATGAAAAGTTGTATTTCTAATTGTGTTAACTTTAAAAGAATAAAAAGTTAAGAAAAGTATTGTTGACATACACATTTATTCAAATCCAAAATCTTTAAAAAATCTTCTCCAATACAATACAACTTATTGTATGATCCAATAATTTTCATTTAACACAATAAAGAAAAAGGGCAAAAACATACTAGTATTGTATATCAAGTACTTTAATAAAATAAGCTAAATATACACTCACAAGATTAAAAGGAAAAGTCAGAAGGAAAAGTTCTTCCTCTGTAGATTTAGCTAGACTCCTCCTATTCCTTGAATCCACCTGGGGTCTTCTTTAACGTGCCAACATATTCTGTAGCGTTGTATAGGGGTTAAGTACAAATCAAATTTTTTTTATCACATAGCAAAAGAATGGAGGGCTCTGTTATTGAGTTTAAAATCAAACATACATATTGCTTTCCCCAAAGCACCAAAAGATATAAAAACTTGCAAACTTACAGTCTAAAGGGTATGGTGAAATAAAGGGGTGATAATGAGTTCATTCATATCAAGGCCGAAGGTGATATGCTTCTTTAAACAGATGAGTTTTTAGTGAGGTTTTGAAGGTTTTGAGGCAGGAGGATAGTCTAGTGGAGCGAGGAAGGGAGTTCCATAGAATAGGAGCAACAAGAGAAAAGTCCTGGAGGCGGGAGTGAGAGCAGGTGATAAGGAAGGACAACAGAAGAAGGTCATTAGCAGAGCAAAAAGGGTAATTGGGATAGTATTTTGAGAGGAGAGCACTAATGTAAGAGGGTGTATTGTTGTTGAGAGCTTTATATGTTAGAGTCATGATTTTGAATTTTATTCTGGAGGCTATGGGAAGCCAATGGAGTGACAGATAGGTGCTGCAGAAACTGAGGGTTAGGTGTGGAAGATGAGTCTAGCAGACACATTTGATATGGGCTGGAGTGGGGACAAACGGTTAATGAGAAGGCCAGCAAGGAGCGAGTTACAGTAGTCAAGGCAGGATATGATGAGAGAGTGAATTCGAATTTTAGCTGTGCCTTGAGTCAGATAGTGACGGATTTTGGAGATCTTTTTAAGGTGAAAATGACAATATTTTGTGATTGATTGTATATGAGGAATGAAAGAAAGGGGTTGGTCCAGTAGAAACCCAAGATAACGGGCTTGGGAGGTAGGAGTGAAGATGGCATAGTCGACAGAGAGTGAAAAGTGAGAAATAGAGGCTGAAGAAGAGGGCGGGGGAGATAATGAGCTCAGTCTTTGACATGTTGAGCTTGAGTTGACGGTCAGACATCCAGGAGGTTATACTAGAGAGGCAGTTGGCAACTTTCGCCAGAAGAGAAGTGTAAAAGTTATGATGCAGAGAGGTGGATTTGAGTGCCGTCTGCATTGAGATGAAAAGATGCCTATTGGTAGATTTAAATCAATAACTGTAAACAAAGACTTTTATGGGCTTTGTATGCAAAATTACAATTTAAAATACAATCCCAAAACATAGCATATGGTGGCCATGTTGGGGGAAAGCTATCCATCCACAAAAATAAACAAGCGCCTTGGTCACTTCCTTCCAGAGTGAAAAGAGATGAATATAACACATTTTTAAATGAGCACTTATGTCCTATATTTATAATATGCTCTTCTGAACAAATAATTTGATAACAATTAACTTGATAATGGACAAAATGTGTTTAGTGAATAAAATAAATAGATAAAGGGAACAACCAATGCAGTGTCTGATTAATTGCTTGTTTTGGCAATGGGTAGGGGACATTTAAAACAAAATATGATTAAAACATAAAACCAAAACACAAAATATGGGCATTGGTGCACATTACTTAAAAATATATGATTTCATGTTGCATGTGTACTTTTTTCTAATGCACCTAGCAAAGCATTTTATTGAGTGGCCTTCTGTAATGCTACAACACTATGGGTTAGTCAGAGTAATCTAAGAAGCAAATTTACTAGATATGATATTATGTAATGACTAACTAGGTAGGGTTAAATAGCAAGCTTCAAAAATAGCTCTGACATTTTATAGACTGATGACTCTATTAGGTACTGGCCAACTTGAATGTTGAAATATGTAGACTATATAATATTAAAGTGACACAATTCACGGATTCATGTTAAACCAATTAAAATTATTATTATTTAACAGACAAATATCTAGAGCACTATATAAGTTATTTTAAACATATTATATATATTTGTCAGGGCTGTTTGGGGCTGTATTCATTCCGCCCCATACTGTACTGACATCACTTAACGGAGATGCAATTTGTTGTGAGCTGTTTGATCCCATTCCTATGTCCCAGTCACTGTTCCAGTTTTTCAATCACTGAAGATATCCATGAGAAGAGGTTACTAACAGATTTACACATAGAAATGGCAGCAGAGGCTGGGATCTCACATTCATGGGCATTCAGGGACTGAGGGGATGGGGGAGGGACAAATCTCCATCCAGATTATATGAATCGGGGACACACAAAATAACAAAATTAAACTTAATCATGTATTACCAGATTTGGCCACTACCAGCACTATGGAGCAGTATGTCTTTCCCATGAAAGACAATATAATAACTGTATTTCTCAGAATTCTGAGCAGGAAACAGCTTTGAGCAAAGCTAGGGTTGGATTATACAAGTTTTTAACTTGTTTTTGACATTCAAATGTGAACACAAATGTACTATTTATATACCGCACGGTGGAAGGCTTCTAGCGCTCTTTTGCCCACCATATATTAAATGATTGTTGGGGTGAACTACCTACTCATAAGGTCCACAACACAAGCTTGGATCCTGCCCCGTGCTGATGATAGGCATTAGCCCTACGGAATATGTTGGCATGTTACAAATAAACTATAATATTAATAATAATAGGCAGTAACCTTGAAACAGCTGTACGTGGGTAGAATTCCCAGCTTGTGCATAATCCAACCTTGGCTTTGCCTAAAAGCTGTGTAATGCAGCGGGCATAAGCTTAAAGGAAGCCATGTTTAAAATGGTTTATGGATTGAAGAGTAAGGCATTTGAGGGCACATGTCCCTGCTCAGCTTCCCAGAGTGCAGTGTAATAACTGTATTTCTTGGAATTCTGAGCAGAAACAGTTTTTTAACTTGTTTTAGACATTCAAATGTGAACACAAATCTACTATATATATATATATATATATATATATATTTTTTTTTTTTTTAAGGCACTGCAGCACTGGGGCCTTTCCAGAGCAGAGCCCTGGTGCAGATGCATTGGCGATAGATCCGCCTCTGCTTTCTGTCCTATGAGTGAAGTTGTATCTCACCATTCAGGGCCACAGTTTGTCTCTTTAATAAACTTTATCCCCCCCCCCCCCCACCCCTGTTTTTTTGTCTCCTACACCCATACTCACATTGATCTCTCAATCTCTGTGTTTTGGTGAATTTGTATACCATCAGTTACTGTACAACATCTGTATACTGTGGATCATTTGTGATAACATGTAACAGATGGAAGAATACATTCAAACAACTTCATAACAAGATAGGATGGGATCCTATTTCGATTTCACACCTATTTTCTTTGTTACAGCTTCACTGATATAGTGGCAAGAATCAGATTATTGAAGGGGTTCAGTTGGTACAATATTACAACCATTTTTTTGTTGTAGTCAAATTGAAAAAATCATACAACTGAACATGTTTATTGCATATTGTAATATCATTTCTGCTGACACGCTCACATGACTTAGTCAAATAATCTAATAATATTACTACTTTAGAACAAATATTGTTCATGAGGATTTATTTATTCTATACTCTTATTAGTTTATGTTCCAAATGATTGACCAGGAAATATGTTACCATACCATTTGCTATCTATTCACTTCCATTGTGTTTACTTTTTATCAATTAATACAACAACAAAAAATACATTTTATTTCATGTGATAGGATCAAGGAGTGCTCAATAGGAGCTTATTGTTTTGTTTATGACAGTGTGTACTATTATAAGGATATACTGATCCCATTACTTAATTCTTCCCAGTGCAACCCTTAACTATTGTGTTTGCATTACACTGAAGAAGAGAGAGGAAGATGGAGGTAAACAAGGTATACTGAAGCACTTGGTATTCAGATGGTCATTGGTGTAAATTATCTTTATTTCATATTGCTAAATAATAAATAAAAATGCAGTTTATATAAATTAACATAAATAGTGGATATAGAAATACCATAATTGGCCTCACATTGTTTAAGTAAGAACTTAATTAACTTTACTCATATATCACATAAATTACTAGATTTTAGTGAATCTGGATTATAGCACGTTGCGTTTTATATTGGAATCTCTATTTTCATATAGGCGCCCCAAAGTATTGTTATGTTAAGAAAATTACATTTAAAAAATATTGTGTGTCGATTTCCTATATTTTCAAAAGCTTAGTTTTCGACGTGTTAGTTTTCTAAATTTTTAGACAACCTCTCCTATAAAAAAAGGATCATTGTAAAAAAGTGCTTTTTTCCAATTGTTTTTATTCCGAAATTTATAGCTTCTCAATGTAATAAAATCTTGGGAGGTGCAACTACTTCAAAAGAAAAATGTGTGTCTTGGAAATGTATGAATCATTCGGTGTCATATATATGCAGAATCAGAAAGATATATAGCCTGTAAAATGAAGTCAGGCTTGTTGTTTGTGATCCAACAAGAAAAGTTCATGGAAAAGTTTTCTACAGACTAGAAGGAACACAAAGGTTTGCCTTGAATTGTAAAATTGATTGATGATTTTAGTGCAATTTTAAAGTCATCTAATTGGGACATAAAAGCAGCATATTTGTTCATATCTCACCAGCATTTTGTCAGTTCAAGAATTCAATCAGTCTCCTCATACACTTTCCCCTTGGGTGGGCACACATTAAAGATCTAAAGCATTATCACTTTCATTGGCGGGCTAGGAGACATGACCCAAAGCACTATCCAGTCAATTATTTACATCTGACAGATGGCCTAAAGCCCAAGGCTTCAAACATGTAATTGTTTCATTTTTGCCAGTGTTGTAAAATCTTGGCAAAGTGATATTTCTACTAATCATATATCCTGCATAGAAATAACCAATTCTGTGAGTAAGACTGTATAAGCATCGGGAATGGCATTTTTTGGTATATTATATATAAAGATACCATACTCCAAAAAAAACAAAAAAACAACACAGTTGACATTATCAGATATTGCTTTTCAAGTAATAATGTTGGAGAAATGTTGAGTTCAACATAGCACATAAGAACGCTTGGTTGAAAAGGCCATGCAGTATCTCACAAAAGTGGGTACACTACACCCCTTAAATTTTTGTACATATTTTATTATATCTTCATGTGACAACACTGAAGAAATGACACTCTGCTACAATGTAAAGTAGTAAGTGTACGGCCTGTATAACAGTGTAAATGTGCTGTCCCCTCAAGATAACTCAACACACAGCCATTAATGTCTAAACTGTTGGCAACAAAAGTGAGTACACCCCTAAGTGGAAATGTCCAAATTAATACTACATCTATTGAACAGTGATCTCTTCAATTAATATATTTAATGACCTCTACAGAAAAAATAGCATGTGACTCAATGTTTGAGGAACCAGACAATGACATTGACTTACAATTATCTACTAACCTGTGGCACAAATACAAGACATAAAAGCATATTTTCTAGCATCACAGAAAGTGGAAAATTTAAGAACAATGAAATTGCTTCAATAGGAGAGAGAATGGCCTTGTTAGAAACTAAAATAAAGGATTTGGCTCAAACACAAGAGAAACGGATCTAGAATCACACGAGATTAGAAATCATTATACGGAATTCATGGAATTACCAAAAAATTTAGACAAGCGAATTAGACGTCACAAATTAAGTCTCAATAAAATTCCTGAAATGATTACAATTCTCAACAAATTCCTTATACAACTATTTACGCTGCTAGTTCTACAAATTTCAGTGACAGAACTATGTGTGCGTTGAGTACATGGAGAACTAAGACCTACACCAACGCCTGGAGAGATTGAGAAATCAAGAATTCAAAACACATTATGATTTATATGACTCTGACAGATGGCAATATCTTCATAAACATTATTTACAAACTTATCTAAAAAGTAAAGCTTATTACAACCTTACCATTTATGAAAGCCAATGTTTCCATAATAGAGATGATCCTGGCAGTATATCCCTATATAACATACTTAACTACCTAAATGCAAATAGTGCATTAACATATACACACAAATGGGACTATTCTAAATAGAGAAATAGATAATGGGAAAAACATATTTTCATGGGAAAAAATTATGAAGACATCAGAGAATCAAAATGTTTTCGTATTATAGAAAATAACTATAGAATATTATACTTTGGTACAGAACCCTCATAATAATAAATAAGTACAAGCTACGCATACCACCAATATGTTTGAGGATGTAAAATAATTGGGCGTATGCATTCATATATGGTGGGAATGCTCTAAATTCGAACATCCTGGAAAACACTACAAGAAATGACCAAAATCCTGGAAAACAGGAAATGATCAAAAAAATATGTTTACGCTAGACCCAGCATGGGTGAAGGACCCAAAAAATCTGGAGGAGATCAAGTTTAAAAAAATAAAAAACTGTGGTCCTGAGTGGTGCAATTCAACTCTACTCCCAGGACCCTGCTCTTGGAGGGGGCCCAGTGCTGCAGTGCCGCTCAAAAACGTTTTCTTATAATTTTTATTTTTAATTCTCAGTGCTCTGGGCTCCACACACCAACCCACCCGCCCCCAATATAATTAACAATTATATATATAGATAATTATATATATATAATATATATAATATGTATAAATATATATAAGTATAATTGTCTACCTGTCTATCTATCTATCTATCTATCTATCTATCTATCTATGGTCAAAAACAAATTATCTAAAAATGAATTGTGCCTAGAGCTGATATAGCAACTCACTGGCTGCAAAAACAAACACTAAGCATTAACTCACTAGAAAAAAAAAATATTTGCATACATTCTGAATGGAGAAAATTTCTTATTCCATGTTGGAGCCGGAAGATGAATTTTACAGTATTTGGAAGCCATGGGCAGAGTATAATAATTTAGATTTAACAACATTTTAGTAATAATCCTCGCCTTTTATATAAGGTTAACAATAATATATAGAGATTGAGGCATGACTTTCTAAGTTACTAACATTTTGCCATGTAATGCAAAGCAACATTTAACTATTCCATACTGCTATTTTTATGTATTATTATTTGTTTACATGTACGACTGTATGTATACAAAATAATAAAATATAACTTTCCAAAACAAAAACACAATTTACCTCATTAATGGCCACTGCTGTACCCCCACCTCTCATTGTCCGTAGCTATACTGAAAGGAAGTTAAATATTTCGACTGAGATAACATCGGTTTGGCTGTCTTTGTAAGGCTTACATTGGCCCTTTAAGAAAAATGAATGATAACATTTGTCAAAAGGATAATATCAAAAATATATTAACAAACTCGAAACAACACATAGGATGATGACTACATATGTTTAAGGCCGTTGAAAAAGTTGGCACAGACCAACAAAACGATCATTAGGCAGTAAAAAGGAGTCATTTACAGCTGCCTACTACTTTAAGTTTACTATGATTAGAGCTGCGAGGGTACCAAAAGTTTGGGTCACATAAATATTGTATTTTTGATGTTGTGGATATAGCCTGTAGTTTCTTCCAGCATCACAGTGTGAATAGAAGGCATCTTGACCATTTTGTAAATTTTTGCCAATAGTTTTTTATATTTGTATTTGGATCCTCATTGTGGTGGTACTTACGGTACATTTAGTCTTGATATGGAATATTGTTTTCAGTTGTCTGGCTCCAGGACCTTTTTTCCTTTTCTATTTATGACAGGCCACTTTAACAAGAACTGGGTCACCAGTTAGTGTGCCCACAGGTAGGAGGACCCTTTGACGGTCACAGGCCTACTCTACGGCTATCCCTGCAATTATATAACCAATGTTGATGGATGAAAAGAAAGAGAGGAGGAAAATGAGTTGGCGGGAAGTTCGAACAAGCATTGGTGGGTAGCACGAGAGGCTCAAAATAGCTATTTTTTTTAGCATTTTAGAAATGAAACATACATATAACCATGTGGTTGAATCTCTTAAGATAAAGTTTTGCTCTCAACTTCATGATGAGTATGATTAGCGGCTATGAGCCTCATTCAATTGAGCTTTCTGGAGATCCGGGCTTTGGAAATGTAGCCCGCAAGTTCTTTTGCTATTCAATTTGTGTCTTTTTGCAGGCTCTGATCGAGTTACGGGCTCTGGCCTCCGATTCACGCCTCTGGTTCACATCGCAAGTTAATGTCCCTCCAAGCCTTTGATCTTTCACGGCCGTAAGAGTTGCAAATGCTAAATTTGCAAATCGCTATTTAATTGCTATTCAATTGCTCCGATTCCTCCTCACTAACCACTCCGTCAAGCCCGCAAATGGCAAAAGCTGAACCATAAGTCCTGGGTACCAAGGAGGACTCGCAAAGGGCTTAATAACATGTACTTTTATTAAAAGTGAAAGTGATGTTAAGTCTTAGAATTAATAACACAACATTCTCAAGCTCGCAAATCCGCCCAGAAAAATACTTTATTTCATGTTTAATTTCCGTGTTATATCGATCCCGGCAATCAATGTATTAATATATATAATGGAACTTGCATGTAATTTAAGGCTTTATCAATTTAGCATTATATCTGGAATGTGTGTCCGATCATAACTCGTAATTGAAAACCGAAGGACTTTGAAATCCAACCTCCATGTTTCATTGAAGTAATGATGACGATCTCTGTTTCCATTAGCTGTTTTCTAATCAGGTCTTATGGCCTTGCTTGATTGATCATGTTTAAACTCCCAAATGCTACATACAATGGCATGGTTTTCAAATTTCGCTATCGGCCCATAACTTGCGGTCTTCCCGAATTGAATAGCACCATAAGTTGTGGACGATGCGGGCCCGCAGGTGGCCCACAGACGTACGGCCTATTATTATTATTATTATTATTATCGTTTATTTGTAACGCGCCAACATATTCCGTAGCGCTATACATAAGTTAAGTTACAGGCAATGACAAGTTAAAGATTCACACATTGCAAAGAGTGGATCACCCTGTCTTTGAGCTTGGAATCCGGTGTCCATAGCGCTTTCCCTAAAGCACCGCGCAGGATTGAAACTCGCAGACTTACAATCTAAAGGTTGAAGTGTGTATGTGGTACAGTAGGGAGAGAGTAGTGCTGAGCATGTTAGGTAGGAAGGTGATAGGCTTCTTTAAAGAGGTGAATTTTTATTGATGTTTTGAAGGATTTAAGGCAGGAGGATAGTCTGGTGAAGCGAGGCAAGAAATTCCAGAGAATAGGGGCAGCGCGAGAAAAGTCCTGGAGGCGGGAGTGGTATCATGGCCATAGAACTAACCTATTAAGGTTGGTTCGTTCTCTGATGAGCACCTCTGACTTAGTTTTTTTGTATATGCAAATTACCTTTAGGGTTTAGTCTCCCTAAAGGTAATAGGGGACTCCAGACGTGGACCCCTTTCTCACTGTACCTTAGGGAGTCCAGCTGCACCTCACTGACGAGGCCCATAAAGGCCGAAACGCGTTTGGGGTTTGCTGTTTCTCCTGTTCAGGGTAGAATTGCCTGGTATTTCGGGGCTGGGTCACTCTTTTGAGTGGGACCAGACTGATATACTACAGGATATTTCTCCCTGTGAAGGGCACAATTGGCTTACAGAGGTTGCTCTCAGAGTGGGTTATCATGGCCATAGAACTAACCTATTAAGGTTGGTTCGATCTCTGATGAGCGCCTCTGACTTAGTTGTTTTGTATAAATTATTATTGTCTCCTGCCTTTTCCAACATAACCTTAAATTTAAATTACATTTTCAGTTTTTGTCTCCGTATTTTCAGTTTTTACCTCCGTATTACACTTTGTCTTATAATGTAGGATATTATGTTTAGTGTTTCAGTGTCTGATTACATGTATTACAAATTTGCATTTTGCAAAGCCAAATTTCCTTACTCCTTGAGTCAAAATTTCCTAAATGTACCCAGTAGTTTTAGTTTCAAAGTGCCCTGGCAATTTACTGTATATTTTATCCAAATTGAACTACACACAAATAACAAACTGGAAATATAATATGCCCCATTTCTTGAAAAGTTATTTAAAAAGTAAATAATTTCTGAATTATAAAAGGGAAAGAAAAATGTCAGTGTTTTGTACCACTGAACCGTTTATGACAGTAAGCTTTTTTATGCAATGAAAGACCTTCAAGCTCTCGCAGTACAAGGTAAAAAAGTAGCCTTCGTTTCTTTTGCTTGAAAAATAGATTTGCTAGGGGTTATATGATAAAAACGTTCCTATATATTTGTTGCTATCTATATTTGGAATTTATTTAAACCACAGACACATTAGTGACATATTTATCTAGACTATTCTTTGCTATTGACTGAAAGCATTCTAGCTTAGCAGCCTATTTCCAGAGGACAGCAAAAGATTTAATAGTGCTTTGAGCACTTGCATTTTTTACTTGTGTAGAAATTATAATTAAATCTAATGTATTAGGGCATTTTAATGTTTTTCATGGGCGATTCTGTTAATGATTCAATATGTTTTTAATTTGTGTGTTTTTTAAGGTATTTTGGATTTACACTATATCTTTGCTTAGCACACTAGCTAAATTGCCTGTTTGATTTTGGACTAAGGAACTAATTCTGTAGATTTAAAAGTGCTTATTTTTGGATATTGCCTGTGCTAATTTGTTATGTGTATATTTTACCCAGCATCTACCCATTTATATGGGGTACGTTATTTACTCTTATTTTCTATTTTATTTTTACATACGACTTTCCAATATAATTAAGAATTAATAAAATTCAACAGGAAACCATGTTCAAAGAAAAAGCAAAATCCTAGGACAAGATGGCCCAACAAGGGTACTGGAGTACTAATTTTATAAATGTTGGAAACATAGAATAACTGTAAGTGGTAGTAACAAATAACGTAATCAAGGAATATACATATGTTATGTAGAGGATAAGGTTCAATGGTGGTCCAGTGGTTAAGATTTGGTGCTTTCACCACTGCAGGGAACCAAGAGGTCACACCACCCTGAAGCTGAGCATGGTTGGGCCCGGTCAATACTTGGATGGGAGACCACCAGGAGCTTTATGCTGTGGCCCACTGGAGAAGAAACTGGCAACCCACTCCAGATCCGCATGACCATGGACATAAATATGTGCCTGGTGTGTTACAGTCCATGAGATCACAGAGAATTGGAAATGACTAAACAACACAAAGAAAAAAAATCTAGAGAATTAATTAAACCTAAACATTTAGGTACGCTTCAGGCTCGGTGGATGTTTTGGTTCCTATCTCCCACTAAATTCAGTAATGTTCTCTGTGGCTGCATAGGATTCAAATGCAGCAAAATATTAAGGTATATTGAGGCTTACACAGTCTTCCCATAGTGTATCTTCAACATGAAGGAGTGTAAAGGTTATGCTGTATCTAAAACATAAGCTGCGATCACCATTAGCCTTATCAAATTGCGATTCAGTAAATTTAAAAGGGCTCTATTTGAGCACACAGCTTATTTTATTTACAGAAGTTTTTAGTTAGGGAAGACCTTGCTTTTGGATGGAAGTTCACTAACTAAAAACTTCTCTAAATTAAATAAGCTGTGTGCTCAAATAGAGCCCTTTTAAATTTACCGAATCGCAATTTAATAAGACTGCATGTCAGTATTCAGTATAAATGTTCCTAATCTATCCACTGGCTGATTTCTATGATAACAGAAGTTATCATAGAAATAAGTCAGTTCATTTTTTAAACTAGGAAGTAAGAACCTGGGTGGAAGCCTAGAGAGAGTATTGCAGAACTCATTAGAATAAAATAATCCTAATGAATTTTGTCAGCTCTAGGTCAAAAAAAAAAATGACTGCCCTTCATGTCAATCCTTAGTGAATCTAGCACAATATATCCTATTTTAATAAAAAAATAAAAAAATATTTTTTTTTTATTAAATGTGGATATTCTTAAATTAATGAAAAAGAACTTGCTAAAAACTCTTGCTCCAGAACTGAAATCATTCTATCACAATGAGGAACACTAGACTAAACAACAAATTAATATAAAGAAATTGGATTATTTTGACAAATCTTGGGCTGTTTTTTCCATCATTACTACATCATTTCTGCCACAAAAAGACATTGATAAATGACTCTCTTGCTTGTAAAGGTGTGCCTCTGGGAGGTACCAACGAATGATGTTAGCCAGGTCTCCATGTGGAGCAGGTTAGGAATTCTTGTCTAAGACATTATACTGTAATTGAGCATGTTTATTTTTCATCTTTGTACATGCCCTTTGTGAAGCTTTTCTTTTTCTGTCAACGACATGTACCAGAAGGCTCTGCAAAATAGCTGAGATTCCCTTACAGTTTACACAAGAGGAGAAAAATGAGCGTTGGTTGCCATGTGAATCGGTGCTTGATGGAAAACTGGTAACAACGTTTAAAGTAATATATACTGCATGCTAGCAAAAGAAACAAAAATATGCAAACTTCTTTTTGATGTCTTCTAGCAAAAATGCACAATGCTTATAGGAGCAAATACTTAGACTTTATAAGATGGGGGCTAATGTACTTTAGCAATTAAAAAGTAGCAATAGCAATGAATAAAATTATATCTAATTGCTAAATTAAGAGAAAGAAAATGCCAATCTCAAAGTCCCTTGTAATATATTTTTATCCTTTATTTGTAATGCACCAACAAATTCCATAGCACTTTATAGGGGTTAAGTACAAGTCAAAAACAGTTTTAACACATTTAACACATTATTGACCTTAAAATCAAATGTACATACTGTTTTCCTAACAATTTTGAAAAATTGCACTATCTATCTACGGTATCTATCTATCTATCTATCTATCTCTCTATATCTATCTATCTATCTATATCTATCTATCTATCTATCTATCTATCTATCTATCGTTCTATCATTCTATCGTTCTATCTATATGTCTATCTATCTATCTCTCTCTCTCTCTCTCTATCTATCTATCTATCTATCTATCTATCTATCTATCTATCTATCTATCTATCTATCTATCTATCTATCTATCTATCTATCCCATATATTAATCTATCTATCTATCTATCTATCTATCTATCTATCTATCTATCTATCTATCTATCTATCTATCTATCTATCTATCTATCTATCTATCTATCTATCTATCTATCCCATATATTAATCTATCTATCTATCTATCTATCTATCTATCTATCTATCTATCTATCTATCTATCTATCTATCTATCTATCTATCTATCTATCTATCTATCTATCCCATATATTAATCTATCTATCTATCTATCTATCTATCTATCTATCTATCTATCTATCTATCTATCTATCTATCTATCTATCTATCCCATATATTAATCTATCTATCTATCTATCTATCTATCTATCTATCTATCTATCTATCTATCTATCTATCTATCTATCTATCTATCTATCTCTATCTCTATCTATCTATCTATATCTATCTATCTATCTCTATCTATATCTATCTATCTATCTATCTATCTATCTATCTATCTATCTATCTATCTATCTATCTATCTCTATCTCTATCTATCTATCTATCTATCTATCTATCTATCTATCTATCTATCTATCTATCTATCTCTATCCATCTATATTTCTATTTATGGAAAAGAACACTAATGTATGTATTGTTAACCTCAACATGTTATGCCATACTATTACAAGGGGATATTTACTGACCTACATCGCTGGGTATAGCCTGATCATGGGTTGTCCTACACTTAAGATATGGAGCCTCATTCAACAGAGGCATTGTAAGTTACCTAATGTAGGACTTACATTTGCAGGCCCACAGCGTCCTCAAGTTAAGGTGCTATTCAATTAGCCGTGGCCGCAAATTAGAGGGCGATAACGCAAATCGGCAACAATTGCCTTCGCAGGTAGCATTTGCGGGCTTGAATATGTTAAGGGAGCAATCCTGTAACTCCTAATGCAGAAACAGCCAATGAAAATAGAGATCGTCATCATGACCAACCTCCAAGCCCGTAACTCCTAAGTGAAGGCTGTAAGACTATGAAATCCAACCTCCATTTTTCGAAGTCCTACGGGCTTCAACCTCCAAGCCCGTAGGACTTTGAAAAATAGAGGTTGGATTTGAAACTCTTTCGGGTCTTGGAAGTTGAAGCCTGTAAGACTTCACATTAATTGCTGTGATCGATATAAAACGAAAATTGAACATGAAATAAAGTATTGGAGAATGTTGTGCTATTAATTCTAAGACCTAACATCACTAAAACGTTTAATAAAAGTACAGTTTTGCTTTTTTATTTGCTTTTAAAGTGCTCCGATTTGTCATTAAGCCCTTTGCGAGACCTCCTTAGTACCATTAACTTGTGGTTATATATTTGCCATTTGTGGGCTTGACGGAGTGGTTAGTGAGGGGGAATCAGTGCAATTGAATCTGGATTTGAGCGTTCAAGACTCTTACGGCTGTGAAAGATCAAAGGCTTGGAGGGCATTAACTTGCAATTTTACAAATCGCAATGGATCGCAATGAATTGCAGCTCAGAGCCCGTAACTCAATCGGAGCCCACAAACAGAAGCCAATTGAATAGCAAAAAAACTTGTTTATCCATAAGGTTTTCTTGGCAAAGATACTGGAGTGGGTTGCCAGTTCCTTCCCCAGTGGATCGCAATTTGTCTGACCCCTCTGTGTGACCTACCCATCTTGGGTAACCCTACATGGTATAGCTCACAGCTTCATTGAAGTACACAAGCCCCTTCACCACAATGATCCAGCGATCCTGTAGGGGCACAGGCATCTCAGTTGTACTATTTATCTAATTTTATATTATTTTCAGATTTGAAGTAGTTTAGAAACAAAGAAAACGCTTGCTATACTAGGGAAACATAAACATTTGTACAAAAGAATAACTCATTTATAATACAACACAATCAATATATAGTTGCACTAATGTTATTAAGCACCTTAATTAAAGAGTGGATTTCCCTTTTTGCATTTTTCCACATGAGGCTTGTAAAATGAGGCCTTTACAGATAATGTGTAAGATTGTTTATTTTAGCAAATACTAAAATGTCTCTTTACATGATATTTATGTGTATTTTGTGCTTTGGATGTTCTGTGCAAAATAAACATTAAACCAAACATTGCTGACAGTACTACTCAGCTACATGTCACTTAGAGCTATTGCATTTATCTTGTTCTTTATGTTGTGATAAGTATAATTTATTAATTCTTCTGTTGGAGATGAGACAATTTCTCTCATCACGTTCCATAAAATATTGTGAAATGACTAAATTACACAGAACAGTTAGGGTACACAGAAATCAGTCTGGAATGAGCAAATTCTGGGATTTTACTCATTAATGGTTTGTGCTATACACAGGCAGGGATGCTTAGCATGAGATTGTAATGTCCAGCTTCTATAAGAGTCAAGTAGTAAAGGTCAGTATAAACAACTTTTCAATGCATCAACATTAAAAGTGGATCTTTTCGGAGACAATGTAAGGGGTTCCCTTTCGTCTTTTACACAGGGCTTAGCAGTTGTGGTAGAGTGTACTAACACTTCCCTGAAATTCTCTCATTGCTGAATAGTGCAGCACAGATAAAGTAAATTATACTCTACTCTCAAAAATAAACAGTTAATAAAATATGGGAGGGGTACCAGCCTGAAGACAGTGGGTAAACTACGGTACCTATTTTCAATGTATGTTTTCTAACAAAAGATATACTTTTTAATGAAAATATATTGAAACGTTCAGTTTTTGAAAACTGAATAATTCCAGCGTCTCTTTTAAATGTTACTATTACAAATAGTGCAGATCTAGAAGCAACTGAGAGCCAAGTGAGAGCTTAGGTAGGTACAGGATATAGTAAAAAGATAAATTTCATTTAAAAACTATTTTTACTTTCCATGTTAATCTAAAACAATGTTTCCTACAGAACTGGAAATTCATTTTCACTCTTTAATCTAAAGCCACTTTATACATGGCTCCATTTAGCCATTATAACACAGCTTTCATGAATAGCATAGGATTGATCTATGTATCTATCTATCTATGTATCTATGTATCTATCTATCTATGTATCTATGTATCTATCTATCTATCTATCTATCTATCTATCTATCTATCTGTCTGTCTGTCTGTCTGTCTATCTATCTATCTATCTATCTGTCTGTCTGTCTGTCTGTCTGTCTGTCTGTCTGTCTGTCTGTCTGTCTATCTATCTATCTATCTATCTATCTATCTATCTATCTATCTATCTATGTGTCTATCTATCTGCCTATCTGCCTATCTATCTATCTATCTATCTATCTATCTATCTATCTATCTATCTATCTATCTATCTATCTATCTATCTCTCTGTCTGTCTGTCTGTCTGTCTATCCATATATCTATCTATCAATCAATCTATCTATCTATCTACCTATCTATCTATGTGTCTATCTATCTATCTATCTATCCATATTTCTATCTATCTATCTATCTATCTATCTATCTATCTATCTATCTATCTATCTATCTATCTATCTATCTCTCTGTCTATCTATCTATCCATATATATATATCTATCTATCAATCAATCAATCTATCTATCTACCTATCTATCTATGTGTCTATCTATCTATCTATCTATCTATCTATCTATCTATCTATCTATCTATTTATCTATCTATCTATCTATCTATCTATCTATCTATCTATCTACTGTATCTATCTAATGGGATAGATTTTCCTATCATTGATCCTACTGGGGGTCTGGTATGTTGCGGTGATAATGGAAAGTACAACTTCTCATGCCCTTAGGAGCCTGTCTAGCAAGTTCAAGTCTAAATGGAATTCACTTATGGTTATAGCTTGGAGAATGTTTGTTGGGTTATGGTTCAGTTGACTGCTGTCATGGCTCTTGAAGCCGTGGATGACTTAGAAGCTGAAGTAAGAGCCAGCAAAGGTTCACTTGATCCATTGTCCTCCTGCACTAAGTAGCAGAAAGAAGAGAGTCATTAGCCAGGGCTTGGTTAGTTTAGGATATTCATAGACCGATGCCAGGGGTTTAGACAATATTCAGGTGGTTGTGCTAGTTAATAATCACAGGGTTGTATCTTTCCTATATATAGTCCACGGACTAGTCTCAGTGGTCCACTCACCAGGTAATTGCAAGAGGGATTTGCTCCAGTAAAAGTCATTTCCCAGATATTGGGTATTCCTACTACATTGGAAACTAAATAGTCAGCGGGATATTCTCTCTTCATTCCAAATAGCATACAAATCCCACCCATTTACTTTTTGCAAACTAGACATTAACAGCCTTATTAAATTGTGATTTGGCCAATTGAATAGGGCTCTATATAAGCACACAGCAAATTTTGTTTACAGAAGTTTTTAGTTAGTGAACTTCCATCCAAAAGCAAGGTCTTCACTAACTAAAAACTTATGTAAAAAAATATGCTCTGTGCTTATATAGAGCCCTTTTCAATTAGCCAAATCACAATTTAATAAGGCTGTAAATGGGTGGGTCAAAATACTTCAAACTCAATATATAGACAAGAGTTTCAAGCACATTTGTACTGAATATGCTAGATTGAAATGATGCATGCAACAGCAACATTTATGTGTATTAATACTATCAAACATAAATATACAGTAAGCTATTTGAATAGTGAAATCATTAAGTATTTTCCTTGCATAAAAAATGTAATATATTTTCCATTACATTCAAGTTGTAAAACTATGCTGGAAATAAATAGATAAATCATATATTAGTCACAGCTTTCTGCATCACATCTCAGAATTTCAACAAACCAATACATTCATGTGGCTATATTCACTAGCACAAGAGGTTTGTCACTAATGAGGCGACACTTTCTATACTATACAGAGCTTCTTTTTCTGGTTGAAGAGATCATTTCACACTAGTTCATTGACTCCATAAGATAACAGAGTAAATGGAAACATCTCACATCATTAGTGACGCCTCTTATCTTAGCAACTCATAATGTCGGTCCTTGCTGAACACTGCCATCTAGCTGTATACGCCACAAAACATCTTACTGGTCTTTATTGTATTATTATTATCACAGTTTTTTTTTTTAAAGCTCCAAGATATTATGAAATGCTGTACAGGGGATAAATACAAAGAAAAAATAAATAATAATATTAAACACATTGCAGAAAGTTTGAGTTAAAAGTCTTAAATACTTGTTCCCCCATTCAATTGCAAACCCGTAATAACCGTCATACAGGCTGCATGTCTGCGGGTTAGAAATTTGTTACAATTCTGGCTGTATCCAGTTGACTCAAGCCCGCAATTACATGGCTAAAGTCTAAAACCGTAAACCCTTCTCTACATTGCAAGTTGCTAGTGGGCTGGAATACATGGGATGCGCAATTACAATCCAATAACGTAGTAATTACAGTGTGCGCTACAGCCCTGTGAGCTAATAGAAAGTGGGCTATCACATTATGATTGACAGGGAGAGATAACAAAGCTCTGTTCCACCCTCCCCAGCGTTGTCTGTGTTGTATTTACTCACGAAGTAGCACGCAGGACCCGGAGTTGGTGGTTGGAGCATTGAGAGAGAGAGTAGGCGTTTTGACAGAGCAGGTTCTTACGATTTTATTGATTTCTATTTCTTAAATACCTATTTTGCACTTAATCCTTGAAAACACATATCAACTGATAACACATAATATAAATACACACAGTAAATATTACACATAGATATAGATATAGATAGGTCACTACACACATGCGCCCCACCCTTTATTCCAACAATCAAAATTACACATAAAACATAAAAAAAAAATCTCATATTTACACATATACTTTTGTTGATTTATCCTTCTATTGTTGTCATGATGCCTCTGACCACCAGTTCTTGGGACTAATATGACCACCCAGGATGATTAGGATTTTGGGGATGACCATTACCCTGGCTGCTTAAAGACTCCTATCAGGACTGCCTCCTGGGAATATGTAGAGCCACCTATAGGCTGGAGGATGTAAGGTCCATTCATCAATCCTTCATACTTCACTAACATAATTAACGGAGAGAAGAAGTGATGTCACATAGTTGATAGAGATGGACAAGAAGAGAAGGTGGAGCCGCCTATAGGATGTAGGGCGTAAGATCCATTAATCAGTCCTTGCATATTAAATTTGCCATATTTGGGATGTATATCAAATCCGCTTTGGAAAAATAAAACACTGACTTAAACAAAGACAAATGATCTTCTTTGTTAATATTGACGTCCAATTAGTCAGTTAGGCGAGCTACACGTGTGATGGCTGCACGTTTCAAATCTAAATATCAAATCTAAATACAAGCACATTCCACTTATGCATGTGTATTTGATTCAACCTATGTCTTGTACATTAACCATTAGGTATTTTAATTAATTATCTGCATATTCCACTTTTGCATGTGTATTCGATTTAACCTATGTCTTGTACATTAACTGTTGAGTATTGTAATGAATTACTTGTTTAAGTGATTAACAATAATATAAGCCTTTCTATGTAATATGTCATGTAAGTGCAACAAGTACAGAATGTCACCAAGTAAGAAACAAAATTAACATCCATCAGATATTTATGTGATATATAGATAACATAAGAAGTGTAATATATGTCTGGATCTTCTAGACATGCTTCACATTTGAATCAATAAAAATAATCGAAAATGTGTGAATCATTATGGGCCACCAAAGACTGCGACGTGCTCCATAAAAATAAGACTCAAAAATACAGCTAGTTTTGACTGAAGTGCCTAAATAAGTGCAAAGATGGTCAGAAATAGAAATGCCAGTACATCTGAGGGTTATAAGTGAGTATACGTGCTTGTGGTGAACGAACTCAGTGTTAAAATAAATATGATACTAAGTCGCAAACCTAGTAAATGTAAATCATCATGATGGAAACTAATAATACTATTAAAGAATGAACTATGAGTTATAGAAATAGATAAATAGCTAAACAATGTAGGCATATATAACAATAAATATGGCTCACACTAAAATGGACAGGTGTCTACCAATAAAACTTGGTCAATCAGACCTACTGTACATATTGAATAGATGGTAAGTAAGAAAAACCTTTGTTTGGCTGTTTTTATAGAGGATGTATGTAGTTGATCCGTTGATTCTTTCTAAAAAAAAAAAGACATCTTACAGTATCACTTCTGTAAGGTCCCCACTGAACATTGTCTATGACACATACTCTATGCTGAACTGAATGTCAATAGATGAACAGCTGAACAGTATTGTCATATATAGTAATGACTATGGTGATGGTTCATATTATGATGGATGATGGACAATGTCTGCTAACAATAACTGGTCCATTAGACCTGCATAGGAGTAAGAAAAATCTTTGTTAAGGCCATTGGGGTTTTGATATTGTAAGTAATAGATACACTGACTCACTTTCTGCAAAAGGTGTCTGTCACTATCAACCTTTGTGAGGTCCCAACTGGACACTGTCTATGACACATACTTGCAGACTATCTACTTGTTTATCATGAAATAGTCTGAAATGTCTGGTTACTGGTGTCTCCAGATCCTTTCTAATTGCATACACATGCTCCAATATCCTTCTGCATAATTGTTTTCCCCACATAAATCAAATTGCAGGGACATTCTAATATATAGACAACTGCTGTAGAGCCACAATTAAAAAATTGTTTAATGTCCTTATCCTTAATAATCTAAAGGTCCAAAAATTGTATTTTGGTGGAATTTATTGTATATGTAAATTTGAGACCTAAGAAGTTCCAGTTCAGGATTTCCACAAAGGACACAAACTCGGCTGCATCACCCAGCCAACAAATGTGAATGTTATCTATGTAGCGATTTCACAATAAATACCATCATGTTATCGCTGAAGACATAGTTAGCCTCCCACCACCCTAAAAACAAATTGGCGTAATTGGGGGCACATGCTGTGCCCATAGCAGTTCCCCCGATTTGATGGTACCATTTTTAATTAAATAAAAATTATTTCTGGTAAGTATAAATTCTAACAATGTTAGAATAAATGTTTCCAGTGTTTTCATATCTCTGCTTCTAGACTGTAGAAAGTAAGCAGTGGCCATAATGCAAAAATTCACCTTCAACTGAAACTTGCTGGTGGGTTGATTCATACAGCTACAGAGGAAGGGGGAAGTTTTGACATGTGAGTCTGCAAAGAAAAATGGATATAAAAAAATAATACAGTTAGAGATTTACAAATACAGTACTCAAGTATACACAAACACATGTATTCTGCCTGATTATCATTTCACACCGAGAATACAATGGATAACACACCATAACTTTAATGTTCATCTGTTTATTATTCTAAATCACACCAAAACTATTATTGGGGT
This sequence comes from Discoglossus pictus, assembly GCA_027410445.1. Taxonomy (NCBI): domain Eukaryota; kingdom Metazoa; phylum Chordata; class Amphibia; order Anura; family Alytidae; genus Discoglossus; species Discoglossus pictus. Next base: position 43,120,562 of record CM050165.1, read on the forward strand.
AAAACAGTAGAACGTAGTCATAGAGCCGCCTTTGGGGAAGGTGTGTCCAGGAGTTTTAAGCAGGCATTAGTAGGTAAGTAAATTTTTAAAAAAATATATAAGGATGAGTGCAGGTGCTCGGTGAGGACCACAGTTTAAAAAAAAATGCGTTTTGAGAGATTTCAGGTCAGTGCTGAAGCAGCACATTGTAGTTTTAGTCTTTACATTTTGGTATCAGGCAGACCATTCAGTGTTGGTGGCATGGGCTGCCATATTTGCATCACAGTTTCACTTCCTGGCATCTTGTGGAGCTGTGCAAGGGCAGGGCTTAGTGAGACTGAGCAGATGACCTCAGAGAAATCCAACTACAGAGAGCTCTGCTTGGTTTTTGCTTTTTTGAAGGTAGTACTGCAATACAAGGTACATTTTTAAAGTACATTGAAAGCTGAATAAAGGATCAAAGCCATGTAAGTACAATTTTGGTAAATGAGTATCTATATGTATCTCTGTAAATGTACTGTTTGACTGTTTTTATAGAGGATGTAGATAGTTGATCCGTTGATTAATAATAAAAAGGACATCTTACAGTATCACTTCTGTAAGGTCCCCACTGAACATTGTCTATGACACATACTCTATGCTGAACTGAATGCCAATAGATGAACAGCTGAACAGTATTGTCATATATATAGTAATAACTATGGTGATGGCTCATACTATGATGGATGATGGACAATGTCTACTAACAATAACTGGTCTAATACGCCTGCATATTAAATACATGCTGAGTAGGAAAAACCTTTGTTAAGGCCATTGGGGTTTTGAGATTGTAAGTAATAGATCCATTGACTCTCTTTCTACAAAAGCTGTCTGTCAGTATTACCTTTGCAAGGTCCTAACTGGACACTCTCCATGACACGTACTTGCAGACTATTTACTTGTTTATCATGAAATAGTCTGAAATCTCTGGATACTGGTGTGTCCAGATCCTTTATAGTTGCATACACATGCTCCAATAACCTTTTGCGTAACTGGCGGATTGTTATGCCCACATAAATAAAATTGCAGGGACACTGTAATATATAGATAACCGCTATAGAGCCTCAATTAAAAAATTGTTTAATGTCATAATTCTTTCCAGTTGCAGGATATTTGAACTCTTTTACTGGCTTAATGTATCTGCAGGTATTACATCTGCTACATCTAAATAGGCCTCTCATGGGTTTTAACCATGATTTGTACATGCTCGGTTTGTTATAGAACCTAGAAGTTAGTAAATCCGCCAGATTTATTCCCCTTCTATAGGTAACTGTGACTTTAGTGGATAGTAGTTTGTTCAGTGCTACATCTTGAGTGATAAGTTACCAATATTTGTTTAAGATTTGTCTAATGGCTTGATGGTCACTGTCATATTCCATTATACATCTGACTGATACATCTTCTGGTTTTTGCTACAGAGCTACAGAGGAAGGAGGAAGTTTTGACATGTGAGCCTGCAAAGAAAATGGATACAAAAAAATATCACAGCTAGAGATTTACAAATGCAGTACTCAAGTATATACAAACACATGTATTCTGCCTTATTATAATTTAAAACTGAGAAAACAATGGATAACACACCATATCCCTAATGTTCATCTGTTTATTATTCTAAATCACACCCAAACGGGGTAAAACAGTAGAACATAGTCATAGAGCCGCCTTTGGGGAAGGTAGGTCCAGGAGTTTTAAGCAGGCATTAGCAGGTAAGTAAATAATAAAAAAATATAAGGATAGGTGCAGGTGCTGGGTGAGAACCGCATGGATTTCAGCTCAGTGCTGAATCAGCACGTTGTTGTTTTAATCTTTACATTTTGGTATCAGGCAGTCCATTCAGTGTTGGTAGCATGGGTTGCCATATGTACATCACTGTTTCACTTCCTGGCTTCTTGTGAAGCCGTGCAAGGGAAGCGCTTAGTGAGACTGAGCTTTTTGAAGGTCGTACTACAATACAAGGTAAATTTTAGAATTACATTGAAAAGGTAAATAAAGGATCAAAGCCGTTTAAGTACAATCGTGGTAAATGAGTATCTGTATATGTCTATGTAAATGTACTGTATAAGTCAATTGAGATCCACTACAAAGGGGGTTCTGGAAGTGGAAAAGAGAGTGTACAAGTTGAGGGCCACACGGGAAGAGACTCTTGAGGCCCCTTTCCAGCCTCTTGCCCACCACTGCTTTATTTCTCCTTTATATACTGCAAAACCCGTTTGGTAGGAACATTGTATTTAATGTATATCTACTGCAGTGAATTGTACTTTTTCACTGTAACAAATTACAAAAGGTTACAAATGGTCACCACATGCTTTTGAAAGCAGCCAGCAGCATGTGGCAGACATTTTCATGGCTTCATCAGTCACATATTTTGCAATATGAAAAATCAAAAGACATAAAATAAAAAATGCTATTTTCTGGATAATGCTTCTTTACCTCATTCCCTTATTTCATTTGTTTTTATACTACCATATGTTTCAACATTTAATACTAAGGTTGTATATTAGAATTCCATGACTTGTGAAATAGAATAAAATAGGGTGCTTTATCTAAAATTTTTTGCAGATCTAAAAAGTATATATTTAAAATACCATGTTACATTACTTACTATTTCAAATACACACAAACAAATAACATTGAGTGTCAAGTAATCTAGATTAATAAACAGAGTATTGCCGTATATACACTAGCAAAACCTCTATTTTTCAAGGTAGGCACCAGACCCCCAACCCGTAGATGATGAGGTCGGAAAGTTGAGAACTTGTGTCCTGGAACTGTGCTGCAGGAGTTAAGGGAATGAGGAGCAGCTACGGGAAGAGGAACAGTTATGGAAAGGGGTCTTGAGGAGGAAGCAGTTATTGGAAAGGGTCTTGGAAATGGGTGCTGTTATGCGAAGGGGTCTTATGGAGGGGAGCTGTTATGGGAAGGAGCCTTGGGGAGGGGCACTGAGTGAGTTGGTACCGGGGCGGGGGGTGGACATACCGTTTTTTTTCTTTTTGCACCAGGGCTCTTTATTTTCTAGTCCCGCCACTGTTAGTGATATAAGACATGCAGAAGAGTTGATGGGCTCACAAAATGTTTAATTTCAGAGCTACAACAGGAGATGAAAAGCGGTGCTAAAAATGGACCTTCAAGTGTGAGTTATCTCCACTTTTTATCTCTGCTTTGTAGCTCCATTTTTAGCTCCGCTTTTCAAAAGTAAAAACTAGAGAGAAAATTGGAGTTAAAAGGTGGAGGTAACACCGGAGATAAAAAGTGGAGTTAACAAACTGGAGATATAAGTGGGGAGTTGGGAGGGAAAACTTTTTTCCCCGGGGTCCTTCATTCGATAGCTCCACCACTGCACATATTAGATATGTAGAAGTATTGAATTGTATAATAATACAGCAAAAAACAAAGGTCTCAAATATGCTGCTTGCCATGCTAAAGCATGCAGATATCAGTACTTCAAAGAACATCTAGCCGGCAGGGGTGTGGAAGCCAGTGTGGGGATGCAGCTCATTTTATACACAGGCCGTAAAATAGCTTATTTATACATACATACACACATAGAAAAATCCCATTCCCCCAGTTCCTACACAGGCCTTCTTTTCTGGATGTCCAAACTATTAATTCTGTGATTACTGAACAAATGTGCTGTGATACTGCCAGCTTTGTATATGCCATAGGACAAGGCCTGGGTAAAGCACCAATTGAGACATCCCTAGCAACTACCTGGAAATCGCTAGGAATCCTTCAGAAAACAAATAGATTATTATTATTATTATTATTATTATTATTATTATTATTATTTCTAATGCTTCAACAAATTCTGTAGGGCTATACAGGGGTCAAGTACATGGCAAAAACGAAATAAACACATTACAAAGAATAAAAGGCCCTGTTTTTTTGAGTAGGAACTGGCTGAGGCTGAAGCCAAAAAGACAGAGGTAGGTCTGGTGGGTTAACATCTGATAACCACAGCTCCTTGTGTCAAACAGGAGTAGACCTTATGTTTGCAGACTCCTAGCTGTTAAAAACTGAACAAGTGCGAAACCATGGGGTTGTTCTAGTTTATGGTCTGACACTAAAGCTCACTCAAATTATATATTTTTTCATCTAAAGAACATAGCCAAAATAAAGCACTTGAATAGTAGACCCCCCTACTTTGGTTCATGCCTTAATAAAGTCACAATTAGACTACTGCAACTGCCTTTATTTAGACTTTAGTCAAATAAAGAGCTATATCGATGATAGTTGGTACAGAAAGCTGCCGTGGGATTATTAACAAGCCAACCTTGTTTCTGCCAAATAACACCTGTTCACCATGCCCTACACTGCTGGCATACAACATTTATTACCTCCCATAATATCATCATCATCATACAAAGCAGCATTTACAGTAGATTACAGGCAAGCCATGAAATATCATTGAAATATACCCATACAATACATTTGATTAGTTATTACTACCCATATTTTACGCACAAATAATAATTCTATGTAAGATCATTTCCTTACCTTTCTTGTCTATATACAGAAAAATATGTCAAATATTTATTTGTAGGGAACTGTTTATGCTACCAGAATATACATTGTTTATGTTGTGAGCATGAGTGTCAGCAGAGAAAATTCAGCAACTACCAAAGTAGAGGCCAACATTATATGCATGTAATGGAATTTGGACAGTTTTGCTAGAACATAGAGTGCATAGACATATTATAATGTCCAAAAGAGGGTCCCCCTCTTGCACCTCCTGTGGATGTCAATGATCAGTGGTATATTTAGGGTTTATACTGCCATATGTCAATCCTTAGGCACAATACTCCATATTCCATGCAGGTTTGAGAAATATGTTACAATCCAGCAACATTTACAGCTTTATAAACTGTGTTAAGCTATGAGCATAAAATAACTGTGTCCAAGCGCTTCCATATAGTGCGTATATATCCCTCATAGCTGGTTGGAGCCTGAGAAAAGTGATTCTGTTGGCTGCATATTGATTTAATTTTATTGTTAAGCTCCACTTCAATGTGTCAACCTTTCTTTAAATTGAATTAGATATCTTAGCTACATTCATGGTTTCTCCTGGGTGACTAATTAGGCTAAATAGATAGATAGATAGATAGATTATAGATAGCAGCGTTTCTACTCTCTCAGAAATGAAATCAGAGAATTCTTGGAAACAAAAGGACAACCGATGCGAGAACTATCTGATCCTATTTGGCTCTCTGATTTGGGGTTTCTAGTTGACATAACAAAGCATCTGAATGTACTGAACGCGAGTCTTCAGGGGAGAGATGCAGCGGTGAACCAGCTTTATTCACACTTCAAAGCCTTTTGAACAAAGCTGCAACTTTTCCTAAGGCAGTTGTCACAAACACAGCCCAATACCATACATTTTTAGGTAGGAAATAATGAACAGTTTTCCACAAGACATTATCAGTGCGCAAACGAGCAGGTATTCAGGAGACTTCTCATCTCTGGCTATCGAGTGTAAATGGCACTTTCAGGATTTTGCACCTATTGAAAAGATCAGCCTTTTCTCCTCTCCATTCTCTGTTGACTCCAATGATGATCCAGATCAGCTGCAGCTCAAGCTCATTGAGCTGCATTGTGACATCGAGTTACGCAGTCGTCACCAACAGCTCTCTCTTGTGAACTTTTACCGCCAACTGGATAAGAGACGATGTCAAGAGATTTGTTTGGCTCAATATATTTGTATGAGAAGACATTCTCTGCTATGAACTTTAACAGGAACTGCGTGAGGACAAGACTATGTGACTCTCACCTGCGTGACATTTTGCACATCAAAAACCACTGCCTTTGAACCAGATCTATCCTATGTACTGCAGTACAAATCTCAGTTTCACCCTTCACATTAGTGCAGGAAAGTTTATTTTTTCAATTGAGATGAATACATTGTAAAATCTCAGTTAATTTCAGTTGGTCTATATCAGTTATAAATATATTTGGACACAACGTGTATACTTGGTGTTATGTTGCTGTTCATATTTTTTTAATTTAAAACTTAAAACCTATATTACCATTAATATGTAATACTAGCAACTTGTCCGTCAAAAATGACAGGGCAATAAAATTTGAAGCCATGGGAATGCTGTTTGAGACATAATTGAAACCGTTTTGTACTGTGAGGACCTTTGGCGCTCATTGCAAACCTTACGCTGAATGCCTTCTGCGCTCACTGCATGCCTCAGGCCCTTCAGCGCTCATTGCGAGGCTTGCGCTGAGTGACTTTGGCGCTCATCCCATGCCTCACAATTAGCGCATTCGCCGCTCATTGCGAGCCTCTCCTGTCGTGTACTTTTGGTCCTCCGAGAGAGATATCTATTTCTATGTATATGTAGTTAAGTACTAATTAATGATTTATTCACCAAATTAATATATTATAATTATTTATAATTGATATATGCAGCAAACAATAGGCTGAAGAGCTAACAATCTGTATTTTGCATCTGCATAGAATATACATTTTGAGTGTTAGTGCCCTGCTTATACAATAAAGTTTATTGTGTAAAGCAGCATTGTATAGTCGTAAAGTTATTAACGTGGTACACGTCTCTTGAGCATTTTGCGGCTTTTGTAATAGTGTATCTTGTAGGTCGTAGTGTGATGTGTAAAGTGCTACGTGTTTTGTAGTGTTTTGCGCGGTCCGGGGTCGTGTAGCCTTGTTTTCATTTTTTTAGCGGCCATGTTTTTCCTTGCTTAGGCAATTTTCGAGTGGCGAAAATCATCTAAATCGAGTTAAATTCACGTTCCACCTCACTCACAGACGTCCTGGCTGTTGCCCCATGCTGTCTGTGATGTTTTTTTTGGGTGTGTTTAGTTTATTTTTGTATTTTTTTGTTCATGCCGCTAATCTCGTAAATTTAGTCCAGTGTTGTGTATTTTCTTTTGTTCTTAGTCCCGCTTCTCGTATTTTAGATGGCTCGCCTCGCTTTGCGAGGCTCGCCTGGGCTAAGTGCTACGGTTTAACGGCTCACCTCGCTTTGCGAGGCTCGAAGCGATGAGCGCCCTCGGGTCGCTCAACGGCTAAGTCCTATGCGTTAACCCTCCTCTTGAGGCTCGCACTCGTACGCACCTCGCAAAACGTGACGTCTCTCAGTTTGACAACTATGATATGTGATACTTTACAATGTTCCTGACATATATTTCAGCATCCTGGATTATTTTTTGATCTGGCCTTCAGAAATGAAAGGCAGAATGATTTAACACCTGTTTAGATTTGTCATCCATGTGACGAAATTAAAAGTATGCCATTTGCAATAAACTTTGCATAAAATATTTAATTTGCATTTAATTTTAATGTGTTCAAAGAATCAGGCAAAATGGTCGGCCCTCACACATTTTCACTTCTCAAATCCGTCTCTCTTTGAAAAAAAAGTTTGGACACCCCTGCCCTATGTGAAGATGGGAGCTGGCAATCTCCTTCAGTATGAGTGTAGTAGCAGTGGAAGGAGGAGAAATGACTGACGGGGAGCTCTGCAGTTAGAGAGTGTGCAGACATCTGGGAGGCTCCTCTTCACTTTGCTTGCTGTGCTATGTGAACCCCGTCTTAGTACTTGAAGATCACATGGCAAACCTGTGGATACAGAAATCAGTGCAAATGTTGCCGCCTCTGTAATTCCACCTCTATAGGCCTTGGCCACAAGCATGATACAGCCTATGATGTCAACCAAGCTTGCTCAATTTAAAATAATAAAAAAAAATAATAATAATTTTGTATTCCATTTTTCCCTCCCAATCCAGTCACAGCCTGGGACAAGTGCCTTATTATTAGAGTTACTTTGAGTTAAAGAAAATATTACACAGTATAAAGCAGGGCATGGTTTCTCTTGGAGAATGAACTGTTGGCAAAGATTGGTCAACTGTTTATAGGTAGATGTTTATAGGTAAGTGAGTTGTAACCAGAAAAAAAATATAGAGTGCCATTAGAACCTATTATTTCTGCTGGTAATTCCTCTGGCAATACATCCAAGCATTGATGCACTGCTTGCCTATTTATACATATAATGTATTAAAACACTTATCAGATAAAAAATAAAATGTATTAATTAAACATTGCACTTTTAAAAATAATTTGTACAATCTTCACAATAGAGTATTAATAGGGATAATTTAATTTATACCTTTTTTAGTTATATAGTGAGATTTTAAGGCATATCTACTCTTCTTTATGTTATATAAAAAATAGAATAGAGCAATGAGTTTACTACAAGGATTAGCTAGTTTTTTAGCCCTTTTTTCTATTTTTAAAAAGTTTTTGAGTGCACAGTTATTCTTTTATCATGAGCATAATTCTCTGAATAAATATAATTAGTCTCACAGAAAAATATATATATTTTTTTTATTTAGTGGGAAGTTGTGTATTTAAATCAAGGCACCAACATCTCTTAAAGTATTGGAGCATTACATTTGTTTTTGTTGCTGAACTTCATGCAAGAAGAAGCTTTCCACCTGTCACTATATTTCTATTCTTATGTTATCCCTTGAACTCTGATTTAATCTATTTGTACTCGCCGGTTGAAGCGACTATATTTTTCCGGCATTTGTAATAGTGTATCTTGTAGTTTGTAGTATGATGTGTAAAGTGCTATGCATTTTGTAGTGTTTTTTTAACTGCTTCCTAATCACACTAAAAACAGCAATCACATAATTATTTGGGTTTTTTATCTCAATTAATAATAATATCCATTGTAATAACTTAAAAAAAAATCTTCAAACACATGAAACAAAAATATGATAAAATGTAAACACAAATTTTAAATGCTTTAGAGTCTGGAATTAATTTAGGGCCCTTATATATTTTTATATTTTTGATGCATTGATTAATCTCTTGATTTTTGACGTATGAATGAAATTCGACTAATCTTTTTGATTATTATGTATACATATAATGTAGTGGAAGGTATGCAGCACCAAGATTATGGGACTCTCTACCACATTCAATCTGAGAGTCCCCTAATTTGGATATATAAAAAAAAAGATGGAAGACCATGCTCTTCAACCAGGCCTTCCAATAAGTTACAACTTTCTTTTTGAATCCCTTTGAATCCCTTCTGGTAGAAAATCACTGTATAAGTGTATTATAATGATATTAATACTACTACTACTAATTATTATTAATTTTATTATTATTATTAAAAAATTATGTATGGATTGCAGTTTCAATAATCTTCTTGACTCCAGTATCTACCATGAATACCAAATGGATCCGCATGGTGTGTTATGGTCGCGGAGAGTCGAACACGACTGAACCACACTTAAATTATGTATACATGTGATATAGTGCTGTTGTATTGTTTATGTAATGAAAGGTTTCAATGACCAATAATTCTTGTAATCATATGTAACCTTGCACAAATAAGGTTTCACATATTAACATTGCAGTCTACATTTCTGCTTTCTCAAGATTGACATGTTATACATTTCAGTTAATGTAATATTTTTAAATACCTGAAGAGTTGTGTAATCTTTGGATGCTTTAATTAAAATGTGAAATGTGATATTGTAATTAATATGGGAATATTGTAATAATTAGTCTTTCAACTAGTAAAGAGGAAATCCATTGTTTGTCCAAGGTAAAAAAAAGAGAAGTCTGATAAAAAAACACCATGCTCAGGGAGATTCTTCTTCTTAAAGAATGTCAAGATTTCTAGATCAAAGAGTCTGAACTGGAGCTAGTGAAGCAGAGACACTGTTAAATAATGATGATTAGAATAAAAGGACACGGGTATATTAAATTCCAGTTAGATCATATGCTGGAAACGGCAGCCTGCCATTTATAAAGAAAAGATAAAATCATTGTGTCTTTAGCTACTTATATGGCGTGTGTCAATCACTGCACGGCTATAAGGAATACTCAACCATCATAACATTTATAGGAATCTCTGACAATCACAATAAAAAATTAAAGAAACAGTGCACAATGAGCAGGAAAAAAGTAATACAGTTAGTTTTTAATTAGAAAAAAAAATTTTTTTGACACCTCTGCAGAACCCTGGAGGTATCCATGATACATTGGTGGAAGATGTACTGGGGTGTCATCCTTTAATGTGATGTCATGCTTCTGGACCAGTGAGGAGAAAGAGGTGCTGCGTCAATTTCAAAGTTTTCTAGTTAGCAAACAAATTTTGTGCACTTCTACCTATTCCCTCCTCCCTCACCCTCCCTCTGCTGATAACAACAAACAAACACAACCATTATCAAGCTCAAGACGTAATGTAGCAAACACAAAATAGATTTCTGTACTCATAAACAGAGTCTTAAAAAATTCATATGTTCCCCAAAATGTCTTTTTTATGTATATGGCTTTGTTGTTTTTGTTGTTCAGTCGTGTCCAACTTGCGGTGACCCTATGGACCACACCACGCCAGACACAATTTTGTCTCTGGTTGTGCTTATCCATAAGGTTTTCTTAGCAAATTTCCTGAAGAGGATTGCCAGTTTCATCCGCAATTTGTCTGTCCTCTCTGTTATGACCTGCCCATTTAATGGACTCTGCATGGTATAGCTCACAGCTTCATTAAGGTACATAAGCCACTTCACCACCCAAGGTAGTGATCCAGAAGGGTGTATATGGATTACACAACTGCTAATATAGGACCATCCCAGCCTCGTAAGTCCAACGTGTAATATTTGATAGAGTTACTTTGCTATTAAATTAGAACGGGCTGCAAGCGAGAGAGGCTATCTCGTAAACCAGTCTCATCCACGTTGGATGTGCGATCGTGCTAAGATCGATTAAGCAAGCCCGTAGCAAGGGGTTAAAATTGGCCAATGGCAAAACAGATTGCCATCATGGCTAAGGAAAGCCTGCGTGATCACACGCAGGCTCCCAACATCAGCCCTTGCCGCGGGGGTCCCAATCAGGACCTCCACTGCAAGGATAAATATGGGGACCCCAAGCATAGGGGGGCTAATTTTAGGTGCCGGGGTACACTTGAAGTAACCCCACGGCAGGTGTTAACTATTTAACTGCATGGGGTTAGATTTAGGGAGCAGGGGGAGGCTTAGGGGCCGGAGTGAGGTTTGGGGGGTGGAGTGGGGGTCTTTTGTGCTGCTCTTGCAGCGCACGTAAGGGCTTTACTAACCTTTGCGGCTGCTCTGGAGCACCTGTGGGGCTTTGGCCTCCATTTGCATGTTACGTGCTAGCTCACGTGTGACTTCTTAGCAATTTAATAGCAAGATTTGATCGTAAGGGCTACGTGGATGACAGACCAATGGGTTTTCGCGCTGCAACGTTACACGTTGCCTGTCCCTAAGGCATTTCTCGGCCTGCCTGCATTTTCAAACGCAAGTTGGCTGCGTGTCGGGTTAAGAGGATAATTTAATAGCAACGTAGTGCTGCTTATGTCACTAGCTCTAATTTAATATGGCTACTAGTTAGTTTGGCACACATCTGACGAACAAGTGTCTGTAGTGGGCCTTTTATTACTATAATCTTACCTTAGCCTAATTTTAAATATTATAATATAGGAGTTTTGCTTAAAATATACATTTTGAAAACAAAATTAAAATGTGTTTTAATTTTTTTTTTATAACAGTGTTATGACTTGTAGTATTAAAATATATTGTCATTGAAATGTTTTAGTATCTGTTTAAGCTTCTAATTACAAAACCTAAAAAAAGTAAAAGTTAAATTATTATCTTTAAAGAAAATGACAAGGTTAAATGGCTGTAGGTAATACAATACCGGTCATTAACAATTCACTGCTGAAGATTTTTTATATTATTGCATATATTTCTGAATTAGAGAATCCAACCAAGCCTTTTGAGACCCACTAATGCAAAACTGTAAAAAAAAAAGCCCATGCTGCAATTTGAGAATTAATTAAAGTCTCTCCCCAAGACATAGGTATAGCAATAATAATAATAATAAATAACATTGCACCATGGCCATCTGATCGAGGGATATGAAATCCTTCACTTGGATTGGAGTCTTATGTTGAATGTTTATGGTTAAGATCAGAGCAAGGGATTCATTTACAGCTTTGCACTTGATAAAAATGCTGAAGCTATTACTGTTACCCCAGCATTTACCTGGCAGCAGATGAGATAACTAACACTATATCACTGTAGTATCACATATAATAGTTGTCAAACTGCGAGACATCGTCAAACTTTGCGTGATGCGTACGACTTAGGCAACGAGCGCCGCAGGCAAAGCGAGGCGAGCCGTTAAACTGTAGCACTTAGCTGATGAGCGCCGAAGCGAAGCGAGGCGAGCCGTTAAACCGTAGCCGTTAAAATACGAGACGCTGGACTTAGAAAACAACAATTACGAGATTAGCGCCCGAACCAAAAACCCGAAAAACACACTAAATACACCAAAAAAAAAATCCACAAACATCCCAGACAGCATGGGGCAACAGCCAGGATGTCTGTGAGTGAGGTGGAACGCGAATTACACTCGATTTAGACGATTTTCGCCACCCGAAAATCGCCTAAGCGAGGAAAAAATGGCGGGTGAAAAAAATGAAAACAAGGCTACACAACCTGGACCACGCAAAACACTGCAAACCTCGTAGAACTTTACACATCACACTACGACCTACAAAATACATTATTACAAAAGCCAGCACAAGCCTCATTCACCTGGGCAGTGGGGCCACTGGTAGCCTTCGACCCCAATAGGGAGGAGAGGACGCACCATCTCATGACTCAGTCGTACCTTGCAGGGCTGCTCATGATGGGGGCGGTCCAGTAGGTGACAACGAATGCAGTTTGCCATGCTCCGCTCCCCAGCCCGCCTCATCCACCCTGGAGGTGTCCCCCGTGCACCAGCAGCCCAGGCCCTCCTCTCTTCCCCCCAAGCCTCTGCCACCCGCACTGCCACTGCTTGTGCAGCTGCCTAATGGGGGGATGCCCCCCCCCAGCACCTGTGAGACGGTGGCCACCCCACGGGGGATTGAGGGTCCCAATGCTAGGCGGAGGAGGATGTCGGGGCTTTGCATATTTTTGTGGCTTCTCAACAGCACTCCTCAGTGACAATCTATTGATCCCAATGTTAGCCTAATCTAGCCTGGCTACAGAGTCTTGGATCTTGGCCTATGTGATGGTGATGTTTTGTACGCAGATGGCTACCTCCCATCACATGGTCCATGATCCCCTTCTCTGTGGACACATAGGGTTCTGTTGAACATGTCACCAACTGACGGTCACTGAGGAATGCTGTTCAGAAGAGATGCTGCAGTCCCTTTTGCAGGTGCTATTTTTTTGTTTTGTTAGTTTAGGTACAATTCAGGTCCATGAAGGCATCTTCTGCATCTGCCAGCATTGTGAAGGAAATGTAGGAGGTTTAAGGTTTACCCGTGCCTCTCAGGTAGATATTCCTTCAATAACAGCCCCCCCTAACATGTAGCTCCCACAATTAAAAAGCTATCATATAGTCAGATATCTAAGACATGATTGTTAGATTAAATGTAGACTAATACCGCTATGGTGGTGGTTGCAAAGTCTCACAATGGCATGTTAATGACAGCCAGCATTAATACATGCACTAGTGAATCTTGAGATCCTGACCTCAATATCAGTATAAGAATAGATCCTTGTGCCTGATGTAAGTAACATTGAATCTGTCTGCTGACCTTTGTGTCCTCTCTATATTAATGGGTGTTCTCCCCTATTGCTGATATCATGAGCATCCTTTAATATGTGCTAACAGCTGTATAGCTGATGAATGTGATATCAATGTTGATAAACAGTTTCATATGGAGAAGGTGATAGCATTTATTGTGAGATGACACATAATTATTTTCCTGTGAACTAGATAATGGTTAGTAATGCTTGCAGATGGGAATTACAGTTACAGGATTTAGCACTGTACTGTACATGCATGTTTTTTTGTTTTTTATCCTCCTCCGCCTTTTTCTTTTTGACCACTTCTTTTCAGATTTTTGTTTTGTGAACACACTATATGTGTGAAACGGGATTGTATTAAACAGTCCAGAGGTTTTTGCATCTGCTTCATTCAGCAGATATGGACAAGTTGTAAGTGTTATGCACATAATGTTTTCTTCAATTAAATGGAGTGATTTCTGATGATCCTTTTATTCATCAGATTCCGGTTGCAGTGGTGTAGTGACCACATGTTACCCTGGTAGATGCTATGCATCATGCTTATTCTAGACTATGACATTACCCACTTTAGCTATTTCTTTTCCCCCCAAAAGCCTCATGCCTTCCTGGGATCCACCCACACCACACCCATGATATTAATGCACAGTCTTGCACATTTCTGATTGTACTCTGTGTATAAAATAAAGCTTTGTTATACAGTTCTAACCGTGTTGGTGTGTTTCAATAGTTGGGGTTTTGGGACATCCACATACATCACATTTGTGTCACATCCCTATATCAGTAAACTAATGAGCCCTGGTTACTATGCAATAGATTAATGCATATAATAATAATAATAATAATAATAGTAACATGATAAGATATCATAATATTATAATATTATAATATTAATATAACTCAGCCATTGCTTCATTGAAACATTCTACAACTGATTCTAATTAATCATTCATTATTCCACGTGGTACAGAGCACATTCAGGCAGAGTAAACACAGTGAAAAAGCCAGAATTCAATCGATCATAACTCCATGAATTCAGCAGAAATTTTCAAAGTTTAAACACTTTTTTCCATGTGCTTTTTCACCCTCAAATAGTGCAGAGCACATATAGGAGACTTTTGTGGTCCTTTAATCTTTACACATGCTCCCTTTACTGAATCCACAGTCCCTACATTTAAAACTTTATTTTTATATTAATGACATTTCCAATGGTAATTTATATTTGATATTAGTTTTCCATCCTACACCTTCTGGATTTACGTAATTGTCTCTGTACTCAGTATTCTAGTTTAACTTTATAAATTCTAATCACTTATGAGATAAAACAGCTTTGGTACCCAAAAGATTTTGGAGTTTGTTAAGTTCTGAGATGATATACATGCAAATGATATTCTTTTACTTGTTGCTAACTACCTTAATCATTTTCTTTAGGTGTTGCTTTCCATGCTTCATATGTTTTTCAGTAATTTACAAATCTTTAAAACATTCTCAAACTTCTGCTTCAACCAGTTCAATCTGTATGTACAATATATTCTCTCTGTTATGGCAGATGAAGTAGTGACAAATGTATTTGTGTAACAAAGATTTGCATTTTTTACCATTTTTGTATCAGCATCAATAATTTACTTAAGAAAATACCAGTTTGGTGAAAGATTGCACCTTGACGGTAGGTCTCTGAAGGAAAACAGTTCAACCAATTAGCACACATTTTAAAGGAATTGTAACACATTTTTCATGCATTTAGAAGAATTTGCTTTTTGCAACAAAACAATATTAAGTAAACCTTTTTAAACTTCCTTAAAATTAAAAAGAAAACAGAGCGTACTTTAGTAGCTTTATTACTGCAACTGACTGAGAGGGACAAGCCTCTGAGGGAATTATATATTTATTTTATTTAAATTATATTATTTGCTTTTTATGTATATTACATTACTCTATTCTGCAATGTGACTTTTATTTTAAAAAATAAATCACTGTAGACCATTATCCAGAGAAAGAGAGAAAGAGAGAAAGAAAGAAAGAGAGAAAGAAAGAGAGAAAGAAAGAAAGAGAGAAAGAGAAAGAGAGAGAAAGAGAGAAAGATAGAAAGAAAGAGAGAAAGAGTGAAAGAGAGAGAGAGAGAAAGAGAGAGAGAAAGAGAGAAAGAGAGAGAGAAAGAAAGAAAGAAAAGCTATGGATAGAGAATATCTGGGAAGAATTAGGGATAAGAAAAACCTTTATTAAACTTTTTCTGTGCATTTAAACAATGAATTATTATGTTTTAGTAATGCCCCGGGCAGAATGAACTCCTTATCTCTCTGCCCCAGAATGATGTATTGTCTCTGGAGTGGAAGCTGCCCTTTAAATGGACACTGTAATCTACTAAACAATCTTATGTAGACAATTACCTGTAGATTGATCTTAATCAAAGATGACCTTTTTATTACAATTCTAGACTTGACCTTCAAGCTGTTGTGATCAATTTAGTGCAAGTTGACAAAGCTAGCAAGACATATTCACACTTGAATGTGCTCTCTGGAATTGACCTGTAGATAAGGGACATCTGTATTGCCGAAAGACAAGGATAGGACCATTGCATTAGGAGTTAAAAATAATATATTTAAAAAATAAATAAATAGACTATGCAGTTAGAAGTGGTAAATGTGGGTTTAGATGAAAATGTGCTATAGTTATACACACATATTGAATATATATTAAGTCATTAAGATCAAAAATTACTGGGAAAAGAAAATAAAGATCAAAGAGCATAGACATGACCCAACGAGAATGCACTTAGAAGGGTATAAGAGTGATAAATACCAATAGTAGCTGTAGAAGTTAGGGTTAACCCAGCTCAGAAAAGCTGCCATATTATTTCCTATAATCCACAACTGATGTTTCCCTTGGTGACAGATGTTCCACATGCTGCTTATGCTCATCTTCAAGGGACTTATGCTAAATAATTCAGAGATAAGATAAGTGGCCACAGATTACATATCACACTTTACAAATAGCCAAAACCAGTAAACCTCAGTTGACTAAAACATGTAACAACAAGTCATTATGGGGTTGTGGTATTTTAACACAAATCAAATTGGTTTTTCATAGGGTGGGATGGCGATTGCCAGATATAGTGTATATCTAAATGCAAAGCAACAGATCAGATTGCTCCATCCCTGATTGCCTAATAGAAAGCTTTTATGTCAATTTACATTTTACTGCATGGGGGAAAGGGGGAGGACAATAATATCCAATCAAAATGATATATTTGTAGACAATAACATGCATTTAAGCACACATTTATTTTCACAAACAACAAACACCATATGCATTTAAATACACCCATTACATAAACACACACATATATATATATGTGTAATACAGCATGCATAAGCTTAAAGGAAGCCATGATTGATAATGGCTAAGGAATGAAGAGTGAGGCATTTGTGGCCATATTTGTGTGTCCCAGCTCAACTTCCCAGAATGCAGTGTAATAACTGTTTTTCTTGGAACTCTGAGCTGGAAGCAGGTTTTTTAACTTGCTTTAGACATTCAGGTGTGAACACAGATGTACTTTTTATTTACTGTACTACTGTACGGTGGAGGGCTTCTATCACTCTTTTGCCCACCATATTATAAATGATTGTTGTGGTGAACTACCTACTCATAATTTCCACAACACAGGCTGAGATCCCGCTCCATGCTGATGATAGCCAGTAAGCTTGAAACAGCTGTACATGGATTGGATACTCAGCCTGTGTTTATTCCAACCTTGGCTTTGCATTAAAGCTGTGTAATACAGCATGCATAAGCTTAAAGGAAGCCATGATTGATAATGGCTAAGGAATGAAGAGTGAGGCATTTGTGGCCATATTTGTGTGTCCCAGCTCAACTTCCCAGAATGCAGTGTAATAACTGTTTTTCTTGGAACTCTGAGCTGGAAGCAGGTTTTTTAACTTGCTTTAGACATTCAGGTGTGAACACAGATGTACTTTTTATTTACTATATATATATATATATATATATATAAATTATACACTGGTTACACGTGGCTTCTTTTATCATACAAATTATCTGATTAAATTACTTAGCGAATATACATTACAACAGCTTTTTGCATTATGATTAATTTATATATATGGAAATAAAATTGATTATGGAAAAAGGCTCCCCGCTGTTGAGTCTTTCTGCTCTTTGTGCAGCCCATTAATGGGAAAAATGTAGTGTCTATTCTAGGGCACCTTACCTGAGAGATGCTTAGCGAACCATGCAACCCCTTCACTTTGCACTTTAATTAACTGTGGAGGGTCACTTTAGTTGCATTTATTTTATTATTTAATTTATTTAATTTAATAAATAAAAAAAAAATCAGTTTTGGATATACAACCTCATATCGAGTTATTCTTAAAATGTCTTTCTACTGTCCCTTTAAGTGACAAGCAGCAGGTGCTGGACACAAAAAATGTCTCCTAATGTTTGTGCCAATTTAAATGAAAAATAGCAAGATGTTCTGCTGCCAGCTGCTCTGCAGACTATACATCACCTCACATCTTTCTCCAATCAGTGCTTGCTTCTAGCTTTATCTTCTGTTTCATGTAAGGGGTTTTCACAGACAGAACAGCAGCAGTAGAAAGAATAATATGAATATTTATCCCAGATCTCCAGAAACTCAAAGAGAATATCAGAGCTCATGAATGTCTTTTCTCACATCTTGCTGCAACTATCACATTCCAGAATAAATGAGCACATGCAGTTTTTATTTACCGCCAGAAATAAAGCTCATAGATTACAGCAAAAAGATACAATGCAATCATGGGACTAGAAGCCATTCTTTTCCATTTACGGCAGAGAAAGAAAATGTGTATCCATGGCCTTGATCCACTGATTTGTTGAGTTGTGGGAATGATTGTACAGTTACAAGATAACTGGTTTTAGATGTTTTGATTTACAAAAAACTAATCACTAAACTGGACTTTGAAAACAAACACTAAAACATGCATAATGTGCATTATCATTAATGGAACATGAACAGGATTTTTCTTGCATTATTGTGTTTTTCTTTTTCAAATGATGCTCTCAGAACACAATTTGTTGCTTCCATTGAACAATTTGTCTTGATTTCCTGTAGTACTGATTCATTGGATCTTCTTGCAGTCCAAGGGACTCTAAGCAGTCTTCTCTAACACCATAATTCAAACACACCAATTCCATGGCGCTCAGACTTCTTTATGGTCCAGCTCTCATATCAGTATGTTACTACTGGGAATACCATACTTTTTCCTATGCAGACCTTTGTTGATAATGTAATATCTTTACTTTTTACTACATTTTCCAAGCTTGCCATAACTTTCCTCCATAGAAGCAAACATCTTTTAATTTCTGGGCCACAGTCATCTGAAGAGATCTTGCATCCCAGGAAAATAAAATCTGTCACTGCCGCCACTTCTTACCCATTTAGTTTCTAGGAAGTGAGATTGCCATTTGCCATGATCTGCATCTTTTTAATGCTGAGCAGCAGGCCAGCTTTTGCACTATCTTATTTTACCCTCATCAATAGGTTCTTTAGTTCCTCCTCACTTTCAGCCATCAAAGTAGTATCATCCACATATCGGAGGTTATTGATATTTCTTCCAACAGTATTGATTCTGACTTTGAATTCATCCAGCTTGGCCTGACGCATGATGTACTCTTTGTATAAGTTAAATAAATAAGGTGACAATATACAACCTTGTCATACACCGTTTCTGATCTTGAACCATTCTGTTGTCCCATGTTCATTTCTGACCTTGACTTCTTGGCCCATATACAGATTGTGTGACACACACAATCAAAGGCTTTAAAATAGCCTATGAAGTAGAAGTAATTGCTTTTCTGGAATTCTCTTGCATTCCCTATTATTCATCGGACATTGGCAATTTGATCTCTTGTGCCTCTTCCTCTGCAGAACCCGGCTACACATCTGGTAGTTCCCAGTCCATATATTGCTGGAGTTAAGCTTTTAGGATCTTAAGCATTACCTTGCTGGTATGGGAAATTAGTGCAATTGTTCTATAATTGGAGCACTCTTTGGTACTGCTTTTTTTTGGGATTGGAATATAGACTTTTTCCAGTATATTTGCCATTTTTTGAGTTTTCCAAATTTGTTGGAATAAGGCAAGCAACACTTTCACAGCATCATTTTGTAGAACTTTGAATAGTTCAACTGGGATTCCATCAACTCCTGCAGCCTTACAATTAGCAAGACATCCTAGGGACCATCTCACTTTGCTCTCCAAAATGTCTGGCTCAAACTCATTAGACAAAGTTTTTGAAGTCATCACTGCTGTTAAGTACCTTCCTGTATAGATATTCAGTATATTCCTGCCACCTCTTCTTTATATGTTCTTCTTCTGTTAAGTCCCTACCATTTTTGTGTTTTATCACGCCCACTTTGTCATGAAAGTTGCCTCTGAGATCCCCAATTTTCTTGAAGAGATCTGTTGACTTATCCATTCGGTTATTTTCTTCAATCTCTCTACATCGTTCATTGTAGAATGTCTCCTTGCCTCTTATTGCTATCCTCTGGAATTCTGCATTCAGTTGGACAAATATTTATATATATTTTCCTATGACCAGAGAATTACCTTGACAGAATTCTACTAATCTCTGCCCTGATTCATTATGTACTCCAAGGCCAAACTTGCCAGTTATTCCAGGTGTTCTTTGGTTCCCTACTTTAGCATTCCAATCTCCTATGATGATATTAACATCTTTTCTTGGTGTTATATATATATAAATAAATAAATATATATATATATATATATATATATATATATATATATATATATGACGTGCTGAATATCTTTATAAAGCTGAGCAACTTCAGCCTCTTCAGCATCCATGGTTGGAGCATAGACTTGGATCACTGTGATGTTAAATGGCCTGCCTTGAATTCAAATTGAAATTATTCTGTCAATTATTGGGTTGTAACCGAGCATTTCTTTGGACACCCTTTGATTGACTATGAGGGCTACTTAATTCCTTCTGCAGAATTATTGACCACATAGAAGATCTGGTGGTTGTATGATGCAAAATGTCTCATTCCAGTTCATTTAAAGGCATATCGAAGTTTGCTGGATTATGAATGCATCTGATAGAGGAGAATCAGTAGTGTATGAAAATATGTTTTTTGCATGAAAAAATACCAAAAGAAACATTTAAAAACTTACCTTGAAGTTAGAAAAATGTCTTGTAATTTCTGACAGTTGAAAATGAGGGATAACACCCTCTCCAAACCCAGGCTAAATTAGTATAACATTCTAAAATTGTTTTGGCCAATCAGGAGGAAGCAGAGGCTTAAACATTTGTACAACATGAATTGCTGCCTGTGCTGCAAAGCAGCCTGGAATAGGTAATCTGGCACATGTTAGAACGTGCTATGTATATTCATATGAGAGTCTCTCTGTGCAGCACATTCTAGATTACAACACTAGATTACAACCCTGCATGTTGTCTGTTCCCTGCATCGACTGCTGCTGGTGTTTTTTTCTCTTTGTCCCTGTCTCCTTGTGGAAAATTTCAGCTGTGTCCCCACCAACCTTGTGACTGGCAGCATTTCCTTTGGAGGTCACAACCTGTACATTGCTGCTCTACAGACAGTTCCACTGTTATGTAAGCTTCCTAGGGGTGTGCAAATCCAGATAGCAGTATCCAGCATATATATATGTATGGACATTCACCTTTTCAATATAATACATATTTTTTCTACTAATCAGTGGCTGTTTTATTAGGAAACATTTGAAACCCATGAAACCTCTATATACCTTTAAGTTCACTAATTCCCTGGATATTAATGTTAAACCTTGTCATCTCATTCTTGACCACGTCCATTTTGCCCTGGTTCTAGCATTCCAGGTTAATATTCTGAATTGTTCTTTGCAGCAGCAGACTTTTCTTCGCCCTTCAGATCCATCCGCAGCTGGGTGTCCTTTCGGCTTTGGCCCAATCACTTCATTAGATCTGGTGCTATTTGTACTTGCCCTCTGCTCTTCCTCAGTAATGTGGTAGGCACATACTGACATGAGTGCTCATCTTCCAGTGCCATATTATTATGTCTCTGGTTGTGCCTATCCATAAAGTTTTCTTAGCAAAGTTACTGGAGTGGGTTGCAGGTTCCTTCTCCAGTAGGCTGCGATTTGTCTGACCGTTGTGCCATGGCCTGCCCATTTTGGGGGACCATATATGGTATAGCCCACAGCTTCATTAAAGTACACAAGCCCCTTCCCCACTATAAGTTAGCGATCCAGAGCACAATAACCCGATCCAAATGTTTAACTGCTATGTGGCCCTGTCAGCCAATGAGCAGTAATATAGATGTATCAATTGTACTTGTCTGCCAAACAGACAACAGCATCGTCGTTGTATTTTCTGTTAGTTTCAAGGATGTTTAAACAAATTCTACTTTTTCCATGCAAAAAATACAGCATTTAAAAATGAAAATTGTGTTTATTGCCCATTTAAAGACCCCTTGTAGTGCTATATGTTTTTTAAAAAAATCAATTGAAGAAATACTATTGACAATAGACAAACTGTTTTTAGAATGTAAAAAAGTATAACATTTTTCATTTATTTGGTTTCATATACAATCATGCTAGTGTGGAATGTATATTTTTGGTATCTGCTGATCTACTCACTGAAGTGAAGGGAGACTGAATGAAGAAGAAGCTTCAATCTATACAATGATAGTGCGCAGAAAGTGTAAATATATGTAGATTTTCCTATAAATGGCGTAAGGAAACTTTACAATATATCTACAACATGTACCAGCTAATAATATATTTATGGATATGGGTGAGAGATAAATACATTATTGTTATTCCACTAATAAGTGTAATTAAGGATAAGAAAAGGACACCAATTCCACAGCCGGATATTTGGGTAATCTCAATATTCATGTGTCAGTGCTTTAGGGAAAGCACTATGTACACTTAATTTTCGGCTAAAAAATAGAACCATCCATTCTTTTTCAATGTGTTAAAATAGTTTTTGATTTGTACTTAACCCCTGTATAGCGCTACGGAATATGTTGGCATGTTACAATTAAAGGATAATAATAATAATAATAGTACTCTGGTCCAAATACAGCTTAAATATTCTTAAAGGATATTTCTTCCTCTGCTTAAAAAAGGTATTCAAAAAATATATTAGAAAAATGGAAAGCAAAAGGAAGACCATCGTAATTTTTTTTATGACATTTATTAAATAAGTCCCAATAAAATGTACTTATAAAATATTAAAAAAACAATGGCTTTGGTAAATCTCTCCCATGGAAATTCATACAGCGTTAGCAAAGAATGTCTCACAAGTAACCCAACAGTGACCGTAAATATAATACGTTTTATATTCATATACATTACAGAATATATGTTACATCACAAATATAGTTGTCAGTGGTCACGTTTGCAATGTTGGTCACGCAATGTTAAATTATTGCAGCCCTCACGAAGGCACCGAAGGTCGCGATAGCCGGTGAAAAAGGTAGCACTTTGCCGCTGATTGCGAGGCCCGCAGTTTCCTAATTTAACGACCAAAATAGTTTCAAGCACGTATCTCTAAAAAAACAGACATTTTTTTTATAATAACACACTCACACACAGCACAGGGGGAGATCCAGGAAGCTTGTGAGTGAGGTTGCAAGCAAATTTGAGCCATATTTGGTGTTTTTTCGTCGATCGAAAATTAGCTAAGCGAGGAAAAAAATGGTGGCCGAAAAAACATAACAATTCTGAAACAGGATGAAAACGAGGCTGAGCACGCGGGACTTAGAAAATACACAACGCCGAAGACAGTAACACACACGAACCATGCCAGGCACGCAAGACTTTGAAAATAAAACCAAAGGCAGTCGACGCACACCACGCAAACATTCAGCAGAGATGGTAAAAAGAGACACATGGCATTCCAAAGCACAAAGCTTGCAGGTTAACGAGGCCTGCAATGACGTACAGTAGACGGGTGGAGAGCCACGCGATGAGCGGCGAAGGTGATCATTGCAAAACACGAAAGTTTGTGTTGACAAGGCCTGCAATGAGAGGCAAAGCCGCTCATTGCGGGGCTCTCGATGAGCGCCAAAGGCGTTCATCGCAACGCCCGTACAGAAGATGAAGGGAAAGGCTTGCAATGAGTGCGGGGTTCGCGATGAGGTACAGCATTCCCAGCCTTAAAATTTGATTCCCGTCATTTTTCAAGGGCAAGTAGCTAGATGTATATAAATAAATGTGACTTTACCTACATAAATTACTTGTATTTGTCTGTATTGATTTATCAAATTAAAAGTGCTATTTAAATATGATAAGCTTTACATATTTAGATCTAATGTGAAAGTGCTGTAAGTGTTTTTGTTTTACACAGTAAGTGCTTCAATCCTAATACTATGAGCCTCATTCAATTGAGGCTTTCGGGAGATCCGGGCTTCGGAAATGTAGCCTGCAAGTTACTTTGCTATTCAATTGGCGTCTTTTTGCGGGCTCCGTTCGAGTTACGGCTCCGGCCTCCGATTCACTGCAATGGTTCAAATTGCAAGTCACTGTCCCTCCAAGTCTTTGATCTTTCACAGCCGCAAGAGTTACTATTGTTATTTTAAGTGTCTTCTTAAACCTATCAACCTAGGAACGTAAGCTATTTTACTTGAGGTCTTCTTTGTATAACATACAGTTGGAGTATTTAACCTTCAATTTTAACAAATATATATATATAAATGGATTGATTTATCAGCTAAATAGATACCAATTTTATATTAGCACATTAACCTTCTCCTACCTCCGTCTTCCCGTGTCAGCGTCATCTTCCCCTGGTCATCGGCTCCCACCACACACATCTCTTACAATTATAAGTTAATGATTGATAAGTGATATGACAGTTTATTCCACCCACGGACCCCATATATCTAGAAATTGAGGGATTGTGTCTGCTATAGTGTGCCACATGCGTATATATATAATTTATTTTGGATTTAATAACCTGCAAATTCTAGTGTCCTTGACTTCTAATTCCTTGCTGTGGCTTTTGGTTGTGAGGAGTAGGAATTGTAATAACTTATTTTGTGACTTTGAAAGGGTCAATAATGTCCTACCTAGTAGGCAAATCTCTGCTGTAAATTGTTTTTTCTGGGAAAATAGGGTAGAGGCTAAGGCTTGGATCTGTGCCCATATGTTCTGTGCTATTGGGCATAGCCACCATATATGTATAAAGGATTCAGTAGTTAGACACCCTCTAAAACAATGAGGGTTATCTATATTCTTCCATTTTGCTATTTTCTCAGGTATAGTATAGGTGCGGTGGAATACCTTAATGGAAGTCTCTAAAATGTTGTGGTTAAGTGAACCTCTGAGTATGTTTACCCATGTGTCTTCCTTGTACCCTGTAATTTAATTTAAGGTTCGGGAAGGCCAATACCCCATCTTTTTGGGTTTGTGTAGAATATTTTTGGAGATCCTGGCCGGTCCCTGTTGCCATACAAACTGAAGTGTTACTCTTTGGAAATCTGTTAATTCTCTCATGTTGATTTTGATGGGCAGGGTTCTAAATAAATACATTAGTCGGTGTAAAACATTCATTTTTATAGCGTTTATCCTCCCTAGCCAGGATATTTTGAATTTGGCCTAGATATTCAGTTCCTTCTTGAGCATATTGTACATCGGTGTGTAGTTGGCTTTGTATAAATCTTGTAACTTGGGTGTCAGATTGATTCCTAGGTATTTAATATGTGTGTGGGACCACCTAAATTAAAAAATATCTGATAGTGCTTCTATTTCCTTTGCTGGAAGGTCTAGTGTTAGGGCCTCAGTCTTTTCTACATTGACTTTGAGTCCTGAAAGGAGACCAAATTCTCCTAGTAGATGCATTAGGGGAGGAATTGAGAGTGTCGGCTCTGTTATGGAGCACAAAACGTCGTCAGCAAATAGTGAATTCTTAAACTGGTGTAACCCAATAGAGACTCCCCGTATGGCCGTATTGTTTCTGATTGCTTGGTTCTAGAGGTTCCATAGCTAAGGCAAAGAGAAACGGGGAAAGGGGACAACCTTGTCTCGTGCCTCTCTGTATGGAAATGACCGGCTTTTCTTTCCCCGGAAGTTTAAATGTTGCCCTGAGACGTTATAATACGTCTTAATAAGGTTGAGGTATTTTCCCTTAAATCAAATTTAGGAGTCAAAGGCCTTCTCTACGTTGAGGGCCAATAGACAGGCCGGAAAATAGACAGGCCGGCTATTTTATTGTAGTGAATCAGGTGCAAGATTTTCCGAATGTTGTCCCCTGCTTGTTGGACCGGGATAAATCCTACTTGATCTTTGTGAATTAGTTGTGGTAGAAAGTCCGATATTCTGTCTGCCATTATCTTGGCCAGAATTTTTGACTCCGTTGGATCCTTGCCTTCTTTAGGGAAGAGCACAATATCAGTCCGATTAAGTTCCCGGTGGACTTGGTCACCTGCCATGATTGCGTTAAACAACTCAGCAAGATGTGGGGCCAGCGTATCTATGTATGTTTTATAATATAGATTGTAAAACATAATTTACTTCTTAGACACATCCAATAGTAAATTAAACTGTCATCGTAATGTCAGTAAAACATGGAAGTTAGACCTAATCTACAATCAGAAGCTACAAATGAATTAGTGCTAATAAGTTATGTTTGCCGACTGTGCTCTCAATCAAGCAATCTAGCAATCTCTAAAATGCATTAGAACATATGTTCTAGTCCATATGGATTTCATGATATGTATTAACCACTTGAGTCCCAGGATCAATATTACTCAGAAATAACATTTAAACAAAATATTTTGTAATTGCATATTTGTGAGTTTGAGACTGTTGTCCAATTTATTATGTCTTTTAAAGTACAATATTGTGTGTTTAATTGTTGTTATATATTTAATATATAGCTCGTAATATTCGAGCTGTGCTAAAACCAATGGGGTTCTAAGGCATGATTTGCGTCTTTGGCTAACTCGTAATCGGATTGAAAGTAGCTAATAGAATATGTGGCAATATTAAGTATGTGACTAAGTATGCATGAATTGGCAAATAGCATAAGGGTATATTAACACCATTATGGGCCTGTTACAACACTACATTAACCACATAAGTGTCATGATGCTCCTCAAAGACCATCATGACACTAAGTATAAACACTATACTGCACTATACCACCCCCAATAAAACATTAAATATCAACTAAACACCCTCTACACTAACCTATTAACATCTACACTACCTACCCCTATAAATCCCCACCACTTTAATTACAGAAAATAAAAAAGCCTAAAGTCATAAAAAAAAATCTACATTACATGAAATAAAAAACCTAAGTCACAAAAAATAAAAAAAGGAACATTACAGAAAAAAAAAATCATTACAACCCCCCCCTCACTACAGAAAAAAAAAAAACACCTGAAAAGGAAATACATATAATACAAATACATACAATACAAATACATACAATTAAAATACAATACACCCCTATCTAATAGACATCACACAATCTATCTAAATAGCATACTATAATATACATGCTATCTATATAATATACATCCCCAATCTATCTAAATAAATACAACAATCTATCTACAATACATCCTATGCTATCTATATAAAACGCATACCCCTAGCTAACATACAATAAATGCTATCTATATATTAACTAATCTAAGTCTAAGCTAAAATAAAATAATTAAGACCACTTACCTTTGCAGATGTCCATTGGGATCAGCCACCTACGGAAAAAATAAATAAATAGTGCAACACGTTAACAGTTCTAAAATAAACATTCTATACATTCTATACATTCTAAATATTCTACTCACCTTTCCGGCATGTCCCGTACTTCTTCTTTTAATCCTTCTCCGGCGCGGCACCTGTTAAAAAAAACACAACATTAATACACATACATCAAAATAAACATAATCTACATTCTACTTACCTCCCCGCGATGTCTCCAGCCTTCTCCGAATCCTCTTCTGCCACGCCCTGTATAAAAAAAAAAATATATATATATACTTACATCCGCACTCCCGGTCATCCCTGAAGCTAATGAGGCTCCAGGAGACTTTTCCGGAAGAAAATAAGCAATGGCGCCTTCTGATTGGTTGAAAACACTGTCTATCAAATTCACCCAATCAGGAGGTGCCAATGTGTGAACCAATCACAAAGGGATACACCCTAAAATTCCACTCTGATTGGATAATGCACCTGTCAATCTTTATTTAAACCAATCACAAGGCGCAGATGCCTTCAGCCAATCACAATGGAATACACCCTCACGTACTGATTGGTGAAGGATTTGCGCATTCTCATTGGCTACTATTAATATCAATCAATATTACAGCCAATGGGAAGGTGAAGATGTCTTCACCAATCAGTATGTGGGGGTATATTCCATTGTGATTGGCTGATGGCAAAAAAGCCTTAGGATTGGTTCAAATAAAGATTGACAGGTGTGTTATCCAATCAAAGTTGTATATTACATAGTGGCATGTATATTAGATAGGGGTGTATTGTATTTAATTGAATTGTATTGTATTTTATTTAATTGTGTTGTATTGTATTATATGTATGTATTATATGTATTTCATTTTCAGGTGTGTAATTTTTTTTAAAATGTTGTAGTGAGAGGGGGTTGTAATGTATTTTGTTATTTTCTGTAATGTTCCTTTTTTATTTTTTGTGACTTAGGTTTTTTTTTTTCTGTAATGTACATTTTTGATTTTTGGTGATTTTAGTTTTTCTTATTTTATGTAATGTAGATTTCTGCTTTTTGAGGAATTTAGTTACTTGAGGCACACAGTACACTCACATTGTGTGACAAACAGCATTTCAACACTTTCTTTTATTGACCGTCATTTTTTGACGGGCAAGTCGCTAGTATATATATATTTATATATTCCTAACACATTACATCTATGCATCATTCACCTGCAGTACATATTAATAATAAATATATCCCTTTAAAAATCTGCTGATTTCTATGTATTGACACTTTATTTCCCATCTTCTTTGTTATTTAGATATATAGATGTCTAATGATATCTGCAGATAATCATTTACTTACAGTAAATTATTACTTTAAGATCTATTCCACAATTTTGCAATGTATTACACATATTTTTGCATAACAGCTTGAAAGAATTCATCCACTATTTGAAACAAAAAAAAAATCAAACGATCATTTTCAGCTTTTTGAGTAACCAAAACATTATTGTAACTAAGAAGAAAAGAATTTTACACACATCTGCAGGATATATCTGGAAGCAGACAATTAATATTCTTGCTCAGTGTGACTCAGGAAACAATCTCTGGTTCACAGGAGAACAAAAAAACTTCAAAGTCTAAAATTCAAGTCAAAGAAAATAAAAGCTTGAGTCTTTCAAATACGGAATCATCTTTACCTAAGGCTAGAAGGACTGTTACACTCTCCTTATACGACAATGTTTAAATATGTATGATACTGTGGTTTCGGAATGCACATTATTCAACAAGCATCATTCAACAAACATTCAGAAACTGGACATTTGTGTTTTGATACCTTCTAAGGAAATACTTACATCATATGGCATTGCAATTACCATACATTGTTCTAATCTTCTGTCTGAATTATTTAGGTCCAAAAAAAAACTCACACAAATTTCTGAATTTATTACATTGAAACCAGTAACTTTTTGGTTATGTCTGTTTGTCTTGATTGGGTTATGTTTGTTTGTCATCATTCATTGCACTGGTTGCCATGATTCCCATGGCTGCATTTAAAGTAGTTACAATAGGGATACTATTGTCAGGGCACAATGATATTTAAAGGACCACTGCAGCTCAAGAATAAAGATACTTGGTTGTCAAGTATGTACCAAGTTAATATTAGCAAATGTATAAACCATGGACATTTTGAGAAAATATGATTTTTTGAATACTCTGTCTATGAGTACAGGAATCCATTTTGTGTTTGCTACATCCAGTTCCGGATCAACCTTTTTCAAGCCCTTAGGCAGTGAAGTGTCTGAGCCCCTGCGAGTGAATACGTAATGTATGCAAGGACCGATTTTTGCCTTTTCTGTGTGTGTAAGTTACTTTTCCTTTTGTAACTCTCTTGTTCTAGGTGGTTACCCCCTAGAAGCCAGTCTATGAACTGCAGCATTTTGTTTTTGTTAAGCCAGGAACCATTGTTTTTTAAAAAGTGGCGCCCCTCACATGGGAGCGCCCCTAGGCAGCTGCCTAGTTGGCCTAATGGGTAATACGGCCATGGTTACATCACATCCTAAGAGCTGGATACGTGGATGGAGGGCTGGGGGAAGAGTTAATAGGTAGAAGTCCAGAGCCATTGTTTGATCACTGGATAAGATTGAAATTTACACTACACCCCTTTTCTTCTCAGAGGCCCAGAAACAGAGACCTTGCATCAAATGATGGAACTACAACTCTCCAGAAATATAAAACCCTCCTTACACATAATTTCTACTAATGTATCGGGATCCTGTAGAGGCATCTAAATTATTTTTATTCTAATAAAAAAATAGCTGTATGACTTTTTTCCTGATTAATTATGTCCTTAGTCAGACTCAAAGTTTACAAACATATATATGTTTTTTTTATTGTTCAGTGGTCCTTTAAGAATCTATGTAAGTTGAACATTATATGTAAATTGTCACAATGAGCTCTACAGCTCTACCTATCATCTCACTGTTTGGAAGTTCTGGGTCTATCTACTGACAACCATGCTCCAAACAGTAGCATCCAAGCTACCTATAGGAACTCTTGGGCCCCTATTCAATTACAAGTCCGTAGTTTATGTTATACAGGTAAGTCTGCAGGCTTGATATTTGCTACAATTACAGAGCAATTCAATTGAACAAGCCCGCAAGTTATGGCCAAAAGCCTAAAGCGTAAACCATGCACCTGTAAGTAGCATTTCAGAGCATGATCATGATCAATTACTCAAGGCCGTAACAACCGATTTATAAACAGAAAATAGTAAATTAGACCGTCATCATTATGTCAGTAAAACATAGAGGTTACACGTCAATCATTTAGCGTTTAGAGGTCCCAATTTGGCGAAATATTAAACATGACTGAAGGTAATGTTATAGTCCATGTGGGTGGTCTGATATGTATTAACTCCTCGATTCCTGAGATTGATATGACACCGAAATTAAGCATAAAAATTAAATATTTTTGTATTGCAGGTTTGTGATTGTGAGACTGTTGTGCAATTAATTCTAATGTCTTTCATCGCTTTCCCAGTCTTTTAAAGTGCAGTATTGATTCTTTATTTGCTTTTACAGTGCTACGGACATGTCTTTAACCCTTTTGCGGGTCTCATCTTGTACCCATAGGATTTTCTTCTACATTTTGCCGTTTATGGGTGTGAAAACATTTGGGCGCTTGAGGAAATGATTTTAGCAATTGTAACTTTTGCGGGCTTGAAAAATCAAAGGCTTCGATTGGCTGTAAGTTACGATTTTGACAACCACAGGGATTTTCAGCCTTTAACCCGTAGATCGTTTGCAGCTCGCTAAAAGACGCCAATTGAATAGCAAATTTTGTTTACGGGCTACCTTACGAGCTCCAGTAACTTACAATTGCTCAGTTGAATACAGGCCTTGGTTTTTTAAGTACTATTTGTTTCAATCAACAAGTATATATCATATAAAAAAATCAAGAATTCACTTAGCATCTTTTGATTTCCAAGCTTTTAGCTGAGCAGCACCTGGTCGGAGCAACAGTCCAAGAGCCCCCATCAATAATTATTTTGAAAAATAATCTTAAGACTTATCAAGCATCTGGGTATCACATCATGTAAGGAAGAATTGGGAAGCACTTTGAGAGGCACTAACAGAAAAGTGTAACTTAAGTTATCATTTTTACCATTTAGTTATAAAATACTGCATTTTATTATGAACTCTGTATTCAGATTTTATCCATGTTTATTGTGGAACATAACTGTCTCTATATCCTCCTAATTTCTGTACCCACCATTGTCGACCTCAGACTGCTATTTATAGTTAAAACTTAATAATTTAAAAAAAGTGTTGCAATGATCTCTCCAAACTAAGGGAACTCTTTGGAGTCTAGTGCTTTTTTGTGGCTTTGCAGTTGTCCAAAACAATCCATTCCCTACAACTGACTAATTGCTCCTAAGGACTGAAGCATTGGCAGAATACAAAAAACATGAAATACTAATTAGAAGCATTGCACTTAATTCGTGTTCATGCCAAACATTTCTGCCTGCAACCACTCCAAAACTCTTTCATGATCAATTATGCAAACATAATATTCTTAAATGGAATTTGTCATTTCACAATCAACCCACATACAGAGCACTATTAGAAACAGCAGCTGAGTCAGACTTTCTTGTTCTGTTCTTTGACAAGTCAGTGATTGGTTCCTTAAGACTTGATCGCGTTAGTCTCGGTAATGTGCCCATGTCATTGTTTTTCTCTGTAGCTTATTATAGCTGGCGACTGCTTAGTGAGAGCTCTTCCAACAGAAACCCTGATAGAAAAGTATTGAAATAAGTGTATTTCAGCTTTAAATAGCACCCAATAGATCATAATGTCAGTTTCCGAACTGTTAAATAATTCTTCCTATCCAGACCTCAGACTATATTATGATTACTAACTGGACACATTGGGCCCCATTCAATTTCAATCATGTAACTTGATCGCAGAGGGCCGCATGTCTGCGAGTGAGTTGCCGGCTCCCGTTGGTCTCCATTTGCGAGGCTATTCAATTGCTCCAGGTCTTGAAGCCAGCTCCGTAAACCATGCACTGTTTCGGAGCAGTTGTGGGCGGGAACAGTATCAATTCACTGTAACCGGCCATTTCGAATTGGCCAATAGAAAATGAGACTGTCATGATTACGGCAGTAAAACATGGAGGTTACGTGTCAATCAATCCGGTTCGGGGGTCCTATATGCGATCAGACTCGCACAGCTTTGAAAAAAAATAATTATGTAAATGAATGCCAATACTGTTCTAGTCCATGTGGGTGGCCTGATATGTATTGACTCATTGATACCCAAGATCGATTTAACCCTAAAATGATACATAAATATAAATTTAATTTCCTGCAGTTTTGCGGGCTTGAAACTGTTGTGCAATGAATTCTAATGTCTTTCATCTCTTTCTCCGTAATTTACAGTGCAGCATTTCTTTCTTATTTGCATTTACAGTGCTACGAATTGGTGTTTAACCCCTTTGCGGGTCCTCTCGAGCACATGTAGGATTTTCTCCTCCATTTGCGGTTTACGAGTGTGGATACGTTTGCGAGTTTGGGGAATTTGAGCAATTGAATAGCGATTTGCGATTTTAGCCCTGTGAAAGTGACAGATCAAAGGCTTCTGGAGGCTGTAAGTTACGAGTTTGACGGACGCCATCTTTTCCAGCTCGTAACTCATAACCCGATCCGAGCCTGCAAAAAGACGCCAATTGAATAGCAAATTTGCCTACGAGCTTACTGCATCTATATAATATGATTTAATAAAAACTTTAGATGACAAATAACCAGGGTTTGAAAGTAGAAAGGTGGCGGAAAAATATAAATGGGATGCATCTGACAAACCTCCAAACAATGCATCCACATAGCAAGATATTTATTTATATTTTAAAGGTAAAGATGATCTTTATCCTTGCTTTTTTAGATTTGTTCCTCATGTCCAGTTGTTGCTGTTCCCTCCAATTTTGCGCTTGCAAATCAACATTCAGAGAGCATTTTATCCCTGAATAATGCAAATAGTTTAGTATTAGTGCAAATGGGGAGGTTGAGAAAGTAATGTGAAGATGAGGGGTTGATTAGTGAGAGAAGATACTGAGTGGCTAAAGAGAGAGATATATGAAGATCTACAAGATATTTAGATTCCATAAGGTTTTATCGATTTTTTTTATGGATTTTAAAGGGGACTTCCAGCAATTTGTGTCATGTCACCTTGGCCCTCATTCAATTGCGATTTGGCCAATTGATTAGTGGTCTAAATAAGCACATAGCATATTTTTTTAAAATACGTTTTTAGTTAGTGAAAAACGTGCTTTTGAATAGATGCTTACTAACTAAAAACTTATTTAAAAAAAATAAGTTATGTGCTTATTTAGAGTCCTATTCAATTGGCCAAATTGCAATTGAATGAGGGCCCTTGTCTGCCCTTGCACAGGTTAGCTTTTTTGATGCTGTAATCATGCTTACCCTTCTGTATTGCTACCTTGTTGTAATGTAGGGGCTTGTGCACCTAAATTAATCTGTAAACTATACCATGTAGGGTCTCTCAAGATGATCAAGTAATAGCAGAGAGGTCAGACAAATCACGGTCCACTGGAGAAACAACTGGCAACCTTAGCCAGTATCTTTGCAATGAAAACCTTATGAATTAGCACAACCAGGCACAAAATGTACCAGTTGTACTGCAGTGCATAGGGTCACAGAGAGTCAGAAATGACTGAATGACTAAACATAAATAATGCTTAGTTCCATAACCAGGGAAATAACAGCATAGTTCTCTGGAGCACAAGTTCTTTGTATGAAATTAGATCATTAGAGTTTTGTCAAGCTTAATAATTTTTTTTAGAAAATAATTTCCCTTTTTAAACATAAGGTATGCTTTATCAATTGCATATTCAGTGTTCCTAAAAGGGATCAATGTGATAATTACATGCATTACGCAGTAACATTTAGGATTCCATATGTATATTTTATTGTACAGTTGTGAAAGTGTCAAACTGAAGTGCAGCTTGTACATTATTAAAAATGACATTAATAACATGACATTATATTATGTACAAAATGGGCTTTAAGAGATGTGTTGCCAGAAAATAATTCACATGCAGCCCTATTAAATTTTAAACCTGTAGCGTCAACGTTAGACCCACAATGGCTGCGGGCTTGAAATTTGGCTATGTTAAATAGCTATTAAATTATAACATGTCGCAAGGTACGGGCTTGAGATGCAAACCTGTAAACAATTTTTCGATGCACGGCCGTGAACATGATGAATTAGTCAAACCCATAGATGGAGCCAATTATCATCATTACATCACTGAAACATGGAGATTGGATTTCAAAGTTCTACGGTCTTCAATTACGAGTTAGGATCAGACCCACATTCCAGAAATAATGCAATATCGATAAAGCTGTAAATATGATATTCTAGTACATGCGAGTTCCATTATTTGTATTAACACATTGATTACCGGGATCGATATAACACATAATTTTATATTGCAGATTTGGCTCCTTGGCTCTTTTTGCGCGGTAAAAGGATTGAATACCAGTGAATTTGTTGCAATTTAATTGCATGTTTGGAAACGTAACAGTTACAAGTTTGACATATCAAAGGATTTGCGGGTGCGCAGTTCAAATTTTCACGTTCGATAGCCTTTTCTAGCCCTTACCCCGCAAGTCATCAGCGGGTTTATGCTTTACGGGGCCAATTTAATAGCCGTAAGTCTTGCGGGCTACGTTACATGCTAAGGTTTTACACGTTGAGCTAACTTAATAGGGCTGCTGGAGGACCAAACATGGAGTTTTGATGAGCAAACACAGCCATAACACAATTTTATGTATAATTTCTTCGACTTTAGATGCCACAAAATTAGAATGTTTGGTTGTATGGTGTGTATTGAATTGTCATAAAATGTTGTTTAATGTCTGCTGGATTACATCATAAGTCAAAAAAATAAAAATATAAAATGGAATTTGTCATTTCACAATCAACTCACATACATTTCATCAACAAATAAAAAAAACGATCCCAGCATACAATTAATTCTACTTCTCGTGATAAACCACAAAATAAAATAAAATGTCGTACAGAAAAAACATTTTTTATCAAATTTGCAAACAAAACCCCACAAGTGAAAAGCACAGTGCAAAACAAAAATGACACAATCTACAATGCAGTATTGTGCCAAGTGAAGCAAAATTATTGAGCAAGTGAATCAAAATAGCCAAATGAAGCAAATATACCAAATTCATCCGCATCAACCAAGCATAAATCCAATTCAATTGAGTAAAAACCCTTCACACATAATAATCTAATTATGCCGTATGTGTAAAATACTTTGAAAAGGATATATATATATATATATATATATATATATATATATTTATATATCTATATATACATATCAAATAGATATAGATGATTTCTTATTGATGTTTTTATTTATTTATGGGTATAGCTGATAAGCATAAATAAGATAGGGAAAAACAAATATAGTGCAGACTATCTAAAACAAGTAATACAGTTGAATTTCTGTAAATATGTCTCAAACACATACATCTTCAAGAACAAATATCACTGCACTTTTCATTATTGCCTCATATAGGGCCATATTCTATTAGCTGCTCGCAAATGCCTCAAACTCACAAATGTGACTGTGGGTGTTTTTTTATATAAATGTTTAGATGTATTCTATTGACTCCAGCTAATCATGACCTGCCTTTTTAAAACTGATTTCAGCATGCACTATCATATGATCTGACAATATTTAAGCAAGCCCGACATGTACTTCTTAGACACAGCCAATAGTAAACGAGACCGTCATCATGATGTCAGTAAAACATGGAAGTTAGACGTAATCTGCAATCGGAGGCTAAAAATGATTTAGTGCCAATAGGTAATATTTGCTGATCTGGCTCACAATCTAGCAATCTATAAAATGCATTAGATCATCTGTTTTAATTCCATCTGGGTTTCGGTTTCATGATATGTATCAACCCATTGAGTCCGGGATCGATATTACTCCGAAATAGCAGTTCAAAATAATATTTTTTCATTGCATTAGTGTGGATTTGAGACTATTCTGCAATTAATTCTAATGTCTTTCCATGTCTTCCCATGCTCTTAAAGTACAGTATTTTGCATTTAATTTCTGTTATAGCTCTAATAAGTGTTTGAAAAAGCCCTTGCAAGCCCTATTTAGTACTCTTAATAGTTTTGACAGAAATGTGATACTAATTTCTAGAGCTAATAGAGTCTAATAGAATACTGATTTTCAAATAACAAACTTGGACTCTTAAATAAAAATAAATTATCAGTGTCTCTCATGGCTTCCCAACCTCAACAATAATTCCAATGTGTGACATCACATCCAGGGGAGTGCCAGGTCCTTAAAGGATAAATCACTCAACGCATTTCACCCAAGAGCTTCCTGCTAACACTTGTCTTCCACATGGTGGATAAATGATTAAACTCTTGAGTCATTTCAAACAAACATCTGAGGCAATTATACGTTTACAATTCTCTCTGAAATGTAAAGTAAGTATTTTTTCTTTTTTAAATATATTTTTCTCAAAAAATAAAGAAAAACTAGATATTTTTGAGGAAATTCCCTAGCTGTTTTTGAATTGAAAATCCTTCGTTTTATATATATATATATATATATATATATATATATATATATATATATATATATATATATATTGTATATATTCTAGAAAGTGTAACTGAATGATCATTGTTGATGCATCCTATTTGTTTAGCACACAAATGCACTTGATTTACAAATTTTCTTCTAACCAGCAAATTGCTGTTTTTAATGGATACATATAGAAAAGAGAAGGTTACTTGACGCATAAGACCCCATTATCACCTCAACTGGTCTTGATTCACTTGGCTCCTCATAGAGGATAACTTCTGGCTCTTAACCTTTCACTGAAATTATTTTATCATAAGGGGTTACTTCATGCTCATTCTAGCCCGACAGCCACTTTCTTGCTTCTCAACAGCAAAGATTGCAGTTGTCCATCCATGCCAACTGGCAATTAAGAGAAATTATACATAGGTTCAACATATATTTCATTCACATAGGGAAACTCTATATTCACAGAGAGTTGTAGAAAAAATATCAACATGTTTGTTACTGAATACATTCACCCTATGTGGCTGATCTCTCCGTTAATACAAACTGAGAGTTTAAAAACATTTATACCTTGTGGTTTCCAATCAAATGCCTTAAAAATACAATGGAAATAAGTAGATTTTCCACCATAATTAAGATAATACTGTTCTCATATTTTACAAACTGTGGTAGAGTGTGGAGGTCATTTCCACATACTTTGCCACCAAAGCTGTGCAGAAAACAGACAGCTACATCTAATGTGACATATTCTTCCACAGATTCATCAAAAAATATCAGCTTTTTACTTTATTTCTTATTATTTTCGCATTAGATTGA
This sequence comes from Discoglossus pictus, assembly GCA_027410445.1. NCBI lineage: Eukaryota > Metazoa > Chordata > Amphibia > Anura > Alytidae > Discoglossus > Discoglossus pictus. The sequence goes on from CM050165.1 coordinate 43,158,322, forward strand.
ACTTTTTGTAATGTTCATGCTAGTTACAACGTATGAAAGCTGGCCCATTATAGTGTCCCTCTAAGATAATTTCTAGTGTTTTGATTAAAGGATCATTATGCTTATGTATGGAGTCTCATAGGAGCATCTACTTGATTTGCATATACATTTACAGTTCAGTATTATCCTATATGCATATTTGATTCTAATATTTGTACATTTTACACTTTCACTATGCTTATCTTGCCATAGCTCACTTTAATACTATTCTATTGAGCATAGCCAAATGTTTTTAATGATTTTTGTAAGGGTGGATGTGATTTTGCTTCTCTGATTTCTGTTTTGATTTCCAAACATGTTTTTATATATATGGAATAACTACCACATATTAGTTTTTAGATTTGTAAAATGATTGGGCTATACATTTTATAATATATATATATATATATTTTTAGATGTAGTTTACTGGTGGGTTAAAACTTGCTGCTGACATCTTGTACTTTTATCTCTGGGTAATTTGAACTATCTCCTTTCCATTCAAATCAAAGCAGCTGCCTCAGATTTTATAATTAAGAAACATTCTGTGCTTAAGCCTTAACTTATCTGCACATCTGCACAAGTATTATAATGACAAAGATATTATCACTTATAGAATAGTAAATATACCATCTTTGGAATTCCTTAGCTAGTTTTCAGTCAAGTGGATACTTCACATACGGAAATAAAATTGCACATTAGTTGATATAAAGTACGATCTTGTAATCATACCTTGAGCCAACACGATTATTCAAAGAAATGGTTCATCCATGAATACCCAGGGCCTCATTCAATTGAGATTTGGCCAATTGATATAATCACATAGCATATTTTTTTTACAGAAGTTTTTAGTTAGTGAAGACCTTGCTTTTGGATAGAAGTTTACTAACTAAAAACTTCTGAAAAAATAAAAAATGCTATGTGCTTATATAGAGCCCTATACAATTGACCAAATCGCAATGGAATGAGTCCCTCACTCCTAGAGCTAGCGCCTCATTTAAATGCGATTTGGCCTATCAAATAGGGCTCTATATAAGCACAGAGCATTTTTTTTTTTACAGACATTTTTAGTTAGTAAAGATCTTGCTTTTGGATAGAAAACACTAACTAAAAACTACTGTAAACAAAATATGCTCTGTGCTTATATAGAGCCCTATTCATATGGCCAAATCACATTTGAATGAGGCCCCTAGTGTGGCTTTATATTACTATTTTGATTTGATTTCATTTTAATTTCTAAGACTAGTTCCTAATTATTACTGTTTATAACAGAATAGATCGTGGTTCGTATATACTGTATCTGTATATTGAAATGTATTAGAATTAAGATGATCAAGTCTGGCCCAATGAATGACTAAACCTAAAGCAAATGAAATGATTACTGTAGTGAGCATCCAATAGGGTTTTGATTAAAATATTTTAGCTCTAGCTTTTACAACGTTTGAGCAGATATACTTCTTTAGGCGTTGCCTAGCAGGCTATACTGATGAGGCTGAATTTCTCTCATTTCCTGCAAAAAGCACTTTGTGTCATCATGGACAGTAAGACACCAGGGCATCTTTATGTCCATAGTCATGCTGATCCACTTGATATACATGGCAGTACTGGAGTGGGTTGCCAGTTCCTTCTCCGGTGGGCCACAGCATACAGCTTGTGGTATTCCTAGGTGGTCTCCCAATGAAGTACTGACCAGGCCTTCGTGCTGATATGACCTCTTGGTTCCCTGACTGGAATCTAACCCTGGTCACAGGATTGAATACACTGAATCCAAACCACTAGACCACCAAGGAACCCCATAGGCAACTTAGACTGGTCTTATTAAAATGTTAGACCTTAGGTGATTCTCTCCCACCTCATGGATACCTATTAAGGATTGGGGAGAAGCACAGCTAGCCCCTCAACACTAATAATCAAAAGTTTTAAAAACGACACTGATTTTTCTTCAAAAACTGTTTTTATTGCTAATAGGTTACTAAATAAACAAAAGTAAGCCTATTGTATGCCTACCACAGTGACCCTTTAAGTGTGATTTCCTTTGCTATGTTCGTCAGTTTCTGCATAAAATGGACATTTGGGTTAATCCACATGATCGTTTAAATGCAGTGTTAATCGTAGGCATTTTGAAAGTCTTGTCTGTTGGAATTATCATGAGAAACTGCTATTTAGGAAAAATTAAGATCTGTTAGGGAGAAAGAAAGAAAAGTATCTGGGTCATTATTTCTTTTAGACCTTCCCTAATTTGAGACCTGTTTGTGGCCTTTTTGTTGACCCATGATTCATGTTCTGTTAAATAAACATTAATAGAATTTCACAAAAGCTCTACTGAGAGTTCAGCTGCGGCAATAGACATAGCCTGGTGTGTTTCAAGGAAGCACACAATTCTTTACTTCAACTCCGCTTTACTGTATGACAGCCCTAACCTCTATGAGTCGTTTTGATTTGGAACCGATCATGATTTTCATGCCTTCATCAATCATTTACAACGAATGGCGCGGCGCTTAAGGGAAATGTGAGGGAATTACATCATTAACTGGACTCCAGACAAAAACTGTAATATGAGAATAATTCACAAATAGGATATAGCACTGTGGAGAAAACATTAGTGCAACTTTTGAAAAAAATACGTTAAGAGACAGTAAATAAATAATCACAAACATAGAAACCCTTACCCTGAATACTTTATGTAAACGCAAGAGAAAATCCCTTTTGTATCAATGTCTGCTATTACTACATATTGTTAGCTGTTTATTTGCTTTATTAGAGAAAAGTCTGAGCCACAAATACATTTGCAAATCTCTTGGTGTGCTTGTCTAAATATCATCATTACAAATTTAACATTTTTATGTACCGATTTTCTTGAAATAACTCTGTTGTTTCTTTTCACTGAAAAGCAAATAATAATTTGCACAAAAGCTCGGTATGGGTATAAGGGAATAAATGAAATATGCATTACTTGTGTTCCATATTTTGCCTTTCTCTGGATCAATCAATTATAATAGTTGTGGTTATTGCGAGTTGTCGTCACGCTATGTTAAAAGTTGCGACAACTCTGAATTACTAGAACTATCTAACTCGCAAGTTGCAAGTTTTGCATGCGCAATGTGTGGCATGTCACGCATGCGTAATGCACTGCGCAAGCCGTGGGTGATGCACATTTGCAATGCGCTGTGTGAGCTATGCATGTGCATTGTTCTAGGGTGAGCACATTGCACTGGGGTTTGCCTCCAGATGGCTCATCGCAGGCCTCCGATGCCTGGAGCTGCCCCGGGATGTTCTGGTGCTGGAGCCTGGTGCCGCTGTGCACTCTGAAAGTGGTGTGCTGTGCCTCGCTGGTCCTGGCCAGGCACTAGCTGAAAGACCTGCTGCTGTGGGTGGAGAGCCTGGACAGCCTGGATGGGGACAGCCTTCATCGTGGGATTCATCTTGGTGCCCTGTTTGTGGGGTGGAAGAGACACAGGGGAAGGAGAGGGGGGGGGAGACACACAGGGGAGGGAGGGGGGAGAGACACAGGATAGGGAGAGGGGGGAGAGACACCAGGGAGGGAGGGGGGAAGCGACACAGGGGAGGGAGAGGGGGAAGAGACACAAGGGATGGAGGGGGGAAGAGACACAGGGGAGGGAGGGGGGAGACACTGGGGAGGGAGGGGGAGGGACATAGGGGAGGGAGAGGGGGAAGAGACACAAGGGATGGAGAGGGGAAGAGACACAGGGGAGGGAGAGGGGGAAAGAGACACAGGGGAGGGAGAGGGGGAAACGTCAAGGGAGAGGGGGAAAGGAGGCACAAGAGAGAGTGAGGGGGAAAGGAGACACAGGGGAGGGAGAGGGGGAAAAGGAGAGGGAGGGGGGAAAGGAGATACAGGGGAGGGAGAGGGGGAAGGAGACACAGTGGAGGGAGAGTGGGCAAGAAGACACAGGGGAGGGAGAGGATCATACCGTCAAGTCACAAGTTAACAACTAATCTGCATATTGCAAATCAGAGAAGATCTAAAAAGATTAAACTTGATTGACTAAAGTCTTTTTTCAACCTTAACTACCATGTTACTATATATAATAAATACAGTGAAACTGCAGTGATTGTTGGATTACAATTTGCTTTGTAAAGTATAAATCTGGAAATGAACGTCTTGAGTGTCGTTTACATTCTGGCAAGGGTTTTGTGCCTTTATTTTAAAGGACACAGAAAATGCCACAAACATTGTAATGAAAAGTCCACATATAAATAAATACAACTGGAAGCAGGTGTTCTTAAAAACTTCAAGTGAAACTATTAGATGATTGAGCTTGAAAGTTGTGTGTTTAAAGGCCTATCCAAGCTTCCCTGTTTTTACCTTTTTCTAATCTAATACATGCTGCTTATATGAGACACACACATTATATTAAGTCATTCTTTATGATTTATTTAATTTAAATATTAAACTTGTTTCCCACACATCCAGAGCTGCTTACATAGGCACCTAATACCTACCAATAGAAACCCTGCAATCAAATACAGATTTTATCCCTTTGCTAACCTTCAAGCCAGCATCAGCTCAATGCAGAGATCTACAGATCAGTGTCTAATTCCTCCTACTTTCTTCTACATGGGAACTACATATTCCATGATTCCTTTCTGCACAAACTGCCATCAATGATTTTTACATTATATTAAAATGTATTAGCTGCCTGTGATTGGCCAAAACAAATTATTAATTTTATGGTACATTTTTAGGGGTATCAACTTACAAAAGCTGCTGCTTGCAAACTCAAGAGAATTAGCAAACATCAGGGTGAGTTTGTTGATGTATATTTTGGTATTTTTTCTTCTATATCAGATGCATTCATAATCCAGGAAACTTAGATATGCCTCACATGATTGTGAAGTATGTAACAAAATAACAACATCATAAATTATAACTATGACACATCAGTTACATAGTTACATAGTTACATAGTAATTAAGGTTGAAAAAAGACTTTTAGTCCATCAAGTTCAACCTTTTAAGATCTCCTCTGATCTGCAATATGAGGATTAAATATTAATTAATTTGTTGTTAATTAATTATTAATCAATTATTTAATTATTATTATTTTTCTTTTTTTAATTATTAATTAATCCAGAGGAAGGCAAACAGAAAAAAAAAACAAGTGAGACTTAGCCAAGCGTCTCAAAGAAAAAAAAATTCCTTCCTGACCCCAGATACTGGCGATCGGATTTCTCCCTGGATCAATACTGTCTCTCTAATTATCCATGATAACCCTGAATTCCCTTTTTAATTAGAAATAAATCCAGTGCCCTTTTAAAGTTATCTATCGAATCCGCTGTCACCACCTCCTCTGGTAGAGAATTCCACAGATTAACCACCCTTACTGTGAAGAACCCTTTTCTTTCTTTAAGGTGGAATCTTTTTACTTCTAACCTCAAGGGATGACCTCTTGTCAGTTGAAAACCTCTCGGCGCATAAAGCTCCCTTGACAAATCCTTATACTGACCCTCAATGTCAAGGTAATCATATCTCCTCTTAGACGCCTTTTTTCTAGAGAAAATACGTTTAATTTGGTTAGTCTTGCTTCATAACTTAGCCCCTCCATTCCCCTTATTAGTTTTGTTGCCCTCCTCTGTACCCTTTCCAGCTCTAAAATGTCCATTTTATTAAGTGGTGCCCAAAATTGTATTCCAAATTCCAAATGAGGGCGTACTAGAGATTTGTATAGTGGCAGAATTATATTTGCTTCCCTTGCTTCTTTACCCTACTTAATACATGCTAATATTTTATTTGCCTTTGCAGCTGCTGCTTGGCTTTGAGCACTGTTAGCTAGGTGGTTGTCCACAAGCACTTCCAAATCCCTTTCAATATCTGATACACCTAAATTTACTCCATTGAGATTATAAATTGCATGGCTATTTAGCCTTCCCAGATGCATAACTTTACATTTATTTGTATTAAATCTCATCAGCCATTTAGCTCCCCATTCCTCAATTTTATGTAAATCCCTTTGGAGGGAAAGCACATCATTATCTGATTTAATTACCTTGCTAACTCCCTTATTAACCCTTCTAAAAGCTTTCCCACTACAGAAGTGAGGCTCACTGTTCTATAATTCCCCGGATTTGCTCTTGCTCCCTTTTAAAATATCGGTATCACATCTGCTTTTCTCCAGTCATCTATCTGGTAGAAATAAATCTTGAAAAATTAAATATAATGGTTTGGCTGTTACAGAACCCAGTTCCCTTAGTACCCTTGGATGTATTCCATCAGGACGCGGGGCTTTATTAACATTTATTTTTTCCAACCTCTTTTGGATTACTTCCTGTGTTAACCAATTATTTGGCAAAGGTAGTGTTGCCCCATTATGTTGCAGTGTCCCAACCTCTGGTACCCCCCTTGTGTATACCGAAGAAAATAACCTATTTAGCTCATCTGCCTTTTCCTGGTCACTAATTTTCAGATGGCCTGTGTCACATTGTAATATTCCTATAGCTTCCTTCCTTGCCTTCTTCCCATTAATATACTTAAAAAATATTTTAGGATTTGTCGTACTCTCTTTTGCAATTAATTTTTCATTTTCTATTTTAGCCAGTCTAATCGCGCTTTTGCAAGCCTTGTTGATTTTCTTGTTCTCCCGTAAAGCAGTCTCTGTCCCCTCTTGTTTGTATAATTTAAATACCTGTTTTTTACTCTGTATCTTGATCTTTAAATAATGGTTAAGCCACATTGGATGGGATTTACTCCTTTTACTTTTATTCCCACATGGTATATGTCGATGTGAATGTATATTTAGTAAGCATTTAAATGTTGTCCATTTATGTGCAGTGTTTTTACCATCAGTTCTCTGTTCTAGTCTAAAATCTGCTCTTTTAAAATTAGGAGTTTTTGTTGGCCCCTTAAAATTGTGTTTTTCCTCAATCTCAAATGAGACTGTGTTGTGATCCCAGTTTCCCAAAGGTTGCCCTATTCCAACATTTGATACTATATCGATATTATTTGTGATGACTAAATCTAAGATAGCCTCATTTCTAGTAGGTTCTTGTATAACCTGGGCCAGATAATGATCACTGAGTGTACTCAAGAACCTGCTCCCCTTAGCTGAACTGCTGGTCTCATTTATCCAGTTTATTTCAGGGTAATTAAAATCTCCCATTATTAGAACTTGCCCATGCTTAGCTGCATTTCCAATCTGTAACAATAATTGTATTTCCTCACTTTCAGCTGTATTTGGGGGTTTATAGCATACTCCTATTAATATTCTCTTGGAATTTGCTGCTCCGCTATTTAACACTACCCACAAACATTCAACTTTATCACTAGGTCCACCATAAATATCTTCTCTGACTATAGGCTTAAACTCAGGCTTAACATACAGACAAATCCCTCCTCCTCTTTTACCATTGCCTCTATCTTTCCTAAATAGGTTATAACCATCCAGATTAAAAGTCCAGTTATGACATTCATCCCCACCACGTTTCGGTAATGCCTATTAAATCCCATTTTTCATTAATTGCTAATAATTCTAACTCCCCCAAATGTTTCCTGGCAAGCTTCTGGCATTAGCAAGCATACACCTTATGTTATGAGTCTGTAGTTCTGAAGTGCCTGCCACTGTACTTGAGTTACTTAGTACTACCTCCCTATTGACTATACTACCCCTCCCCCCATCTCCTACTCTACGAGTTGCTAATTCATCCCTTATACCCTCTACACTTTCTACCCCATTACTTATATCTAGTCCCTCCCCCCCACACCTACTAGTTTAAAAACTCATCCAGCCTTTCTACCATCCTATCACCTAGCACAAAAGATCCCTCATCATTAAGGTGCAATCCATCCCTGCTGTAGAGATTGTACCGAAGTGAGAAGTCAGCCCAGTGCTCTAAAAACCCAAACCCCTCCTTAGTGCACCACATCTTTAGCCACACATTAACCTCCCTAAGCTCCTCCTGCCTCCCTGGGCTAGCACGTGGCACTGGTAGTATCTCAGAAAATACTACCTTGGAGGTCCTTGCCTTCAGCTTATTACCTAGTTCTCTTAAATCATTCTTTAGGACACTCCCATCTTCCACTAACTTTGTCATTGGTACCAATATGTACCAAGACCGCCGGTTCATTTCCAGCCCCTCCCAATAATTTGTCTATCAGTGGGGATTTAATGATAAAAGACCATTCTTCTCTGTAACTATCTTTATTTAAAGTGATTCATTAACAGCCACAGTGGTAAGATAAGGAGTTAAGGAAGATCACGTCTAATGGTTAAACAGAGCGGTCACATATACAGCACTTTTAAACGTTAAAGTCTGGGCCACTGTAAGTTTTTATACCATCTTTACATGCTCTTCCTAACCCCACTGCGAAAGGTAATGGATCACCTGAGACAAAGAGATAAATTCAGATAATTGATACTTACATCTATATCTAACTTTCATCCTCAATTATCTAACTCTCAAGATTTTTATTAGAAACTAGTTGCAATTATAGTTATTTATATGCAGTATTTTCATTTGTGCAATAACTGGGATCTTTGCTATGTCCATGTAGATTGTCCCAGCAGCATAAAAAGATCTGCCCCCCCCCCCCATACACACAATTTTTTGTCATAATAGATGCATCCAGTAAAACTGTGATGATGTTCAGTTGTCAGTTGTTATTTCCATTTCTCTTGAACATGTCAACAAGTAACAAGAACTCTCAAAAATATATTGAAGGTTGATGAGGAAGCCACAGAGTCAAAATCATTGTACTACACCTCTCAACCCAGCATTGCATTTATATTCCGGATGCACGGCAGCAATGACATAAAGAGTTTAGACATACCAAGCCATAAAGAAAGTACTAACTTATTCTTGGAGATGTAAAAGACATAAGAATGAAGAGCTTCCATTTAGTATATCACATCATGTTATCTTGATGTTATTAGATCTCAAACTTATACAGCCACAAATTAATTAAACCTATGGTGGGTAAAAGAGTAAGAGAAGCCCTCCACCATTCAGAGTACACCAAAAAGTATTTCATTTTTATATACATTTCAATGCCTAAAATGTATTTATTGCTCATAATCTAAATAAACAGTCAGCGATTTTTTTGAGATTCTGAGCAAGAAATACTTTTATTAACTTATTTTTAGGTATGCAAATGTACACAAAAATGTACTATTTTTGTTATATATATATATATATATATATATATATATATATACACACATAATTCTATGAAGCTTATTAACTATAGTATGAAGTTATTGTTCCAGCATGAAAAGGAGACTCTATAGAATAACACAATGGATAGAGATTCCATCTTAGGAACCACCCAACATAATAATTATAGTCTAGTTCTTTATGGCTCTCTTTTATTTTTTACCTTAGGGTCGTTCTTTAATTGAGAATAAATGTATTGCTTCATCTACTATCATTAACATTCATTTGCATTTTATCTATCCTAAAAATATCCGCTTCTAATCTTGCCAATATCTGCATTGTTACAAATATTTCTGGTTTTACTTAAAAATGTATTGTTAAAAAGCTTTATATCTAAGTTTCCTGGATTATGAATGCATCTGATAGAGGAGAAGCAGTAGTCTATAACATTTTTTTTTTGCATGAACAAATACCAAAATAAACATTTACAAACACAACCCGATGTTTGCTTATTTTTTCAGTTTGCAAGCTGAGGCTTTTGACAGTTGACACCCCTGAAAATACCTGCTAAGATTAGCATAAAATTCATAATTCATTTGGTCAATCAGGAGAAAGCAGAAACATTTGTATCATACAGGGGTCCGGTGTTGCAAAGCAGCCTGGGATATGTTGTCTTTTTCGCTCTATATCCTTGTGCTGTTGTAAGCTCAAACCCCACCCAACCATGTGATTCCATCCTGCAGGAGTTACAACCTTTTGAAAGGTCAAACTCCATACCTAGCTGCATTTCCTATGCATACTTGGTTATGTAAGCTCCCTGTGGGTGTGCAAAGATGGAATTTACTTTCCTGCATATAACTTTGTAAGTACATCGAACTTATCTATATAACACATATTTTTTTGATAATCACTGCCTGTTTCTTACCAAACATTTGAAAGACAGAAAACTTATATATACCTTTAACTCACCAAAAACAAAAAAAAGTTGTATTAGTTTATAAAGTTTATTAAGATTAATTCATATTAATTATTGTTATGAGTTGTATTATCAATATATTATTTATTACAATAATATTGATTGTTGAACAATGTCTGGTGAAACATTAGTTCTGCTTGCAAATTTTAAAGAGCTGAAATCATGCATGTCTCTGATAACTGTTCTGCTCATAATGCCAAGAAAGATCAGTCTACATACCACTTGTATCCCGTAATGTATAATTCAGTCTGTTACTGCAGCAAATACAACATTGAGTGTATTCTAAAATAGCAGAAGAGAGTGTATTTGAAAAATTATGGAGAAAATAGGTTCAGTCTCTTCAAAGATAAAATACTTGTATCTTACACTCTGTAATACAGTAAAGCATGGCCCACTTTTGGAAACATTTATACTTTGCAGGGCTGTCAAAATGGGAATAAAAATATAAATTATTCCATTCACATCAAATAAAACAGCATACCATTTTTTACAATAATTATTCTTTTTAAATTTCTACGATGCAATATTTTGCAACAAAATACATTATACCAGCATCCTCTTTTAAGGTGCACTCCACTGACTAATATATCTCTAGCTATAGATTGGAATCCTGACTAATTAATAAAATATACACAGATAGGAAAATCAGTATCAATGAAATAGATTGTTTTTGGGAAAAAAACGTAAAACAAATATACTTACCTGTTATTACTACCTGTGCCCTTTCTTATTATTTAATCATATATATTTATTATCAAATCAGTGATAGATTTTAGTATTCTTCCCAACACAACCTATTTACTGTAAGAGTCCTTTTATTTGTATGCTTTTTTTTGTTCTTTTTTGTTTTCTACTAAATCAAATTCTAATCATTTTCAATTTTGTCTCAAGGCTTATGATTATACTATATTTGCCAGTGAGCGAGAACTTACTAAAACACTTTTAGACTGAACAGTATTAATATAAAATACTGTGTTTTGTTTACTGTTAGTTTTAGGCAGATACATTTTATTTTGAAGGAAGATCTTAACCTCAATTGTGGACATATACATTTATATGAAGTATTCAGCATACCATATATACTCGAGTATAAGCCAAGATTTACAGCCCTTTTTTTTAAGGCTGAAAAGGGCTCCCTCGGCTTATACTAGAGTCACCCTGTGTCTCTTCCCCCCCTCCTCATGTCTCTCCACCCCTGTGTCTCTTCCCCCCTCCCTCCCCTGTGTCGATTTCACCCCCTCTCCCTTATGTCTCTTTCCCTCCCCCTCCCGTATCATCCTCAACCCCCCTCCTCATCCTCAACCCCCCTCCTTAACCCCCCTCAGGGGATTGAGGAGGGGGGTTGAGGAGGGAGGATGAGGAGGGGGCTTGAGGATGGGGGTTGAGGAGAGAGGATGAGGAGGGCTGTTGATGAGGGGGGTTGAGAAGGGAGGATGAGGAGGATGATAAGGGAGGGGAAGGGAAAGAGACACAAGTGAGAGGGGGGGGAAGAGACACAGGGAAGGGAGAGGGGGGAAAGAGACACACGGGAGGGAGGGGGAAGAGACACAGGGGAGAGAGAGGGGGCACAAGAAAGGGGCACAGAGGGCACACAAGAGGGCGACACAGAGGGCACAAGAGGGACACAGGGAGCAGCACATTTCCCACCCTCGGCATATACTCGAGTCACTAAGTTTTCCCAGTATTTTGTGGTAAAATAGGTGCCTCGGCTTATACTCGGGTCGGCGTATACTCGAGTATATACGGTAATTTCAAAAGTAGTACTATACTATATAAACTCTTCTATATAAAGGTATTGTGATATTTATTGTTATAAGGACAAAGATATCTAATATTTGCAAACCATAATCATAATAAAGCTAGTGAGTATATAGCTTTACTTCCTTGCAATGACACCTTACTGTAGGATACCATTTCTTGAGTTGCTTCTTTCAGCTTTTTTCTTTACTCAATGTCGCCATGTAAACTAATGACATTTCCCTTAGCGGTTTCGAAAGCACTCACATTTTTATTGCTACATTTCTATTATAGCAGATAGAAGCTTCCCACTTGTAGAAGCAGATCAACAGAAACAAAAATGGTGTCTCCTACAGTAACATAATTGCATATAATAGATAGTAGATGAAATGCTGTATTCTTTTTTACTTTCTAAAAGCATTTTAACTATGTCCTTCACTTTGTGTCAGGTCACTTGTTGCCCCTTACCTTTACTTGGATTTATCAGTGCTACGCCATAAGACATAGGTTTCCCTTGTGCCTTCACCCACATACATACCTGCATCTGAATCAAGCCTTGTTTGGAGCCTTTTTGATGCTAATTCTCTTTGGGGGGTAGACTCTGAGTAAGCATCATAAGTGACACGCATACACCTTCTTGTGCTTGTACAGGCCCCCTGTTGTTTGTGTGACATGTTTTACCCTTTAATTATGGAGCCTGCTTAGTCTGCTAGCAACTGAGCATCAGTTGTTTTGCCCCTGTGCACCATTTGACATTTTTCTAGTGGCTTTTGCATCTGTTTTAACAGATCTCCCTTCTGGCTTCCTGACCACTAGCTTTGGCATATGATTTATCCAGCTTCTGGTTCCCTAAACTCTGGTTTGTTTATTGACCATCCTTTGTCTTCTGTCTTCCCAAGACTCTTGCAGCCCTATTAAATTCAAAGCCTGTAGCAGCATCGGCAAGCCTGCAAAGGCTGCAGGCTTGAAATTCGGCTACGTTACAGAGCTATTACATTCCATGATGATGCGGGTTACAGGCCGTAGACGCAAGCCCGTAAACCATTCTTGCGCGCGTTGCATGTGCGGCCTAGAGCATGACGGGTTTAGACGGAGCCAATGGCAAAAGAGATCATCATCATTAAGTCACTGAAAAAGGAGGTTAGATTTTAAAGCCTTATGGGCTTCAATTCCGAGTTTTGAACAGACCCGCATTCCAGAAATAATGCAATATTAATATAGCAGTAAATATGATATTCTAGTCCATGCGAGTTCCATTACAACACATTGATTGCCGGGATCGATATAACACAGGAAAATCAACATAAAAAAAAGTATTTTATATTGCAGATTTGCGAGCTTGAGAATGTTGTGCTATTAAGTTTAATACCTAACATCACTTTCCCTTTACCTCTAAGTACAGTAGTGTGTTCTCTCTCCAATACCCATTGGCTTTTTGGCTCCATTTGCGGGTTACAGGGTTGAATGCCAGTGTTTTTTTTTTTGCAATTTAATAGCGTGATTGGACTGTAACAGTTACAGGCTTGACAGAACAAAGAATTTACCGTTGCGGAGTTCAATTTTCACCATCCCATAGGTTTTTTTCGCCCTTCCCCCGCAAGTCGTTGGCAGGTTGCTTCACGGGGCCAATTTAATAGCCGCAAGTCTTGCGGGCTACGTTACGGCTACTGTTTTCTGTTTTACACGTTGAGGAAATTTAATAGAGCTGTTGGACTGTACAACTATTCTATTGCCTTGTACCCTCTGTTACCTTTACAGTAGTTATCCTACCCTGTTGGGAGCTGACAACTACAGTGGTCTCCCAAGACACATTTGTTTCACCAAATTGCCAAATTCATTGCTAATGTACTACCACTTTTGCTTCTAGTAATTGTTAAATTAAAACAATGATGAACTTTGCTGACTGTAGCCTTAGAATTCCAAGAACTATTTAATCTTACATCAATAATCCATTTAGGTTGACTTTATAGATGCCAAAACATTGTGTTTGTAAAACATTTGCTAATGGCTTTTATATGAGAAACTACTGTACAAGGAAAGTAATAACAACAGTTACATTGCTTTTAAGCATTTTGGAACCTTACATAGTAAGTAAATATTATAACTTAGAATGTTTCTAGAAATATTTAGATCTAAGAAATGAATATTAAAAATACATTACTGACAGATGTTCTTATAAGTAATTCCAGACTACAAAATATTGTAACAAAACATTTTTGGGGTATGGAAGAATTTTCATGAAAGCGTGTCATGCTGGCCAAATGCTTTTCAGCAAAGAAAAGAGCTGCCAGTTACTATAAATGGTGCTGCGAAATAAAACATTGGAATTTATAGCCTAAAAACAACACAAGTATTGAATGATATTTTAAGTCTCAATCCTACTGGGTATACTTAAACAGGCACTGCATAAAGATTTTCTTTATTTAATATTTAGAACAGTGGGTCACAGTGTTTCACTGCTAAATTATTTAATACTTCTGGGATGGACACATCTACCCACATTGATAATTTGGCTACTCACGAGGCCATCAACAATATATCAATATATATTTATTTAAAGAACCCAAATTTACAGTAGGCTTATTGAAAATGTAGTCTGAAATGAGCAATAAATTATTTTTAGAAAGAAAACAATACACAGACTTCCATTTATAAAATACAATATATATATGCCCTATGCCAGTATGCTGTAGTGGAAGTCATTATTGTATTTATTTATCTATTTCTACAAGTGGGTGGGGATATATACTAAATTCATTTGTGCCAATGGCAATATTTTAAGGCTATAATCACAAAAAAACTACAGTGGCTCCAATATCATGAACGCTAGTTCTATAAAGGAGCTTTTTAAACCATTTATAGGGACTATGGTGTCCTTACGCACTGAACCTAAAGAGCGCCTAACAAATTTGTCACTTTCATTTAATGACACTGAGCATTTTTGCCAAATTAAAGCAGAAAGAAATGCTGTTATGGGGTTAAAATAATAGGAACAGTCTTTGTAAAATCAAGAGAGCGAGAAAAAGCTTGCCAAAATTCAGTCTTACACAGGTGTCTAAACATCAGCAAAGAATGGAGCCGTTCTCATCTCCAAGAAGACCATTTCAGGGTTTCTTCCTGGCCACCTAGAATGCCCTACAACCAGTCAAGCATAACTTAAACCTAGAATGACAGAGAAGGTAATGATTGACTGACCACAATTCATAGTTATGACACTGAGGTCAATTTTATGATTTCATGGCATTAATGCATGCAAAGTCTTACAGACCATAAGTCAACTACTTTAATTTAAACATATATCTCACTGTAATTCAAACAAAAAAGATATAATATACTCTTGCCAGCACATCAGCTGGTCACTCAATGGCAGCACAACATAGAGGGCATTACATTAATTCAGCCTTGAACAAAATCTAAATGTTCTTATTGAAAATAAAAATGATACAGCAACATGGTCTGCAGTGATGTTAAAATGCTATTGAAAACTTCTTATACCTCAAGTCTAGCAACTTGGATATGTCAAAACATATGCTTCACACTTGACTCTATCTTTCTGGGATAAGTAATCAATGTATTATCTCCCTTAGATTCCAGTGAACAAAGTTGCCTATCAAACTGAGGTATCACAATCAATTTTTCATCATTGCATATTTTTAAATCAATTGCTGGCTCAACATCGTTCCCCTTTTCCTTTACCTCCAGATCTACAACCCAACCACTAGCATTGTGGTGGTTCCCACATTCTCAACCATAGCCATTGCATATTAAATAAACTTTGGAGTAGATCTTACACTTCAGTAGACTTCCCCCATAATATGTCACTACAGGTAGTAGCCTCTAAAAGCATAATACATTTCAATTCCAACTCAAACTATTTTTCTCTAAGGTATCTTTACTCTAAATACAAAATAACTTGCTAAATTTTCATATGACTTGCTCACTTCCAAGGTAAACGTTGACTTTTCATTTCTAATTGTCCTGGACCTTACTGCTGCCTTTTTCAGCATCTTCTCCTATATGCCCTACATCCTTAGGTATCCAAGAAAATCTATTTTGAAGTTCAAAGCCTATCGATCAAATCTTACATTCAAAGTCTTCTTCTTTATCACCTATGCTCTCTCACTATTACTTAAAGTTCAGTCTTTGGTTCACTGCTATAGTTCATCTACATATTTTATAAATAAATAAAAACTCAGTATTGCAGTGTTATTAATACTCTGACAAGCCTCAAACAGTTCCTATCACCAACTGCTTATCAAACAGTTCCTGGAGTTCCTGCTATACCCATCTTCCACTACAACTCATGCCTCAAGTCATCCTTGCTGTTGACCATTATTCTGACCCCCCAATCTCACTGTATTAGTGTAATATTTGACACTGCATTCTCTTTAATTTTTAGATAAAGTCCCATTCCCATTCCCATTGTCACCAAGCACACCCCAACTGCCCATTTAATGACCAATAATCTCTACAAAATGTCCAGTGTAATAGATAAAAATGTGAGCATCACTTGGACACTGGTAATTGTGAAGACTTTATTCTGATATTTCACAGATGATTTCATGAACTGTGGCATAATGTATTCATGCTTCATATTTTTAAGGAAGAATAGTACTTCTTTACATATTATATTATGCTGGCAAGATACATTTATCTTTTGAACATTCCACACTTTTCCAGTAAAACATGATTTATGTGATCTAGCAAAAACAAATTTTCACTCATTGTCCATTTCTTTGCACACAAAACACTTTAAAACATCACTCATACTGAGAATATAAACTATTCTGCAGTTTTAGGTTTATGATTGTTAAGGGCTGTATATCATACCTATCAGGAATCAATTCATGGAGAATTTATACGTAGATTTGCTTCAAAAAATAAAATGGTTTTAAAGAAATTTGAAGGAAAGGTGACAATAGAAAAAAAAGCATTTTTGCTTCTGCAAAGCAACTAGTCATGTATGTAAACCAACATTTTTATATAAGACTTTAAAAATTTTTTTTTTGAATTGCTGCTGAATTTCTGAAGATTTCATGGATGCGCATTTTAGTTTTCTGTTGCATCCTTCACTGAACTGCTGTATATATTATGAGGCTGCACCAATATAGGAATTGGAACTTACTTGTAAGGAAAGGATATACACTTGTTTATCTTTAGTATTTTTACATTCAGTATGAGCAATTAGCACGTTAAGCAAGTAGAGTGTAACATGTTTATTTTCAAACCTCAGTGTTTGCTCTATTTCTGTTGTTTTTCATTTTATTGTTTTTTAACTACATTTTTATTGAGTTGATAGATTGCAGTTGGTCTACGTGAATTGCTATCTGAAATGGAAAGGGTGTTTTGTATTTGCCGTGAGGTGTGCAGAAATCAGTGTGCAAGTGAGTAAATAGTGACCAGCTCTAGTGTAAGTGCAGTTATAGTGTAAGTGTTGGAGTTTAAAAACGGGGGCAGTTCAAAGACAAGGGGTTAGAAAGTGTACTTTAGAGTAACATTTATTATTTTTAGTAGATTAAGTTAGAGAAAAACACTATTTGTACAAATACATTGATTGTTTTAATTCTCTGTATTTTTTGTAAATTGTAATCCTGCGTTAGTCTGGTGACAACCTCATCCAGTGCACATGCTGCCACATGTATATACTGCTGGAACAGCTTTTTCAGGCCCATACCTCTGTGACAGGTGTAAGCATTTTTCCTCCTTTGAAGCCCTATTTGGAGACCTTGAGAGGAGAATTACCGCACTTGGTAATAATGCTAATTTGTAAGGGGAGTTGATGCTTAATGACCACAGTTGAATGGGCTAGAATGAAGGGTGTAGCTCTGACTACTGAGGATGTTCATGAAGATAACTGGGTTATAGTTACAAGGGTAAGCAGTGGGAAGAAGAGGAGGAGGGATGGCAGTTTTGAGTTGGCAAGCACCAACAGATTTGCCAGATAGAGTGAAACTGTGGGGATGACCATTCATGAATGGCAATACCAGTTGGGTCTGTTTCCTCTAACAGCCAGGAGAGGGAGGACAGAATAGGCAGAGAAGCAGACATATTATGGTGGTAGGGGACTCTATTATTAGGAAGGTAGACTCATTGATTTGTCACCCAGATCCAAGCAACCAAACACATTGCTGTCTCCAGGGCATTTTTGGATTGGGTTGATAAATGGGAGAAATGACCCAATAGTCTTGGTAGATATTGGTACCAATGACCAAGTTGGTGGAAGATACTGAGATAGGAAGGAAAGTTTGGGATGTGCACTGGGCTTACTTTCCTGTTAGGTACAAGATCTATAGCAGTGGTGGATCATACCTTAATATAAAGGTAACTTGTGTGCTCGGGGAGAGGATGGCTGAAAGGCTGTAGGAGTTTAGAGAGAGACTAGAAAGAAGTAAAGGGGTGGAAAGTGTAGAGAGGTTAAGGGACGAGTTAACACTTCATGGAGGGGGAGAAGGGGGAGTTCATGGTAAGGAGTTCATAGTAAGTTATTCAATAAAGTAACAAGTACTTCAAACCTAAAGTGTATGGTTGCTAATGTCAGGGACAAATTGGAGAGCTAGAACTATTAACAGCAAATGAGAAATATGATTTGATAGTTATTAATGAAAAATGGTGGGATGGTTCTCATGAATGGACAGTTATTAAGGAGGGTTATAACCTATTTAAAGGGACCCAGTTACAAGCACAACAACTTTACAGAAATCAGTACATAATGCCCAACTTTATACTGTATATCTGCCCCGTTACACTGTGTTCCGAATACCTTGAGAGTGACATTTTCGACCGGAGGTAACACTTCTTTTGTAACATAAATGGGTGTATATATATATATCACTAATATAGTTGCCAAACTGCGAGTTTGGGTGTAACGCTTGCAAAATTGCGAGTTGCACATGCGCACTATGCACAAATTGCGAGTTGAATCGCAAATTGAAACTTCAAGCCCGTAAGTACATGGCAGAAAGCTGACGCTGTAAGTCTGTGGGCTTGAAAAACAGTTACAGAGCGATTAAAATAACTCAAGGCCACAAGTACATGGCAATAAGCCAAAATCGTAAATCATGCTTCTATATGTAGCATTTCAGGGACTGATCGTGATCAATTAAGCAACTTGTAACTTACTGCTTAGACAGAGCCAAACCCTTAAGTTGCTGCTTAGACAGACCCAAAACCTTAACTTGCTTCTTAGACAGAGCCGATAGTAAATGACATATACAATAAACATGGAATTTAAACCACAAATTATTAGTGTTACATTAGTGTAGAAGTACAATTTGCGATCAGGCTCGCAATCCAGAAATGTGAGGAGATGGAGGGAGGGAGAGAAGATAGGGAGGGAGAGAGAAGGAGAAGGAGAGAGAAGGATGGGGAGAGAGAGGGAAGGAGGGGGGTGAGAGGGAAAGAGGGGGAGAGAGAGGGAAGGAGGGGGGAGAGAGGGGGACAGAGGGAGAGAGAAGAGAGAAAGAGAAGGAGGGAGGTGGAGAAGGAGGGAGGGAGAGAGAGAGAGGAAGGAAATAGAGAAGGAAGGAGAGAGAGAAGGAGGGAGAGAGAGAGAGAGAGAGAGAGAGAGAAGGAGAGAGAGAGAGAAGAAGAAGGGTTGGAGGAGAGAGAAGGAGAGAGAGAGAGAGAGGGTGCAAGGAGCGAGAGAGAGTGAGCATAGAGAGAGGCAGAGGGCGCAGAAAGGGCGCACAGAAAGAGGGCGCACAAACAGACAGACACAATTTTAACACAATATTATATTGTCATTTACGATGGGCAAAAGACTAGCATATATATAACATACTGTAAAAGTGGATATTAAATTATAACTTTGTTTTTAAATGACAATATAATGTGAAAGTAAAAATTTATATTTTAATATGAAAAAAATAATTAATTATGAATCAATACAATTGAATCAGATTCACCATAATAATTAAGAGAAGGAAAACAGTGTCTAGCATATTTAAAATGTAACCTTTTTTAAATGTCTCTATTTTATTCTCTAAAGTGCTGGATAGTTTCTACATTATAACCATATGATTAATTCTTGGGTTTAACAGAGATAAAGGTAAATCTGGAAGTTTCCATCTGGAAGTGACAAAAATAGGTGTTGCAGCCAACATGCATTGCAATACATTTTTTTTTTTTAAACAGCAAGACTTAACAGACAATGGGTTGAGTCCCTGACAAAGTGTTAAATTGATCCTGGATGTATTTATATAAGGTAATCATATCCCCTTAAGCACCTTATTTCTAATGAAAATAAGTTTAATTTGGTTAGTCTATCTTTGTAGCTTTTTCCCTCCATTTCGCTTATTAATTTTTCCGCTGTTCTCTGTACCCTTTCCAGCTCTAAAGTATCCTTTTTTTTTTCTTTTGTACTACATATTCAAAATGAGGGCGTACTAAGGAATAAATGCTGCTTGGCATTCATCACTGCTATCAAGTGGTTGCTCACAATCACTCCTAAACCCTTTCTATCTCTGATACCCCTTGATTTATTCTATTTTAAATTGTATGCCTTTTTTTCCTTCCCAAATCCACAACTTTTCATTTATTTGTATTAGATTTCATCTGCCATTTAGCTGCCCATTATTTTTTACTGGAAGATTTAATGATTTTTTTCCCTGAATTTTCCTTATTTCTTTATTGAAAATACATACATGCACATATTTCATACTACAAATGTAAAATTTTTAATTTAATTACATTTATAACTTAATTTCTATTTACTCTATTGCAAAAAAGAGAAATCCTCAACAGTAACAATCACATAAATCACAATCACATAATAAAAGGCTATTCCTTGGAGACATCGGTCAGCCCGAGCAAACCAAAATTACTATGCACTTTGTCATGATCTACTGCTTGGTTGTGCTTGGAAAAAAAACAGTTTGTATCTACCCAGTATGTTGATATGCCTGATAGCAGGAATTGGACCTGAACCAGGATAACAACCTCCAGGAGCACCAAGATTACCACAGGAAAGCAAGGTTGTAGAGATTACCGTATGTAACCATTTCCCCAGGCATGATCAGCAGTCATAATGCCATGTAAGGATTATAATTTCCCCAGAATGACATTCACACAACTTTATGTAAGTACAAACTGGAGCTCTATATTGGTAAAACACAACATATTTAAAGGCATAGTAAGACATTAACATAGCTAGGGTAGGAACACTTCAATTCCAGGCCCACATCAGGAATTTCCTTCCTCCTTTCTATGAACTTGTTGGCGGTCAATTGGTCACAGCATGGCAGAGACAGCAAGCCTAAATGGCCACTTACCATCTAAACTTGTAGGGACTTGGGGTAACCCTTTGATGCCACTGCGCAGGCCTGACTAAATGGTATAGGTGTCAATGATTACATGTGTTCAGTCCCTGAGTGATATGTGCTTGACTATGGTTCTGGCCCTTGGCATTTTGGAGTAGCCACTTGTCCCCTTGCTAACCCATCTAGTGTGGGTCCCATTGTATTTATTCAGGGCCCCATATAAGTCCAAATAGGATATTAAAAGATACTTACACACAAAAAAAAATCTTTCTCAGCATCTTGCTTGCCATACAGATTAGGCAACTCCCAGTTTCGCCACTTCAACAGACATACTGTATATCCTAGTGAATAGTCTTTCATGATTCATACTTATATTCTTGTATAAATCTTAAGGAAGGGTGATACATTATACTCCAGTGTTATTAAAACATGACAAGTAAGACTAAACTACCACATCCACCCGCTGCCTTTGTTCCTTATTAACCAGCTGGACATTCCCTTGTCTGGGAAGGGTAATTACCACACTAGTTTCACTATCTGGCTTTTACTTGCCAGGAAAGCCTCATGACAACTCTCCCTGCAGACATGGTGTCTAATAAGGTCCTTCCCCTGGTCCCCTGGACCTCTCCCGACCCCTCAATGGATTACCTCTGGGAGCTCCACATAACATGTTTTGCTTCCAACTTCAAATCTTACCAGATTCTCAAAAGTTACATTTCAGGTTAATCATCCCATGAACTATCACTATTTCCATCCATTCTAGAGAGTATAGAAAGGGAGTATTGTAAGCCCAATGTATTATTTTTATTTGCATTTTATGTAAAAATGCTGACAGAGCACAGTACATTAATAAAACAGAACCATACTTTGTTATAATCTTTCATTTCTCATGTTCTCATCCCACTAGATGCCTATTTACTCACCAAGATATTTTCACCCTCCTCCACTCTATCCATCATCAACTGATATAAGAACTTCATTGATTCATTAATTTTGTTCATATTTCTTAATTAGCTGTATCATATCTTTTTCTATAGATATTAAAACTTTATGAAGTTGTAGACCTGATAATACGTCTTGATTGTCTATATCATACTCAAGTTGCAAGTCCCCAAACTTTTTAATTAGTCTAAGATTATTTTTTAAGAAAGACTCCAGGCTAACAATTACCTTAGCACCACCTTCAGTTTACACCAGTTAATTATCTTTATTTTCACTATAGGCTATAAGGAGATATATTGCTTTTTATTGCTGACACCGCAGCCATAATCAAAAATAAAATAGCCACTATACTACAGGTGTTCTTCTAATGTATATAATGCAACATATTACTTTAAGGTGCTGTTAACTAAAAACAAATTGAGGTTGATTACATAAGAGACCTGTAAATATATAGACTGCAATGTGTACTTTCAAAAGTGTGCATATTATATATTTGGATTAATATTTAAAAGCATGCCATTTTCCATGGTTTGCAGTATTTTTTTATGAGGTTTTAGCTCATGTAATAATTTTGTGAATTTCAGACAGTGTGATGTTATATAGTATTCTGTAAATTTCCCCTCAGCTTCTATGTGTGCAGCTTCTTCTGACATGGGCAGCACATGATGGGTTAAACTGTGTGATGTAATCAGCAACTGACATGTGAGTTTAGAGGGAAAAACATTTATTATTTTGCCAAGCCTGTTTTGTATGCAGTGTTCTTGCTGGGTCCTACTCATGTTCCTGATCCTGTGTTCCTGGTATCCTGAACCATTTCCTGACCTAGAGATGCCAGCTGAGTGCTGAGATTACCAGAACCCTGACAATTTAGGGGTGTTTTTGTTTGTGTTCCTATAACTGAAAGCAGGAAGGTTTGGGTTGCACTTGGTCCCCTCACCACTGGGTCATGACAAGCATATTATACCATAAATTAATCCAATATAGATTACAGAGATTTTTTCTACAGGCAATTAATGGATCTCTAAAGATAATATTCTGACTCACAGACTTACCAACTACTGTACTATATATCTGATGTGAGTATACATATCCCTGACTACCTGAATAATCAGAGTATTGCAGAATTTAGTGATACCTTTTTATTGAACACACATTTTAGTTAGAGTAGTAAACTTTTGAGAGTTGCACCTCTCTTTAATAAGTCTGAAGCAATACCTGACTACCTGTTAACATGGCTTCTGTGTTCTAAAGTGTATAGATTTACTGGTTAGTTACTTTGTTAGGGTCACACAAATTGGCCCATTCTAAGCTTGGAAGACTTGTCCCTCCTCTTACCCTGGTTTGCCAAAAGTTTTTATTGTTAATTCATGATTTTTTTAATTCCAAGTAAATAGTCGGAATAAGAGAATGCAAATAATTGATATCCCCTTCTTCATCAATAATGGTAAGGTGAGCACAAAATACAATAGTCAAGTATGAACTGAACTCCGAATCTTCCCTCCCTCTCCCACAGCATCAATTCCTCACATATCTCTCACTGTCAACAACGACATCATCACCCCCACCTACCAAGCCCGTTGTCCTGGAGTTCTACTGGACCCAGCTCCATCTTTCATCCCTCACATACAATCACTAATTAAATCTTGTCTTCTCCATCTAAACAAAATCTCCAGAATTTGTCACTATCTTACACAAGACACAACTAAAATACTTATACACTTTCTCATCATCTCTCGACTAGACTACTGCAACTCGCTTCTTGTTGGCCTACCCACCACCCGACTATCTCCACTTCAATCTATTACGAATGCCTCTGCTAAACTCATCGTCCAGACAAAACGTTCAGTGTTGGCATCACCTCTCTGTCTATCACTCCATTGGCTTCCCTTAGCCTCAAGAATAAAATTTTAAATCATGACCCTAACTTACAAAGCCCTCAACAATAACACTCCCCCATACATTTCTGCTCTCATCTCCAAATACTCCCCCACCCACCCTCTTCGTTCTGCTAATGACCTTCTTCTTTCTACAACTCTTGTTATCTCCTCTCACTCCTGCCTCCAGGACTTTTCCCCTAGTCTCTGGAACTCCTTGCCTCGCTCCACCAGATTATCCTCTTGCCTCAAAACATTTAAAACCTCACTTAAAACGCATCTCTTTAAATAAGCATATCACCTTCCAACCTAACACGCTTATCACCTCTCTCTCCCTCATTTACCACTCACTATACCTTAGAGTGTAAATCTGCGAGTTTCTATCCTAAGTACTTTGCATCATGGACATTGGATTCCTAGCTCAAAGACAGGGGCCTCCTTGCTTTGCTATATGTTAATTTGTATTTATCTTTGTCTGAACTTAACTTATGTACATCGCTACAGAATATGTTCAGCGGATATAAGGGTTAGAATGTCAAGCAGAGATGGATAGATGGGGTCATTGAAGCAATGAAGATGAGCTTTGAGGGAGTTCAGAGATGCAGTGACTGACAAATGTGCCTGCGTGCTGCCCCCCAGAGGTTCATGGAGAGCCAAACATGACTGGACAACTAAACAACAAATAGTTATGATTATACAACTTAGATAAATCTTATGTTAAGGTAATCCCCAGATAGTTTAAATATTCTTTATTATACTTGATTATTCCAATTATCTGCAGGAGGTAATCATAACATTTCTGATTTCTCAACATTTACACTATATCCTAAAAAAGAGCAAAAAAGATGAGTTGTCTTAATAACAGGATTTGCAGTATAATAATACATTTTTCAATAGTTATTCCTGAAATATATTTTGCTAGATTTGAGCTTCTAATTTTTTTATTGCTAAAGCAAATAGAAAGGGTCATGATGGAAACATTGTAGTGTATATCTGTGATTAGTTTGATTAGCAAAAGGTGTAGATAATTTTCCCATTATTTTTATTGGAGCTAATGGGGAATTATTTAGAATTCTTTAGAATATTTAACATTTCTCAGAATGTATCCAAGAAACCAAATTATATAAAGTTAAAAATAAAAAAAAGCTATTTCTTTGTCAAGAGCTAAGAAAGAAAGTGGAATTATAGCATATTTAATGTCCTTCTAACATTTTCAGGGGTTTGTCTGGATGAGATAAATCCTACCTGATCCTTATGAGTTAAGGATGATAAAAATTTATTAAATCTAGTAGTGAGCACCTTGATAAATAATTTTAAATTGATGAATAATGAAGTAGGACTATAGGTTTCCAACATAAACTATCATGATCTGATCTTGGGATGACTTTTATAAGAGATAATTTAAATTGTTCTGGAATGGGATTAAATCTTATGGTAAGATTAAATAAATTATTAATTTATTTAATTAGTTGAATTACCTCTTTTTTTTTTCCTAGACAAATAGTCACCACATATAACCAAATTACCCTTTTTAATATCACTAATATGTTTTATTATTTTATTTAGAAATCTATATTGATTCTTATTAGCAGCATAAATATTCACTATTGTATAGTTTTGATCATTTATTTTACCTATCCAAATTATGTAGCGACCTTCTATATCTTTTTCTATGAATTCTTCAACTATTTTATTTCTATTGTTAAAAAATATACATACACCTCTTGACTTAGTTTTATAGTTAGAGAACAATTTTATATTGTAGCTTTTATCTGATAGTTTAGGAATATATTTATCTTTAAGATGAGTCTCCTGTACACATATAAAATCAACATTTAATTCATGGAAATCATGACCATTGTTCTTTTTGATGGAATATTCAACCCATTCACATTCTGGGATATAAATTTAAGTCCCATAATATTCTAAAGATTTTACTTCATTACCTTGTACTCCTCTCCTCCCTTTGACATCCATACCGTGAAAGTTTTTCATCTTTCCAGCACAAAACGTACAACCTTTCATGATTATCTTGTTTATATTTTTCCTAAACCTTTCTCTAAATAAGACAAAAATAACAGTTCCAGTTACCTCTTAACTACTTGTATTACTTCTTTTTTACTATTTTATTGAGATGTTATTGGTGCATTTAAAATATTAAAATATTATTTTGATCTTTTTTGTTAATATATATATATATATATATATATATATATATATATATATATATATATATATATATATATATTACTATTATATTGTTGCATTGTAGAAATATTTTAATAGGATATATGGTATTTTCTAGTTGATTTGTATTTGAGCTGAATTTTTCAATGTTGTTTTTTTACATTTAGTTTGTAGCTTTATCAGCATCAGCATCAGAATTTTTCGAGGGTTTACAAGTTCAGCCTTGAGGTTAACATTTATTAAAAAAAACACCTTTAACCTCTGTGATCTGGGTTCAATTCCAGTCATGGAACCAAGAGGTCATACCACCCTGAAGCCGAGCAGGATTTGGCCTGGTCAGTACTTGGATGGTAGACCACCTAGGAATACCCACTCCAGCTGCTCTGCCATGAAAACCAAGTGGATGAGCATGACCATGGACATAACCTGGTGTGTTATGGTCCATGAGGTAACAAAGAGTCGGAAATGACCGAACAATGCCAAAAATAAAAAATAACAAAATAACAATATAAAAAAAGCAAGTGACAAATTGAATAGTTAACACATTTCTATCTATCTATAATATTTTCTGTAATTTCATTTTAAGTTAAAATCCGATGTATTTTAGCTGCTATTGCCCATGTATTATCATAAGATTCTGGAGTTTCTCTTAATCTCATGGTATTTTCATTTGATCTATTATGTAGATAATTTAGTTTTTCTTGATGTTTTTAAAGAATGTCATTGTGACTACCTTGTGTTGTGTTTGGATGGATTGTAGTCAAGAGATAATAATAATCATCATCATCTGTGTTATGTTCTAACTCATCTGTAAGAATACCAAGGGAAGCTATTTCTTTCTGAAGATTTCATCTCAAATTTGCATTTCTTGTTTGAATAAAGAATCAATATTTTGGTATAGATTATATGTTATCTTGTCCTTTTAATCAACAATTACACAGAGATAAAGAATATAATAATCTCACCAAGTGAAATAATGCAATATGAAAAAAAGTACAACATCTCTCATAAAGACATATAAAAAATGTACTAAAGCTCACCAATATAATACTTACACTGTGCAAACAAATAAATAAATATCATACAAAACTCAAAGCATATATATATATAAGAAGGCTTATCCTTAAATAAGGAAAAACCTATATAAAGTGCCAGTGCTTATTACTCCCCTTTGAATTAGGAGGTTAAACCTCATGAGAGAGGGAATATATATTTATCAAAAAAAGTGCTTACCTTTAAAAAAAAAAAGAAAAAAAGTGAGTTTAAAAGGGAGCCAATCAGAAGAATATATCATCTAAAGTAGAGGTTATCCTCATACAGTATATACAAAAAACTGTAAATAATAGGATAACTATGAAAAAAGGCTAAATATTAAAAATGAAAAAAGTAAAAACAAAAGCATACCAGGGATATGTAGGATTAAAGAAGTAGCAATTACAATTACATAGGAACATAAAGCTTTATCTCCATCCCACAGTGTTATACCAAATTGTACACACTCACCCCAGGCTGTAACGGGTGATGGGTTCAAAACCAAAACGGCATTAATTAATACCAAAAAATAAGGGATGATAGAGATAACAGTGTTAATATACCTTATGCTCTGCTGCCCATCCTCTGGTACCTGCGAAAAATGTAGCCCAAGATATGACCAGTTTCTTTACAAAGAGTAACTTTCTCAAAATTATGCTATCATCATCTGTGTTATGTTCTAACTCATCTGTAAGAATATCAAGGGAAGCTATTCCTTTCTGAAGATTTCATCTCAAATTTGCATTTCTTGTTTGAATAAAGTAGCAATATTTTGGTTGAGATGATATGTTATCTTGTTCTTTTAATGAATATGACTGAAATTCTGAAACAGCCTCTTTAGATGTTGAAAGATTGCTTTCTTTTTTTTAAATGCGTTTTTAATTGATCTTGTTGAAGATTTGGCAGTTGTATACATTTTTTAATTTATTTTTTGTGTTGTATTACAGTATAGATTGTCATTTATATCTTTTGAGAACAATTATATATATTTCTCACAAAATGTTCAAATATAAAATGAATATACATATTTATTCATAAAAAAGTTTTTTATAATATAGTGGTTTATGGTCGTAAGAGCCTTCTTTCTAGAGAAAATAAGTTTAAATTGGTCAGTCTATCTTCGTAGATTAGTCCCTCCATTGTCCTCATTCGTTTATCTTTTGTAGAAGCTGCCTCAACACATTCACTTGATTATCTAGCCACAATAAATATTTCCTCTGTGTCCAAACATCCTTGCACATTATCTATACAGCTACTTTTGGCAGTCATACATTGAAATTTCTTAATATTTGTATTTCTTAAAGCATAATATTATTGTAACAATAGACGATGCACAGGGGGATGTTGTTCCTCCCAGGAAGTGGCTAGGGTGGAGGCCTAGCAGTGAGTCCTAACCTGCATGCAGCCAACCTAAAGCAGCATGCAGATTACTTCTAAGTCTCTAGAATGGTGAAACTGCTATCAGTTACATGGAGCAAGGCTTCCCTGTTTGGCTGCTAAGAAATTCTTGCGGACCCCCACCTCATCCGGATTGAGGTACATGGACCCACGTGGAGAGTTCTAGAGGCAGGCACAGCCTTTAATCCAGGTGGAATTAGCAGAGAGAGAGAGATACACAGTGTGGAGCAAGCTGCCCATCCAGGGCAGAGGAGAACGTTCAAGTACAGAGGTAAAGCTGTGGAACCAGGGAACATCAAGGTTTGAAACCCAAAACACGGCCTTGATCCCTGTCAGCTCACAGATGATCTCAAACACACATGCATACAGTGTAAAGATGCAGAGCATGCTGCAGCATTTTGGAAAAGAAAGTAGAGGTCAAAAACCTAAAAAATAAACAAACGAAACTAGAGAACTACTCTAGAAGAAAAAATCTAAGGATAAGAGGTATACCAGAGACAGTGTTGGGCAAAGATCTACCGCTATATGTAATGTCACTGTTACATTGTAATACCAATTATCCCAGGACAGGATACAATTGATAGGTTACACCGCATACCACTGCCTAAAGATTTTTTTCATCAAGAGATATCCTGGTTAAGCTACATCATTATACATATAAAGAATCTATTGTAAAGGCCTCTATCTCTGGGAAAGATCTGGCAACTCCATATGATTAAATTTCCATCTTTTCAGATCTTTCAGCTAACACTCTTAAACAAAGGAGAGAGTTTAAAGAAGTAGCAAAAATATTGAGAACAAATAACCTCGAATATAGATGGGGTTTTCCTACTAAACTGATAATCTTTAAAAACGGTATAAGAAACAGTTTTGAATCACTTAGTGAAGCTGAGCAACAGATAAAATAGTGGAATCTAAATTAGCAGTTTCTTTGAATGTCAGATACAAGATCAAAATCATACTAGACTTTATCTCCCCTATCTTCCTGTACTGTCTGACCCCAATCCATTCTCTCTCTTTCTTTCAGTGCAAATTTACTCTGGTTTAAGGCCTACTTCATCTGTGAGACACTCAGAATTGCATTTACAACAACACCTCAGCAGTGCAAATTTACTCTGGTTTAAGGCCTACTTCATCTGTGAGACACTCAGAATTGCATTTACAACAACACCTCCGCAGGTATGGAGAAGACTATGGAAACTGTGCCATCCCTGGAGCCAATATGTTTATTAATATCACTACTGTATGCATGTTATTATATCTTGGCAGATAGAAATATTCTGACTTTTTGTTTTCAATTTTTAACTGTTTCCTATACCCTGCTCTGCCGTCCCCACCTTCCCCCCATCCTTCCCCCATTTATGGCTGGCATAATTACCTCAAATCTCCTCCCCCCTCCTCAAATACTTTCATTCTATGGTCTCTCTCCCATTCATTCCTATCTCCCCTATCTTCCTGTACTGTCTGACCCCAATCCATTCTCTCTCTTTCTTTCAGTGCAAATTTACTCTGGTTTAAGGCCTACTTCATCTGTGAGACACTCAGAATTGCCCTCCCTCCCTCCCCCTCAACCACCCACCCCAACTCAGATTAAATTTATAGAGCCATAGAAAACACCTGACTTCCTACTTGCAGATATATCATCTCAACACTAGGGGTCAGCCAGCATACTAGTCTTTCACCTCAGATCCCTCCCCTCTCCCTCTAAAATAAAACTCTTTCTATCTTTCACTTACTTCCTTGCCCTTGCTATTCCTTATTTGTTACTCTTCCCCAGCTCTCTGCCCTTTAATTCCCTTTAGATTGTAAGTAGCGAGTTTCCAGTCTTGTAGGGTGCTTTGGGATAAAGCACTTTCTGCTAAGATTCTAAGCTCAAAACAGGGCTCTTCAAATTTAGAATTTTGTTAAACTTGTATTTCCCTTGTTCTTATCCCCTGTACAGCGCTACGGAATATGTTGGCGCGATACAAATAAAAGACAATAATAATAATGTATAATTAGTTCTCAACACACAGATTTTTTCTAAATTAATATGTAAAATATAAAATATTAAAACACTATATACTTATTGGTATAAACTAAGCAAGTAGCTAGCACATTAAAAACTTTTACAACTTATGATAATGAATACAATAACACGGATCTTTAATCCACGAGAGATATAGGGGGTCAGATACAACAATCTGATATATTTGTACGGGATTTAAAAACAATAACCACATTAAATAATTATGAACTTTATAATATAACACAATTACACTATAAATCGAGGGATAGGTAATAAAGGTTTAAACACAATTTAAATAACGGGAAATGAATCACAAGACTCAGTGGTATAAAATATTAGCCATATATAGAAGTTGAAAGTATTATTAATAATTAACTACACTTAATTTAGATTGAAAAACTATAACCCAGACACATAATTTATTAGACAACTTGAAGGTTAGAAGTAAAATCGTGGAATTCACACATAAGTAGGATTATTCAAATTTACACTGTAGGATATGTCAACACTGTATAAAACTACAGTTAAATACATATATATATATATAATATACACGGCTATATACAATAGAGAGATGAAAGAAGGGAGAAATAAGGGGAATGCAAAAAGTAAAGAGAAAGGAAAGGGGGAAGTTGCTGCAGTAGAATAAGATCTCGGTTAGGATCATATTGGTCAACAGTTCCGTTGAGACCAAATATGGAAGAAAAATAACAGGAAATAACAACTAATACATGTAATGGAACCAAAAGAACAAAAATATCGTTATTAATTGTTATTTATGTATGTTTTTATGATTTTTTTTCTGTCAATTATGTATGTACTTTTTACTTTATACATGTGAGACATGAAGGACATCCGGTGGGAAGAGTGAGAAATGCTGGAGTTAAGAAACTAAGGGTCATTCAAGAATGGGGCTTAGAATCTTATCACAAAACATAAGCGTCTAAATATACCTATTCAAAGAAAAGCGTTTATAGATAGCTTAACGAAACATAAGATCGATATAGCTTGCGTACGAGAAACACATTGGAAGAATAATAGAGAACCAGTCCTGTTCAATAAAATTTTTTATAGGAAAATAAGTCCCAATTTCACATCTAAACCAAGAGGTGTTTCTATTTTGTTTAATCAAAACGTAAGTATAATAGATGATTATATAGAAACAGACATTAACGGTAGATTTAGAAAGAATTGTGAGTACAATTCCCCACAAGCATATGAAGCCTATACTATAGAGAGCTTATAAGTGTCTTTGAAATTTTTAAAGGTAGTTAAAACACTTATAGTCCCTATGTGACATAGAGACCACTAACAATCAACTTTATTTAATGGGCAAACAACTGCGTATATTTTAAAACTTAGATTAAAAGTAGTCAGACAAAGCAGACCTTCATCCACCTGCAGGGGAACATATAACAGAGAAATAATCTCTTAAATGGCAATGACTAATAATGTACCTGGGATTTCACACTGGTCTATTTATCACATAACCAACTATATCCACTCATTAAGTACCCTGTAGATAGGTCAATATTCATGTGGACAGTTCAATCTCCAAATAAGCATAAGTGTATATCTCAGTATTTGTGCTGAGAGAAAAAGAGCCAGGTCTTGGGGCTGTTGCACCTACCACTGATCCTTTTGCCTGATTAAGTCGTAGGTTACTATGGGGTTCACTATGGGGTTCACGGGATAGTCACCACCTCCTCCCATCCCTATTTCTCTCACAGCTGAAGACTTTGCCAACCATTTTATTCATAAAATTCAAAACATCCGCAATTATCTCATAGTGGCTCTCACATTCCACCCTCAAAACCAACCAACAACACCCAGTCTTCTCTCTTCTCCAATACGACAGCCACTTTGAACTGCTTTGATCCGGCTACAGAGGATGAAGTCTCCAAACTGCTATAATCCACTCGCCTCATTACCTGTCCTCAGGATCCTATTCCATCTCAGCTCATCTCTCCCCTCTCCACCACTAAGCCCAGCTATCACACATATTTTCAACCTCTCCCTACTACTGGTATGTTTCTATTTTCTCTAAAACATGCCATAGTTATACCCACCCTCAAAAAACCCTCATCTGACTCTGACGTATCATCTAACTACCACCCTATCTCTCTGCTTCCCCTTGCTTCCAAACTGCTGGAGCGGCTCGTCGATAACCACCTTACCAGCTTTATTTCCTCTAACTCCCTTCTTGACACCTTCCAATCCGGCTTTCAGCCCCAACACTCCACTGAGACAGCTCTCACTAAAGTCACCAATGACCTGCTTACCGCCAAGTCAAAAGGTCACTTTTCAATTCTTCTTCTAGATCTCTCTGCTACCTTTGACACTGTCGACCATCCACTTCTACTCCATATCCTCTTCTCCCTTGGTATTCGAGACACTGCTCTCTCGTGGTTCTCATCATACCTACAAAATCGATCATTCAGTATCACTTTCTCCAACACCTATTCTTCTCCTGCATGTTGGTGTACCCCAAGGATCAGTCCTATGCCCCCTCCTCTTCTCCATCTACACTTCCTCACTTGGTACCCTCATAAACTATTTTGGGCTTCATTATCATCTCTATGCAAAAATCTACCTCTCCGCACCAGATATATCCCCCTCTCTTCTAACACACGTCTCCACCTGCCTCTCTAGTATATTCTCTTGGATGTCCACCCACCATCTCAAACCTAACATATCTAAAACTGAACTCCTAATCTTCCCTCCCTCTCCCACAGCATCAATTCCGCACATCTCTCTCCCTGTCAACAACGACATCATCACCCCCACCTCCCAAGCCCGTTGTCTTGGAGTTCTACTGGACCCTGCTCTGTCTTTCATCCCTCTCATACAATCACATGACACAACTAAAATCCTTATATACTCTCTCCTTCTGTTGACAAGACTACTGAAACTCGCTTCTTGTTGGCCTACCCACCACCCGACTATCTCCACTTCAATCCATTATGAATGGCTCTGCTGGACTCATCTTCCTTATACAACGTTCAGTGGCGGCATCACCTCTCTGTCAATCACTCCACTGGCTTCCCTTAGCCTCAATAATAAAATTTAAGCCCTCAACAATAACGCTCCCCCTTACATCTCTGCTCTCATCTCCAAATACTCCCCCACCCGCCCTCTAATTTCTGCTAATGACCTTCTTCTTTATACAACTCTTGTCACCTCCTCTCACTCCCGCCTCCGGGACTTTTCTAGTGCTGCCCCTAGTCTCTGGAACTCCTTGCCTTGCTCCACCAGATTATCCTCTTGCCTCAAAACATTTAAAATGTCACTTAAAACGCATCTCTTTAAAGAAGCGTATCACCTTCCACCCTAACACACTTATCACCTCTCTCTCCCTCTTTTATCACTCACTATACGTGAGATTGTAAGTCTGCGAGTTTCTATCCTAAGTACTTTGGGATATCACCATGGACATTGGATTCATAGCTCAAAGACAGGGCCCTCCTTGCTTTGCTATATGTTAATTTGTATTTAACTTAGTCTGAACTTAACTTATGTACAGCGCTACGGAATATGTTGGCGCGTTTTAAATGAACTATAATAATAATAATAATAATAGTCTGAGGAGGTTAATTACCTTATGCTCTATTTTCCCCACCTCTGGTGGGATCACAAACTGCTACCTTAGTCTTGGTCCTAGTGCTTTAATTGAGCAGTCAGTATGCACCATTGAAGGAGCACTTGCAGGACTATTCTTTCCTCCTCTCCCCCTTACCCCACTGTTCCCTCTGCACGTCCGGAGGGCGTGTGACGTCACAAAGACGCAACACCCACTCTAATGACGGCCCTACGCATCGTTTTGCACTCCTGGTTCTACCGGAGCCGATAAGAGTATGCAGAGGCAGAGTGAGTGAGTGATTTAACCCTTGGCAAAATAAATTAACCCATTAAGTACTGCAGAGGCAGATTAATGGTGTATATATGATACAGGATATCCATACTCAGATAGTATATCTCTCTCTTACTATTATTTTTAGCTTTTTATTATAAGCCTTATAGTGATTAATTTCATAATATTTCATATAGTCATTAATCCCATAATATTCAAGATTAGTGTTCACACTAATAAAGGCCTTGTTTCTTGTTGAAAGCTCTGTGATCTAATGAAGATGGGTTATATCTCACAGTGTCCCTGAACTTTAATAAAAAAAACACATATGTACATAATTTTGTAGTTAGCAACCTACCTAGCTCATTTAATCTGATCATCATACTGATCATATTATTTTAATGTATGTAAACCTGCTTGGCATCATAATCTTATCTTCTCCTTATATACCAGGATGCCACTGTACCAGTGCCACTTATTCCTTATCCACCTATACATACAAGATCCACAACTATGTAGACTTAGCTAGAGTTATGTTATACCACTTTTAACCTAGATTGATCTTAATGCTTGTTAACCTATGTAGTAAAATCTCTGTAAATGTTAAAAACAAAGAACATTTACTGTGAGGAATTGACTCTGCTGGGTTTTGAACCCTGGTCCCCAGGCTGCTATACCTCTTCCCTACCACTGCACCAGCCTGCCTTTGTGAATTTCATTGAGATCTGATAACCTTGACTCTGCTAGCAATTGTATCAGTGCCTAAGTCTCTTCAGCTGTGCCTGGTCAGGTGTCTGGTCCTTGGCCTATATAAGGCACTTCCTGTCAATGTACCTTCCCAGATTATTGTGTGGTTCCTGATCACTTCAATAAAGCTTGTTCCTGTTTCACCTACAAATTGCTGAACTGGATTATTGCTGACCTTGGCTGCTGGTCTCCACAACCTTGTGATTCCTATATCATTACAGAATAATCTGGCCCTTTCATGGAGACCTCCGGGAGAGATTCTGCATTGGCCCAGCAGGTTGCTTTATTTGCAAGAACTGTGCAGACCCAGGCACAGACCATTCAAGTGCTGCAGGACCAGGTAGCTGAACTGCAAAGTTCAGTCAATGCACAGTGAGTATACCAGCTACAGGGCACGTGATGTTCCGGCTGCTACTGTTACACCTGCACAAGATGCCCGCTTGCCCCTACCAGAAAAGTTTGGAGGAGATCGCAAAAGATTTAGGGGTTTCCTAAATCAATGCCCTTTGCACTTCATGATGTTACTTCACTGATTTCCATCTGAAAGAGAGAAGGTGGGATTTATTTTTTCCCTATTCAAAGATGAAGCCCTGGCTTGGGGCTCCCCTCTTCTGGAACAGGACAGTCCAGTCTTGAGTAATTTAAATGACTTTCTTGAGGCCATGTGCCTAGTTTTTGATGACCCAAATCGATGTGCTACAGCAGAAGCCACTCTCCTTCATTTGCATCAAGGGAGGCGCTCTGTGGCTGAATATGCTGCTGAATTCAGACAGTGGGTTGCTGATACTACCTGGAACCAATCAGCTCAGAGGTTCCACTTCAGAAAAGGTCTCTCAGAAGCTATAAAAGATGAGTTAGCTTGTGTTGATCTTTCTGCTGACTTTGATGCATTTGTGCGTTTGGCTATCCGTATTGATCGGAGACTGTCTGAAAGAAGATTGGAAAGACAGGGCTCTTTTAGACCAAGTGCTACTCCTATCTCCTATTCAAGAATTTCTACTCCGACCCCACAAACACCTACAGACGCTGAGCCAGAGGCTATGCAGGTAAATCTAATAAGAGGGCCATTATCCAATGAAGAAAAACAGTGGCAATGCACTCACAATTTATGCCTGTATTGTGGTAGTGAAGGGCACTATGCCAATAATTGCCCTAGCAAATCCAAAAGAACAATAGCTATGGCTGCGGAGGGTGCACAGATTCGACACCAATCCCAGATTTCAGATCAACTGGATTCTGTCACACAACCCTTGTTTTCTCTGGCTCATGGTGAAGAGGGTATGTTGACTCAACATCCTCATTTTGTGGTGCCTATCACGTTGCAATGTGGTGATCGTAAAATTTCAACTACAGCTATGATAGATTCTGGAGCAGGCGGAAACTTTATGGACATTAAATTTGCAGCAGGAAATAGAATTCAGTCTATCCCTAATTCTTCACCTGTGTTAATGGAGACAGTAGACGGTTCTCCACTTACGTCAGGCCCGGTTACACATGAAACTGTGCCCTTAAAGTTGACTCTGGAAGTGAATCACCATGAGGCTATATCTTTCCACCTAATTTCTTCAACACAGTTTCCAGTGATTTTTGGGGGTACCTTGGCTTGCTCTGCATAACCCACAGATTGATTGGAAGACCAGAACTTTGTCCTTTCCTTCAGAACACTGCTTAATGAATTGTCAACCCTCTAAGGTAACACCTGTTGCCACAACAATTATTGAAATGTTAAAAACCGCTACCCCTTGCCTCTCATTCCTGAACTTTTGGAGAAACTTCGCTCAGCTAAAATATTTACGAAGCTTGATCTTCCGGGTGCATATAATCTGGTTTGCATAAGACCAAATGATGAGTGGAAAACAGCTTTCAGAACCAGGTACGGGCATTACGAATATCTAGCATGCAACCATTTGAGAGACTTACACGAAGGTAGGATAAAAATGTCAGAACATCAAGTAGTTAAACTGGGTGAGTTAGAAAAGGAATTAGAAGATGCTAAGGAAAGATTACAAGGATATGAGGGATTAACAGCAATGTGTGATAAATTAATGAGGAAATTAGGTGATTTTCAAATAAAATGGGATGAGTTATCTGAAGACAGAGATAGAAAAACTGGCCAAATTGAAGCGTTGTCTGGGCAATGTGATCATTTAGCTCAACAAGTAGATCAGGCTGAGAGAAAAATCAAGTTTAGAAGATAAACTTACCACCCTTACTAATGAAATAACTAAGAGAAGAATAAGAGAAGCTGAAAATTACCAGAAAGCTAGAAAGATTCAAAATGTACTTGATAATGCCCAAAAGGAGATTAAAAATTACCAGCAGGATATTGGCAGGTTAAAAGCCGATCTAGATAAGGCCCAAAGTCATGTACCAGACATAACGATTGCCAGGCATCCTAGACATTTTGATGAGGAGTTTGATTCATCCCCTTCAAGGGATACTCATAAAAAGGCAGCTATAAGGGCTCCGGACAGGCATAGAGATGAGGCAATTCATGTTGAGGAGGCCCCCACAAATAAAAAATTATCTTTCCATGAGACAGCGCAGGCTATCAGAAAATTGGTAAAGCCCTACACTAAAGGATCTAAATTATCCATTGAGGATCACCTAGATACTTTGGAGAGAATCATGCTTGAATTAAATGTACGGGGATCTCATGCAAAGATGTCATATCTCCCTTGGTCATTTGATAATTCATATACATCATTCTTTACCTCCCTTCAAGATAGCGATATAACTGATTGGGATCAATACAGAGCAGAGGTGAGGAGGTACTTTTCTGAATTTCGTAACCCCCAAGCAGCTTTAAGGGCCTTACACAATCTCAAATGCCAGCCTGACGAAAGTCCAAAATAATTTTTTGTCACATTAAAACATGCATATCGGCAGACAGATAAAAGAGCAGATATAGAATCCGCAGAGTTCAAGAGGATATATTTTCATGCCTTACCATCATTTATGAAAAGAAATATAATCAGAGATTATGATGACTCTAAACCACTCAGCTGGTTGGTAAACGAATGTTCCAAGATATATGAGATTCAACAGGATGAGGAAAATAGTTTTAAACGTAAAGAAAAGGGCCAAATCCATAAAATAGCTGAAATCTCTATCCAACCAGAACTACCTTTCGAAACAAATACTAAATCCTATGCTGATGTGGTTTAAAGTCAAAATAAACCAAAATACATACTACCCAAACCTAGACCTATAAAAGTTACCCCTGAAAGGCCCCAAAATAGAAATAATATTTTTTTTTATGTAAACCCAAATTACAAAGGAAATAATCCTATTAGAGATTGTTGGTGGCAACCTAAAAACCCCAATGTAGAAAGAAGATTGAGTTTTCCAAGGCCCAGTACTTCAGAAAATTCAGAAAGCCAAAGAGTTACGAATAGGTATAACCGAAACCAAAATGTAGAACAAAACTCTAACCTAGAGGAACAAGTTAAATTACTGACCCAGCAAATGACTGCCCTCATGGCAGGAATTAATATGCAGGGAAATCAAGCCCTGAGAGCCCAGCCAGTCCAAAGGGGACAAAATTCTGAAAACCAAAACCAGTGACTGAATGGCGTTTGCAAAACTGTGATGGATAATCCTGAAACAAATTATAATAAGATTTTTCTTCCTTCTGTCCCTAAGTGTTCTTTACACACAGGAACTCCCACAGAGCAAGAAGGAGGTATCAATGAAGTCAGAGGGAGCGGTATGAACAATATACAGGTTAAACCTTTTTGTTTACAGGATGCATCACTGACCAAGCCACAAATCATTGAAACAGAGTTAATAATTAGTCAAGATAATAAACGATTTAATACAGGTAAAATTGAAGATATACCTAACCTGACCAATAACCCCCCCGAAATTACCATAAATTGGTTAAATAATACCCCCCAGTCTGACTCTCTAAATAAGAACGAACAATGGAAGAAGTCAGATATGTTAAAACATTCCCATTTCCTATGTGAGATGGAGGAATGTCAGGGAAGATACTATATCCCTGTTAGCTTACAAGATGTAGACTCCATGGACATTAAAGGGTTAATAGACACAAGCTCCCAAGTAACTGTTCTTTCCCAAGATATGTATCAAGAAATAGAACTTAGATCTAATAAGAAAACTATTCTAAAATCATTCATCGGAATTGTAAAGAATTTTGATGGAATTACCATAAAGACCAAAGGTAGTGTATGGTTGCATATTAAAATAGGAAATAAACAGGTAAAACATCCAGTGATAGTGGTAGATGTTCCTGAGTCTCAATTTTTAATTGGGACAGATCTACTGAGGCGATTAAGTCCAATAATAGACTGTATAGATGGAGTAGTATGGTCACAAGTTAGCTTTCCCATAAACTATGAAAAGGTTAAACAATCCAATATGCGGAGAAATTGTCATGTAATAGAAACAAAAGAAAATTTGGTGGAAATTCATTTTCAAAATAATCAAACACCTGAAATGACGATAATACAATGCCATGACATTTTTGAAGAACAAATAAATGATGAAAATGTGATCCAAATTAATCAGGCCCACATAGATAACACTCATGTAGAAGGAAATGTCCCAACTATTTCACTAAATATGAAAACCTCTAAACCTTTTGAAATAGCCATAAGTTTGGAATGTCTAGTTAACATAGAAATAGGAGATAAGGGTTTAGTTATCCCCATAAATATTATAGGTATGAGATATCCTAAACAAGCCAAAATAGCCTTAACCCATGAACATAGTTACATTAATGAAAGTCTATTAAAACGAATAAAGAATCCAAGATTAATTCGTACTTCCCAACCATATGACCAATACATATATAAAATAGATCATGAAACCTCAACCCATCCTATTATAGCAAGATGTTTAATACCCCTTTCGATAGGAGATAAAAATGTTGTGCACCTGTTCCAGGTGATAGAGGATTCCCAATAACCAATATATATTGGTAATGATTTGTTACATCGGTTTGCTTTTCAAATTGATTTAATCCATAACGTTCTATGGTCTCAGTTGAATGAGTCACCATTAGATTTCAGTAATGACTCAGAAGCCTTGAAATATGCCCAACAGATGCCTTATGCAATAACCATACAGATGGAACGAACTGTCACTATACCAGAAGGAGTAGCCCAATTCCCTCTACCCTTGCAAGTAAAAAGAGGGCAGATGATTCAAGGCAAAGATGCTTATGTTAATCTTAGCTATCAAACCCAACAAAAAGGCCTTAACACCACCCACACTCCTTTATTTGCTGTAACACAATTACCTTTTTGTCATCCTAGTAAAAACATTGCTTCCAATCCAATATATATGGAGAAGGGATCTACAGTAGGAATGGCCATTGATGCAGAATATTTCACCTCTGAATTTAACAATTCAGTTATTGGTTTGATACCAGAGGAATATATGAATGATGATACAATGATTGACCAATGTTTCGATACTCAACCAGAAGGATTATTTACTGTTCAATCTATTTATCCCTTCAGTTCCATGGAAGGACAGTGTGAAATAACAGATGACGGGCTAATTTTTAATCAAAATATAGATGAACAAAAGTATGAAGAGAATTTGGTCAATAAGATACAGATAAACTCCATTACCACTGACCTATCTACACAACTAGAGGAAGCCTATGAAATTAGTCAACCTGAGGTATTCCCTGGGTTTAAAGAAATAGTTGAAGAACAGATAATTTTAGCCGATGGGTGCTCTAATGATAGTGAACGCCAAAAATTAAGACAAGTGCTTATGAATTACCAAGGTGTATTTTCTAAAGACTCATATGATTGTGGCCTGACGGATCTACATGTCACTAAAATTAAAACTGATCCCAGTATGCCACCTATATTTGTTAAGCAATATAGACTACCCCTCGCCTCTTATGAATCATTAGGCGATATTATAAAGAATCTAGAATCAAGGGGAATTATACGTCCTGTACATAGTTCTTATAATAATCCTGTTCTAGGTATTTTGAAGCCAAATGGGACATGGCGCTTATGCGCTGATTTGAGAAATTAAATAAGAGAGTCCATATGTCGACTTGGCCTGTCCCATATATAGACCAGTGTTTGGCACAAGTCCAAGGGTCTAAATTATTTATGACACTTGATTGTGCCCAAGGTTATTGGACTATTAAAGTCAATGAAGAGGACCAACATAAATTAGTGTTTACCTTTGGTAATCAACAATTTACATGGACTAGAACTCCATTTGGATTTGTAAATTCAGGGAATGAGTTTGCTATCTTCTTGCACAAGGCAATGCCTGATGCTCAAGAGCGAGGGACATTAACCTATGTAGATGACATCTTGATTAAAAGTTGCGAATTTGAAAAACATATCACAGAAATTGAACATGTTTTGGACCAATTAGAGCACGCAGGAGTTAAAATATATTTTCAAAAGGCTCAGTGGTGCCGCACTAAAGTTAACTTTTTAGGTCATGA
Organism: Discoglossus pictus; assembly: GCA_027410445.1. Classification (NCBI taxonomy): domain Eukaryota; kingdom Metazoa; phylum Chordata; class Amphibia; order Anura; family Alytidae; genus Discoglossus; species Discoglossus pictus. The sequence goes on from CM050165.1 coordinate 43,199,903, forward strand.
GATAACTCCTGATGGTGTAAATCCACAGAAAAAGAAGGTAGAGGCCCTACTTAATTCTTTTGTAGTTTGTAGGCATTTTAGTTTTTAGATCATTCCTGGGTATCACCAATTATTCACGTAAATTTATTGAGAATTATGCCAAAATAACAAGACCCCTCATACAATTGTTAAAGAAAGGTGAGCCATGGAAATGGGGTGAGATTCAGAACCAAGCTGTAAATGAGTTAAAACAGAAACTAAGTCAGGCCCCTTGCCTAGCTTATCCAGAACGAGGTAAGCCCTTCTTCTTAGAAACCGGTTATACTGATAACTGTTTAAGTGCTGTGTTATATCAGAAATATGACCAACATAACAAGATTATCTCTTGTGCGAGTAAAACACTATCACCTGTAGAGGTAAAATTTAATGATTGTGAGAAGGCTCTATTTGCTACAGTATGGGCACTACAACATTTTCGAAATTTCATACAAGGTGAGAAAATAATAGTGGAAACGGCACACCAACCATTACAATATATTCGGAGCAATAAAATTAGGTCTGGTATTCTATCAAATAGCCGCATAACTGCTTGGACCTTCTTACAAGGATGGCCTTTAGAGATAAGATATGCCCAAAATAAAAAGAATCTAGTTGCCCAAGGATTAGCGGATTTACATGATTGTGCTGCCCCAGACCCCTTTAAGGATGATGATCCTCATATAGACCTTCTGGAGGAATATAAATTGTCACCTCATAAAATATATGAAGAGGTATTTTGTAAATCCTTACCCACAGTTTATGTAGATGGATGTGCCTCACATAAAAGTAGGTACAGATAATAAGCTAGTTGCGGGAATTAGTAATGTATGGATAGATAATTTTCCTGCTCCTCCAAAAGGGTGTAAAATAGGACCCAAGAGTAGTCAGATAGCAGAATTGATGGCTATATATTATGCTGTTTACACCGCAATAAAGCATAACATTAAGGACTTTGTAATCATTACTGATTCAGAATATGCCCGAAATAGTTTTGTTGAATATTTACCTGTATGGAAACGAAATAACGACTAATGTCCGAAAGAAACCGATAAAACATGGTAAGTTAATACATGCCATTGATGAAATGATAAATTCTCATGAACTGACTATATACTGGAAGAAAACAAAAGGACATTCCAAAGTAATGGGTCAGGATAAAGACGGAAATGATCTTGCTGATAAACTAGCAAAGCAAGGTGCCCTAGAAGGGGAATCAATTGAAATGGACGACCTTATGGGTCCATTGCAAATTCAGGCTATCACTAGACAGCAATCCCAGAAAGATACAGAACTCTCCACAGTACAGTGGTCCCATGATACTCCTGATTTGGACTTGATCAATAGTCAAAAAGAAGATCCTATCATAGGTCCATTTTATAACCATATACAGTATCCTCTGGACAAAATAGATGTGTCAGATAAGGAAGATTTCAGGATTCTAATTAAGTCAAAATCCCAGTTTAACATCTTAGATGGTTTACTTATCCGCACATCTAAGAATGGTATACATCAATGGGTAGTTCCTACTGCTTATCGAGGTCTAATGCTACAACATGCTCATGACTCCCCAACATCAGGCCACAGAGGTGAAAAGATTACATATGAGATACTTCGTGATTTTGCATATTGGCCACACATGTTGATGGATGTAAAAATGTACTGTCAAGGATGTTAAGTATGTCCCCAGTTTCAACCCCATTCACCTACCCATAGGGCTCCTCTTCAGAAAAGGGGGATGTCCATGCCATGGTCAGACATACAGATTGACTTTATTGGCCCAGTAACAACCTCTTCCAGGGGTAATAAGTATATGTTAACCGTAACATGTCTATTCACCAAATGGGTAGAATGCCTTCCGGCGACAAACTGTAAAGCGGAGACTGCCGCAATTTTGTTGATTAACCATGTGTTTTCTCATTTTGGCCTACCGCAACGAATTGAGTAAGTCACTTCACCAGTGAGGTGATGAGCCGTATGTGGAGAATCCTAGGTGTTAAACGTAAATTACATATTGCTTACCGCGCTTACCCTTAGTTTTAATGGCGATAAGATCTACCCCTAGTACTGCTACTAAAATGTCCCCTTTTGAATTAATGACTGGGAGACGTATGGTACTCCCGCAACACCTTATCTATAGAACCCAAGACCATAACTTGGTAAATGCCGCCACGACCCATCAGTATATTGAGAACTTGAGGAAGCATTTACAACAGGCTTTTGCATTTGCCCAGAAAAATCTAGAGAAATCTGCAGAAATCACTAAAACATATTACGATCTGAAAACATCTAAGAAAGAATATGAGATCACAGATCAAGTTTATTTATATAACTTCCTACGTAATCAGGCAAAAGAGAAAAAGTTTTTACCCTCATGGAAAGGACCTTATACCATTATAGATAAAATTTCACCCGTCGTGTATAAGATTCAGATCCCAAAAGATGGTGAAATGGTAGAGAAATGGGTCTATATTAACCAAATGAGAACCTGTCATCCTAGATCTCAGTTAAGAATCATTGAAAATACTTGCCCAGATGAACCGTGATTTGTGAAATGTTTTTCGCTGAAAAAATCTTCTGTCTCTTCATCTATCTACCTAATCCATCATGTTAGGAATGTATTATTAAAACCACTTGTATTTCGGTTAAACATAGTAGCCAAAAGAGAGAGTATCCAAACTGATAAAAGAAAAGGCCGCTCGTAACAGGGTAATGATGATCCTAACGCCAACAAGTTCAGACGGAAGCTATCGTGGGACGGTCCTTCCTCAGGCGTCTTTATCCAAGAGGCTCCAAGATTCATCCTAACCTGGGAGGAGAATAACGTCGCTGAAGATCTTCATCCGTGTCGATCCACAGAGGATGATTAAAAGACAATTCAGAATATTTCACATCAGGGTGGAAAAGACTCAAACGTGGTATCGTGACCACATTGCCTGTTCATAGGCCACTGTGAAGTAGACGTAGAAACAACTAAGGAAAACTTTATAAACCGAATCATAACCATTGAAGTGATTATCAGGAAGATAATAATAGATGATAAATCAGAACTGCATCTCTTTTAAATAAAAGGACATTCAGGGTTATCCTGCTTAATCATGGAGGGAGAATTGATCCAGGGAGGAATCCGATCGCCAATATTTGGGGTCAGGAAGGAATTAATTTTTCCCAATTAAGACACTTGGGTTTTATGTTTGCCTTCCTCTGGATCATCCATATAATTGGTACATGTAAGCAATGAGGTCAGAAAATGTACCCCAATAGAAATGATGCATAGGTAAAGAAATATGTTTAGACAACCGAATATTTATCTATTTAATTACACATATTGCTACTGTAATAATGTCACCTACCTAATAGGGAGACATTATTCCAGAAAGGGGGATTTGTCAGGGTTTTTACCTATTACATATATAAATGAGTATACTCCTTATATACATATACCATTTTAATTATATATTTCTGATTAAATATATCCTCTTAATATTTTAATTAATACACATATAGAAATTCCTCAAACATAACGGTGTTTGATATCATCGGATAGGAAATATCTTAAACTTTTCATATCTATGTGTTATGTTATACCTGTATTGCACATCATCCTTTTATTTTGAGATTTTAAATTTATACACATATTCCATTTTTCTGAGCTTCACTTAATGTCTACATTGTAATGAGGCTAGTCATTAGTATTCATACTATATTCGTTTAATCCTCCAAATGTCTTGAAATAGTAACACCTCAATTGGAGACGAGAATTCACCATTTGGGCTCTTGTACTGTCAATATTTGTTTGACTGTGCATTTGATATTCATGTAACACAATAGTGAAAGAAATAATTCCAGGATGTGATAAACGTGAAATCTAGATAAGAATGGCTATTTCAAATAGGCCTAGGCCAAGACAGAGGGGGAGAAGGGAGAAAGAAAAGATAGGAACACACACAAAGAGGAGAGAGGCTGACTCACACACATGCAAGATATTAAGAAAGAGAGAAGGACATATTTTGGATTCCTGATATATTTCATTTTCATATAATAATTGATTTGGGATTATCCAGGCTGACTCTACGTTGAATTGGGTTGATACTGGTATCTGGTAATGTATAGAATTAATTTCAAACTTCTGTGATATAATAGATAAATTGATCTTATTCATTCCACTAAATCAATTGTATCACAGAAGCCACCAATATATCTACTGTAGGTATTATTCAAATTGTGATATATTTTCCTTTGTTCCAATAGTATTTTTGTTATTTAATATATGGTTATTATTATAGCATCACCCCATTATTAGTTATATAGGTCTACTGGGGTATATTATATATTCTGCCAACAATATTATTGTGATTTACTATATTAATAAGATTGGTTTTCGTGTTTATTATAAACTGATAGGATCAGATTAGTGAGTAATTATATTCTGATTGTGTGTGTCAATTATATCTTGGCACCTAGATATAATGAGAGAAAAATAATGCACAGAAATCAGAGTGTCATCAGGATAATCTCTGATCTTTATTTAGACAGCCTGTCTCTTATATAGCATAGAACACGTCACAACTTATTAGCATAGTTGGAAATAGGGTTAAATACAAAATTGCAAGCAACTGTCTTTTCAGACAATGTTTACTCGGCAAAACACCATCTAAAAAAAACCCCTGTTTGCTTCAGATACATTGTCTCAGCAGTATCTGAAGCAAAAACAGGAAACAGGATACAGATGTTTTATACATAGACACTCTACAGATCACGCGCTTAAACATTCTAGTGAGATAAGGAAAATGCTGACATGCCTTTATAATTTCTACAACATACAATTTTTATAACATACAATTAATTTCTAAATGAAGCAATTAAAATACCTAACATAAACAGCTAAAATAAGAAATATTGATTAATAGTAATTTATTGTTATTTTCTATTACCCTAGAAGATTTTGTTGATAAAGAAGTTAGAAGGTTTTTCTTGTTTTATTAACATTTTATCGTATTAATATTGCAGTAGACTTAATTGGGTTATTGACATCTGTGAATCATATAGTACTGTTTAGAACTTTTTATTACTTTAGAATTCGATTGTGTTATTGATAATAAACGCTGTTTTCTTTAAAAGCGATATTTGCCTATGAATTGACGTTATACTATAAGTTAAATTGACTATTTCAAATATCATTTACTATAAACACCACGACAGCTTCAGCCTCTTCCGATTCCTCATCGTCCCTGGGGATCTATATCCATGGACTTTATTGTGGAACTACCTCCCTCTAAGGAACACACTACCATTCTTGTTGTTGTGGACAGGTTAACTAAGATGGGTCATTTCATACCAGCTCGTTGTCTCCCTTCAGCTAAACAGACGGCTGACCTGGTTATTCAGGAAATATTTTGCTTGCATGGAGTGCCTGATGAAGTGGTTTCTGACAGGGGAGTGCAGTTTACATCTCGTTTTTGGAAACATTTTTGTTCTAATCAAGGTATTAATGTAAATCTGTCGTCAGCTTTTCATCCACAAAGTAATGGACAGACTGAGCGAACCAACCAGACTTTGGAGCAATATTTGCGGTGCTATTTTAGTTACCTGCAGGATGACTGGCTGAATTTTCTACCCACGGTGGAGTTTGCCTATAACAATGCCCAACACTGCTCCACTTCTTTGAGCCCATTTTTTGCCAACTATGGTTACCATCCAACCTTTCTAGTGAGTCTCCCAATTACTACTTCCATTCCTGCAGTCACTGATCGGCTAACCACCTTACGAGATTCCCAAGACCTGTTGAAGGAGACTCTTTCGAAGGCTCAGGAATGTTACAAGAGAGCTGCTGATAGGCATAGAACGGAGGTCCCAGTTTATGATGATGGTGATAAGGTTTAGCTGTCAACAAGAAATCTTAAGCTTATGGTTCCTTCTCAGAAATTGGGTCAGAGGTTCCTTTTGAGATCATCGCTCAGATCAATGCTGTCACTTTTCATTTGCAACTTCCAGATTCCATGAGAATACATCTGGTGTTTCACGTTGCACTGCTGAAGCCTTTCCATGTCAACACTTTCCCTGGCCGAGCCCTGCCTGCCCTACCTCCAGTCCTCGGGGATGGTGAGGATGAATACGAGGTGGAGAAAATTCTGGACTCCAGGATCTTCCGCAACAAGCTTCAGTATCTGGTCTGCTGGAAAGGCTATGGTGAGGAGGAGAGTTCGTGGGAACCAGTGGACAATATTCACGCTCCTGATCTCCTTCGGTCCTTTCATGTGCAGTACCCTGCTAAACCGGGTAATAGGCCATCCACCTATAGAGGCGGGGGTAATGTGAGGAATTGACTCTGCTGGGTTTTGAACCCTGGTCCCCAGGCTGCTATACCTCTTCCCTACCACTGCGCCAGCCTGCCTTTGTGAATTTCATTGAGATCTGATAACCTTGACTCTGCTAGCAATTGTATCAGTGCCTAAGTCTCTTCAGCTGTGCCTGGTCAGGTGTCTGGTCCTTGGCCTATATAAGGCACTTCCTGTCAATGTACCTTGCCAGATTATTGTGTGGTTCCTGATCACTTCAATAAAGCTTGTTCCTGTTTCACTTACAAATTGCTGAACTGGATTATTGCTGACCTTGGCTGCTGGTCTCCACAACCTTGTGATTCCTATATCATTACATTTACATAGTTGTGGTATATATTGCTATCTCATTTAAAAGCGGATGAGATTAAACATTAATTGTGAAAGACGTATCTCTTATTAATTCACTATATCAAGAATAATGCATTACCTTTGAGCTAATGGTGTGACAATTGGTCACCTTATGACCTACCTTCTTTAAATTGTCTCTTTTATATTGTTATGAGATACATAAGTCTGTGTAACCTGATTGCTTTAAGAGACAATATTCTTATTTTTTTTTTTCCATTGGTTTATAAAACATATTGACATACACAGAATAAACATGACAATACATAGTATATACTTCATACATATTGTACATTTGATAAGCAGATAAAGGTGGGCTTCAGGAATAAAATTATTGTTTTAATAATGTAAAATATTACGGGAGAATATAAGGGAGAATATTCTGTGATCCTCAAATCAAAGAAACACAGTCAAGTTCAATTTGTCATTTAGCTCTTTAGGGCTCATTGTGTCAAATAGTCACAATGAGCCATTTTTTAGAAGTTCATCTTGTAGATTACCTCTCCTAATACCCAGGCTCACCTTCTTCAAGATCCAACACTTAACTTTGGGTTTAGATTCATCAAATATCAGAAAATGCTTGGCCACATCATCTTTATCTTTTGACCATCATCTTTATCTTTTGAAGCATTCCTGATATTCCCAATATGTTCCCCTAGTCTTCTTCTGATTTCACGGGTAGTGATGCCTATGTACTTCTTGGGACATTCCCATTCCAGGCGGTATATTACTCCAGTTGTGGTACAATTATAGAAGCCTTTCATCTTATGTGAGTAACCTACCCTGTCCTGTACATTTGCGATTTTAGTCATATATGGACAGAACTTACATCTGCCACATGGATATGTTCCTGAGGGCAAGCTGTTCTTTGTTTTCGGTCTTAAGAAATGGCTTCTCACTAGGTGGCACTTTTCCGCCAACTGGTGAGTATCTTGGGGCCTAGGTACTCATCCCGTTGGCTATCCACCCTTAGAATTGCCTATTTACAATGTCATTTATTTCCTTCCATTGGGAGTTAAATGTGGTTACAAATCTCACCTCTCCCATGGTGAGTTTTTTAATTATGTGTGCAAGCATTTGTTCCCTGTTGGTATGTAATGCTCTTTGGTAGCCCTTTTTAATTAGACTATTGCTATAGCCTTGCATTTTTAGTCTTATTCTTAGTTCCTTAGCCCTGATGTTATCATTTCATACAGGGCATTATTTTCTTTCTTGGTTACATTAGAACCCTTTGGGGCTTTGAGTTTCAATAAGTCACCCAGTACCATTTGTACAAATAATGATATCTTTGGATCTGTGGCTATTGGTGGATAAAATCTTGATTTAGTTTTGATATTATCCACCCAATTATCCACATTTTCACTTGTTCGTTCTCTTTCTTCTAACTATCCCAGAAAAAGATCATATGTTTCCTGTTCAAACTCATCTGGACCCTCAGGAGATTTATTAAAGTACCTATGACTAGCAAGCTTTCTTGCAAATAATTGAAGATCCTTTATTATTTCAAAAGAGTTATAGTTGGTTGATGGTGCAAACGATAAGCCTTTAATTAAGAGGCTCCTCTTCTGTTATTGATTCTCTGCCCTGTAACCCCATACTTGTCGGTCACTCAGTTTGCTTCTCTGAGTTTGTTCTCTCTTTTCCTCTATTGGGGTTATCCGATCTCTCAGTGGTCTGATTTTTGTCTGTACATCCAAAAAATTATGTGAAGGGGGTTGTAAGTGACCACTAGATTCTGTCTTTAGCTCAACATGTAATTCATCCTCAGTCTGTGAGGTATCATATTCTGTAGAGGATATCTGGGTTAATGGTTTCAGATTTTTTCTAAAATGAAATGGTCTCCATCTGTTATCCTTATGACCCCACTTATAGACTCTCCCTAGTTCATGCTCTTGGAGGTCTCTATCAAACTTACTTCTTTTATTACTGATAATGTCACTTTCTAATTTATCTAGATCTTTCCTGATGTTCATATATAAGACCTTGAACTCTTCCAAACTCTCAAATGTTTTCAGGTTCTTATTTAATTGAGTGACTTGTTTTTCCAACTCTTTTAAAACAGCTGACTCGTAATCTGACAGTATAGCTAATAATGTTTTGGAACAACTAGATAGTGCTTGTTCCAACCTTTCTTTGTAAGTATTGATGTGAAATGTAAATGATGGGAACACATTAACTCTCAAGCCTCTGGGTATGATGTTCCTTGTCAGGTATCTATCACTTGTTCCAAAACAAGTACAAATGTTTCCTCAGTACTTTTTCTAGTTCCTTGAGGCCTCTGTGACAATCATCCGTTTGGGATGAAAAGCCTACTTCACTAAAGGCTTTCTCCACCTCTGCTACCCTCCTAACATGTCTGAGTTCGAAATCAATTTCTAAATTGATATCTGCCATGTATAGATATTATTGTGAAACAAATGCACACAATGCAAGTCTGAATTGTATATAATGTTACTATCACTAGCCAATTAGTATATAAAAAGAATTGTGCGTACAAATCGCCACAAGCATATGAAGCCTATACTATAGGGATCATATAGGTGTCTTTGACACTGACATTTTTTGACATGTATTAAATGTGCTCTGTAAGATTACAAGTGACTGTAAATTTATGTGATATAATGGTGGACCTTTCCAAATAAGTGCAATACCTCACAATGTTCTTATATTGCAAATACCACACTGTATATAAGGGTGACTGGTATGTTACATAGGGACTTCTTGAGACATTATTAGTCATTGCCATTTAAGAGATTATTTCTCTATTATATGTTCCCCGGCAGGTGGATGAAGGTAGTCTGCTTTGTCTGACTACTTTTAATCTAAGTTTTAAAATATATGCCATTGTTGAACCATTAAATAAAGTTGATTGTTAGTGGTCTCTATGTCACATAGGGACTATAAGTGTTTTCTTTAGCTATGTACCTTTAAAAATTAACGGTAGATTTGTCATCTGGATAGGTGAAATTAATGACCTACCTTTTGCCATAATAAAACTTTATCTCCCTAATATTAACCAACATGCCTTTCTGAATAAGATGTTAAAACATGTTCATAAAATCAGAAAAGGCTTTTTTATTGTTTGTGGAGATCTGAATGTGGTGCACAATGCGAATTTGGATTGCAATTCTGTAACAAACAGCAAACCAGATATACAAACAAAAAAAGGCAGAGAAATTCCATAAAAGCTTGGTAGATTTCGATCTCTGTGATACATGGCGAGCATGTCATAACAGTGAGAAAGATTTTGCTTTCTACTCGAATAGACATAAAATGTACTCCAGGCTGGATTACTTTCTTTTGGATAATAAAACCCTGGAAAAATCTAAACATATTGAAATTAAACCGTCTGCCTTTTCGGATCATGCCTCGCTTACTTTGCACTTAGAAGAACTAGAGAAAAAATTAGGGAGGCTAGATCAATAGATTTGTACATTCGTAAAGACCAAGCATATAAAGATAAATTGCAATTAGAATTATTATTTTTTTTAAACTTAATGAGGGATTGGTAGAATCCGACATAGTAGTATGGAATACTCACAAAGCCTTTGTAAGGGGCTTACTAACCTCTTGGAATATTCCTCTTAAAAAACACGGAGGTGTATCTTTAAGAGTTCTCAATATTAAATTATCCCAACTGGAAAGATCTTATAAAAAAATATCAATCAGGCTGATCCAAGGGAACTGATAACAATTCGGACCCAAATAAGGAAAATCAACCAACAGATATTAGATAGAGCGAAGTTCCAAATTAAACAATATCATCTTGGGAACAAACCCAGAATATAATAAAAAAGAAACTTCCCCTGAAGATAATTTAAAAAAATAAAAGTTAAAAATGGGTTAATACTTTATAAACCTAAAAATATCAGTAACACCATGTATGAGTATTATAAACATCTATACAACATAGAGGAACAAACAAACTTTATCAAACCTAATATGGAAGAAATATAAACAATTCCTTAAAACCATTAAATTACCTAGATTAACAAGTGAGCAGGCGAATGATTTAAAGCGAGACATATCAACATTCAAAATAGAATCTGTAATTAAAAATGTAAAAACTTGATAAAGCTCCTGGCCCAGACAGCCTCGCTAATATATATTATAAGCTCTTCGCCCCTATATTGATAACGAGAATGAGCAAAACTTTTAATGAGATTAAAACTAGAGGCTTTGCACCTCCAGAGATGCTATAATTACAATACCAATTGTAATTATCTCTCAACATACAGTTGTTATGATGCAATAATTTACGCTATAAATTGTATTTGTGATTTGATAACTTTGAAAAGGTGATAGCTTGCAGTTGTTTCTTGACCTTTCATTGTCCTTCCCTCATATGCACAGACTGATTTTGCCGTTGATGGGAACCAGACTGTTTCCACTATGTGAATAATCTGCAAAATAGATCAGATTAATTTTATTGTGACTGTTAATTGTAGGCTTACCACAACATTTTTAACAGTGCTACAAAAGTACCTCAAATTGCAAACTCTGCAAATAATTCCCTTTTCTATAGTTAAGAGAGAGTAAACACTTTCACCTGTATTTAATTTGCAAATGTTTGGCAAACCAGGATTTTTTTGCAAGTACAATTGCAATAAGATAGGAAGTATCATGAATGCTCTACCATAAGGGGGCCAATACCAGTATAATTAAATTCCAAAGGGAACGTAACATGTAGAATAGGAAATAAACGCTCAATCTTCTAATTGTCAACTGTAAAAAGTTTGCTGTGGGAAATTTATGAATTGTAAATTAATCCAAATTCCTGCTTAACAACTCAGTGACATGCACATTTCTAAATGTTGACTTAAATATCCTAATTATTGAAGTTGCCATCACAACGAAATGAAAAACTAATAAAAGAACATTAGTTCGGATTTGGAATTATTTTGAGCTCTGGTCGTGTCTAAATCAGTGAATCTTAAAGAAAATGTTCCACTAAAAAATCTAATATTATTACAAATATTGACGTTTCATTTATATATAAGCAGTGTTCCAAAATCTGTAATAAGAAAAAATATATGCTTTTATTTTTTTAATGAAAATAATTATTCAATAAGCATTTTGTGCAGCAGCCCTTTCAAGTCTTCTCCTTACTACTGCGCAGTTACCAATTTAACAACAACAGTACATAACACTAGTGTGTGGGGTGCTGATATCAGAGATGTGATGTTCCATCATGCATTGCATCAGGATTCCATTGTGCCCTTTTTTACTTATCATTATTGTTTCACATTGAATGTTAAAGTAATCATATATTTTTGTGTGAAAAGAGTCTTGCTAAGGAGAGAGCTGATAATAGTATTAGGATCAAAAATATATTTTTTTTAATAAATAAATAAATCATACTGCATCAAATAATTATATTTTGATAGTGATACATATTATATAATATACCAAATAGAAGAAATACAATACTTGCTAACCAGTTCGGATTTGAATCACAACATTGTGAGTAATGCCCTAAAGATTTTTTATTATAATCTTATATTATTATGAAGTCCCTGGTCACTTCAGGGACAAATTACTGCTACTCCATGATTTTACCAATTGCTGTCATAATAGTATACCACAGTGATTATCAACCCTGGACACCACATAAGACAAGTAGTATTCAACAGGTAGTAGAGTATATAATTGTTTCACCTGTATTATCACAGTATTGTGGCCTTCATGGGGGTCCTTGTGGAGAGGTTTAGGGATCAATGCCCAAGCATAACCAACCTCCCTCATGGTTTGTGCTTAAAAGAGGTGCAAGCTGTTATCACGAGTTTGCAAGAGATGTTATCAGCTGTTATGTCAGCAATCCCACCATGCTTTGCAAGATGCTATTTTGTTACATGGATATTTTTGCAACTGGCTTTTCCTGGTTGGAATGTAACAAGGATGGGAAATAAAGTTGATGAGCCCCAGACTTACAATGATTGCCAATGTTCTCAAGATGACATTGATGTGAGTAAACTAAGAAGCATAAAACAAGGTAGTTATGTGAATTCTACCCTAATGGACTTCTGCTTTTTTTTCAGGGTGATGGTTTTTCCTTCTATTTTTAGTGAAAGTTTATGCTTGTGCAATAAGACGTTAGGTCAGTCTACAGGAAATATGCATATTAAAACTAATTCAAATAAAATAGAAATAAATACATAATTTCTTCTTTTTGAGCCTCTGTATGAGTAACCTCCATACAAACAGCATTTTGTAGCTATTTTCTAACAATTTTGAGTTCTTATTTTTACAAGTAGCTAATTGGCCATTATAACCCACATTATCATAAGCTATAACAAAATGTCCCAGTGTTTTTGAACTTAAATTATAATTTCCTTAAATTTATGGGCACAGAGATGTGTCATTTTCCAACTACACGTGTACTTACTAATAAATTTAGAAAGCTATTCCAACATTTCCTTTTTATTGGCTTAAACAACCATTCCTAATAAATACAAGTGTAATTAGTTTTTTTTTTTTTATTGCTTCTGTATTTAATTATGTGACAAGAAGCCCTTGGCCACCTATGGAGATATGGGGATGTTTAGCCTAAATATAAACAATATTCATGATAATTCTTCTATTAAATGCTCACAAAGAAATATATGTATAGCAAAAAAATAAAAATAACTTTTTTAATAGTTATTCTTTACTGGCCTTTGCTTACCAGGTTTGCAACATGGGACAATTTTCTATTGTAAATTGTATTGCCATGGACTCAAGGGATTCTGTAGCATTTGGAAAAATGTTTAATGCCAACCCGAATTTGTTGGTAGTAGTATTAATGTTCACGGGTTGCCTTATGTATATAGTAGTATTAATGTTCAGGGGTTGCCTTATGTATATAGTGATCACTTGCATGTTTTAGACATTTATGGAGTTCAGCAATTTCCCCAGCATACTCCTCAACTGCACTGTAGCCTGTCTGATCTACCATAATGCACCTAAAGCCGACATGATCAGGTTAACAAGCTCTTTAGTTATTCAGTAAGCCATTGTTGTGCTAGACAGGAGAAATTACGTGGAGTTAAGGGATGTCATTGAAATTGAGCTGGATTTTCCTATGTACTACCCCTAGCAGCCATAGCTCTAAAAGCGGAAAACACATCATGTTATTGCCCACACCTGATTGAACCAGAAAAACTGAGACATGGGGATGAAGTAGGCTGACCCTAGACCCTCTTACATGTTACAATAAAGGTGCTTTGCCCAGCCAAAAGTCATGACATGGTGAGATCCTCGTCCAGCTTCCCGGGTGTGGTGATTACTGAACTTTGGCCGACCCATGGACCCAAGCAGCTGAACTGTTCCTGTTAGTCAATTGGGCTGGTCCAGGATTGTGACATGTGTAGCAAGGTTTTCCCCAGTTGCAACATCAGGTTATAATCATTTTTTAAATTTTTACTTAAAAATAAAATCATTTCATGTTCCTGAAAATAACTTGTACTTCAATTTTTTTTTGTTAAATTAAGATTATGCAGATTAAATTATATTCAGCTATTTACATATACATGTAAATTGCCTGTATTTGAAATAATTCAAAATAGAAAAAAAATCTTAGCACAGTCTATGTATTTCAATAAAATCTACTACAGCAATGAGTCACTGAAGAGGGTCTACAATGTACCAAGGGCTCTAAACTATATACGAGCATACAGTAATTTGGTTACTATGAAATATATTTATTTCCATCTGTTATGTGAAACACTTCCCAGCCTGAGTGGCTTCTTCTTTTTACTTTGTCTGTATTTGCTTTCTTCATTATCCAAGTTTCTCAGCCTAAAAATCAAACCTCTTTTTTTTTATTAAAAAAATGCACAAAATACAATTATGGAAAGTTTGTTTGATTTTATAGTGACATGATGGGAACTTTTGATTTCACCAATGGCCAGGGAACAGAGGCACTAGCACATATGGAAATGCCATGTTCAAAGTAAGTTTGAAGGATTATTGTAATGCCTTAGCAAGAAGAGCTATTTATTTTAGTTATGCATTGTACATTAATACAAAATAATATTTAATGATTTCTAAATGCAATATTAAATATTAATCTTCAAATAATAAAGTATGAGCCTCCAGTTGATTATTTGTCTCCATCCTGATAAGATCATTAAGTGAAGGTAGGGGTGATGGTTAAGATAAAGATCAAAATGGTTTTAAGAACAATACGATTTTATAAAGAATAAACTAACATTTATAAGCAGCCTACTGCAAAAGCTCAATGTAAAGGGGAACATCTTTAACACACATTTCCAGCCAATGCATATCATTGTGTTGGTATAACATTTTGCTTGAAAATTTAGCAACTGCCTTCTAGAAAAAGTTACCTCTGCCATTGACCATATAATTCATGGATACCAGCAGCAGCTGGAACACAATAATTTTTTTAAGGCATTTAAAAGACCACATTTTTAATATTAAAAAAAGTTGTTTTCTGGATCAAAAAATATTAAGAAAAACCTGTTTAAACTTCACTAACTAACACTTTTTCTGAAAAAGTGGTTGTGCTTTGGAGACCTTTTTTTGAAAAAAGAGAACACACTATGACACTTTATCAAATGCCCTCTTCTGATGCAATTGTTTCTATGATAATATTGCATTTCCAAATTATTGCATATGATTTGAATTAATGATCAATGCCTTGTTAAATAATAATAATCTAGCTCATGTTGTTAAGGTTGTTAAGGTATTAAAGAGGTCTTTAGTCTTAGTTAATTCTTAAGAAAAATGTTCATGTTCTGCATCTTATTGTACTAACATCAAGTGTCAGTTCATGTTTTCTTTTATGACTTTCTGTTTTTTACAGAATAACAAAATAAATAAATAAAAATAGCACATTCATTCTGGGGTTTATTTGGAGTTTATTTTCTGTTCAAAGTCTTGCACATAGATTACTATTTATATAGAATTACTCTTAGTATTTGGAGTGTATTATCAGTTCCATATCTTGCACATAAATTACTATTTATTTAATAACATTGTTTTGCAAAAATGTAAAAAATATTAAGCAAAACGGGCATAGTCAGGAAAGAATGTTAATATGCAGTACAAGGTATACTTATTTTCAAGTACCATTTATATAAAAGTTTGCATTTTTTTATGAATCTTGTAATATTTTCCAAGAAACTAGTTATTTCTTTTTAATTGATATTTCTTGTACACTATTGAAAATAGAATTTGATATGTTATTTGTCTGCTTCTAATATAGTTCTAATTATTCTTGCCTCCCATTATTTTTTATGGCTAAACTGCATTTTTTAAGATTACTCATTCTCAAACACTATAGCTTTAAGCCATCTCTTATGATTTCAATCAAAAACCTTTTCTACTTTTGAAAAGTCTTTATGTCTTTATTTGAAAGGTTGGATTTTATCTACATAGCCAATTTTCCGCCAGCTTGAAGAACACAGATGTGAATGTTCTCCATCTTTTCATGGGCTCTTTGGGAATATTAATTTCACTTATTTGAGCTGACATGGGAGAATCCTATTTCCCAAAGCTAAATATATTCTTCCATCCTATGTTGCTAATTTTATTGACTTTTTGAACCCACTTCACAGCGTGCACCACAATTACATGTAAGCATTTTAATAGCCGAGTCTGTATGTACTGTTTATTTTTATTCTTTGCCAAAAAGTTTGTAAGCCTCTACATTAACATTTTAAATCATAGTATTTGTTCACTTACTAATTTTCAGAGGTTCAAAAATAATGTCACACATATTGCTTCCATATGCCAAAATAACTGTAGATTTTGTAAGGTGCTCCACATAAATTCAGATAGGTGTAATTACTAAGTAATAAAACACCAAGCAAAATAAGTAATACTGCATTGTCAGATAATCATCCTCACATAGATGATCTCATTATAACAATATTCATGAATGGTTTTGGGGTCACCTTTTATCCCTCACTATCCTACACTTTGAATCAGGGTGTAACATACATTGTGGATGGATGTCATGAGAGTGGTAAACTTGGACCTTCTTCCCCAACTGTCAGCTATTTTAATGGGATGTTGCTTTTTGGATGGGTAGACAAAGGAGGTCAGTTATTTAGTTAGTTGTAGGACTTTCTGAGTGTTTTCACTGTACAATGAATACAGATTATTTTAAAGTACCGTATATACTCGAGTATAAGCCGAGTTTTCCAGCCCTTTTTTTAAGGCTAAAAAGGGCCCCATCGGCTTATACTCAAGTCACTCTCCCCCCCATGTCTCTCTAACCCCCCCGTGTCTCTCTAACCCCCCCGTGTCTCTCTAACCCCCCCGTGTCTCTCTAACCCCCCCCGTGTCTCTCTAACCCCCCGTGAGTCTCTAACCCCCGTGTGTCTCTCTACCATCCTGTGTTTCTTTCCCTCCCCCCTCCTCAACCTAAACCCCCCTCAACCCCCCTCCTCCACCTAAACCCCCCTAAATACATCCCCCCTCACTTACCTGCTTGTGCTCTGGCCTCCGCTCCTTGACCCGGCGCCGGCGCGCATGTGACGTCACATGCGCGCAGGCGCCGGGTCAAGGAGCGGAGGCCGGAGCACAAGCAAGTAAGTGAGGGGAGAGGGGGGAGGTAGTTAGGGGGCTTTAGGTGGAGGAGTGGGGTTGAGGGGGGTTTAGGTTGAGGAGGGGGGTTGAGGAGATGGGTTGGGGTTGAGGGGGATTGAGGGGGGAGGTTGAGGGGGGTTGAGGTTGAGGAGGTGGGTTGGGGTTGAGGGGGTTGAGGTTGAGGAGGGGGGTTGAGGGGGGTTGAGGTTGAGGAGGGAGGTTGAGGATGGGGGATTGAGGATGAGGATGGGGGGGTTGAGGAGGGGGTTGAGGATGGGAGGGTTGAGGAGAAAGGTTGAGGAGGGGGTTGAGGATGGGGGTTGAGGAGAGAGGATGAGGATGGGGGGGTTGAGGGGGTTGAGGATGAGGAGGGAGGTTGAGGATGAGGAGGGAGGTTGAGGATGAGGAGGGAGGTTGAAGAGTGGGGTTGAGGAGGGTGATAAGGGAGGGGGGAAGAGACACAGGGAAGGGAGAGGGGAGAAGAGACACAGGGAAGGGAGAGGGGAGAAGAGACACTGAGAGAGAGGGGGACACAGAGGGCACAAGAGGGACACAGGGGCAGCACATTTCCCACCCTCGGCTTATACTCGAGTCACTCATTTTACCCAGTATTTTGTGGTAAAATGGGTGCCTCGGCTTATACTCGGGTCGGCCTTTACTCGAGCATATACGGTATCTCATATAGTATTATATTCAGTTGTCTTCTGTACCAAGAGGAAGGAATGTTGGTTTGTGTTTTATTGTCTGTTTTGTCTATAGTTTAGTTGTGTTTTGTGGCAAATAAAGACAGTTCACTTCTGGAGACATATAGAAATCTAGTGTCTCTTATTTTGCTCCTGTTCCCCTGCATGGCTGCAGGGAGCTACTGAGAGACTTCATGGGGTCCTGCTAGGTTTGAATTTTACAAGTCGTATCAAGCCCTCTAAGAAGAAGCAGATCTGGAGTCTCTTGGTAGCCTGGAAGTGCTGATTTCTGATGCAAAGATCCTGACCGATACAGAAGCCAGATATCATGGTGCTGGTGCCGAGATTTCCAAGAACCACCCTTGTTGGTAGTTAACCTATAGCAGGTGGCCCTGGGCTTGTATAGCCTCTAACTTTGGATCATCACTGCAGCTCAAACAAGCAGCTCACTAAATGAAATGGAAATCAACAGTAACAAATATTGCACATGAAAGTGAAATATGTAAAGGTGGTATTTAATTTTAATTTGCTTTTTAAACTTTTTTGTAAATGATCATACATAAAAGGGTACCCCATGATGAAGACAAAACATTTGGGAGTGGTTTGAGATGTTGTGTGCATGACATCATCACATTAATGGGTGTTTAATATAATCTGATAAAGCAATTTACTGCTCCAATACATATAGAATTCAAGTACAAAATCCACATCTGAATCCCTACCATTAACCAAGATCCTGAAACCCAGATCATTTTGTTGTGTGGATACAGTGGCTATTGTGGACTACTTAATCCTTCAACATGTTTTATTTGGCATGCATACTTATGGGTCTGTGATGTATTGAAACTATGAGACTTTCAGATTAAAGAACCACTGTAGGCTGGAGTAAAATTTAATCTCTGTGAATTTTTTAACAAATTAACATTAGCAACTGTCCAAGCATGAACATATTTTTAAGTGAACTTATTTTAGTAGACAAGAGCTTGAAGACAATATTAAATACAGGGCAAAAAGTGGAGGGCTCTGTCTTTGAGTTTAAAATCTTATGTACATGCAAACTTACAATCTAAAGGGATTTATCAAAGAAAAGGTGAAGTAATTAAAAGGAAAGTGAATATTAATGCTTATTTCAGTCTAACACCATACTTTTTTCCTCCTCTCTCTTGTGTGCTTTGTTTTCTGGTTTACCAAATAACTATTATGCGCATATCACAAATGGTTGACATATTAAGTACACACTTTTTATAAATTTTTTAAAAATAGAATGGAATATACTAAAATAGGACAATTAAAAATAAAATTAAATCAGTTTTAGAAGGTACAATGAACATCTCGGCACCCTGATATCTGGCTTCTGTATCAGTCAGGGTCTCTCCATCATAAATCAGCACTTCCAGTAGTCTCAGTAACCTTCCTGTGGTAGTGGCCAGGCAAGTTACTTGCAGGGTGGAGATAGGATCAGTATCACAGCAGCTAGGAGCAAATAAAGAGAACATACACAACCCTATTAAATTCGAGCTATGTGTTAAAACGTAGCTCGTAATTTAGAAAGTAGGACCTACAGCTATTAAATTAGCCCGGTAAAGCAGGCAGCTGCCAATCTGCAGGCTTCCTGCGAAAAAACCTAGGGGGTTGAGCAACGTTGAACTTCGCGGCCGTAAATCCTTAGATCTGTTAGGCCGTAATTGCTACGTTTCCAATTTAGCTATTAAATTGCAACAAAGTCACTCGCGAGCAATCACGTAACACACAAATGTAACCCAAAGGCAAACGAGTGCTGTGGAGGACTCGCAAGGGGGTAAAGTCCAATATGTAGCACTTTGACTATAAATATAATCACACCACTGTACTCATTGTAAATGTATATTTTTTGTGTTATATCGATCCCTGCAATCAACGTGTTAATACATATACTGTAACTCGCATGTGATAGAATATCGTATTTGCAGCTTTATTAAGATTGCATTATAACTGGAATGTGGGTATGATGGTAACCTCTAATTGAACCCCGTAAGACTTAGAAATCCATCCTCCATTTTCTATTGACGCAATGCTGACATTTCCATTGGCTCCATCTAAACCCGTAACTACGGGCTTGCTTAATTGATTACGCTCTAGCCCGCAAATCTGACGGCTGACAAATGGTTTACGGGTTTGCGTCTCCAGCTCATAGCTCGCAGCCTTTCTAATTTAATAGCACCGTAACACAGACAAATTTCAAGCCCGCAACCGTTTTCGAGCTTTAAGTTGCACTTACTGGTTTGGAATTTAATAGGGCTCTTTATTTCAATATGTCTCAGTGAACTGTTTTATTTTCCAAAATATCTGCAATATCTGCTTTTCTCACATGTACAATTTAATCTGAAGCACATAAATCGGATGTATATTTAAAAGACAAACACAGAATTCTCATTTTTATACCTTTTGTTTTTATCAGGATATGCTTGGCCATTTTTAATATAAATATATATATATATAAAATATACACAAGTATCTTACTTCTGGGTCAAATATTTGTCTTTCATATGTTTCCCACAGTATTTCCAAAGTCTGGGAGCTTTACACTTCTTCACTATGTAAAGAAAAACAATGACTGAAACATTTTTATAGCATAACTGTGTGTTTTCCAGTTCCAGTTTTCCTAATAGTACCCATATGTACATTTAACCTACTTTTATAATGTATAAAAAAGACATTAGAGTATAGGTGGCCAATAAGCAGCATTCAGAGTCTTCCATTGTGGCCCATCCTGTGCACTGTCATGTGAACACATTACTATCTTCCAAAGCACACAGAACTGTATACTTTCTCCTTACACAACTAAAAATTGTTATACCAATACTTACTACTGCTAAATAGGTTCTCTTCAAATAATCATAAAGAATAGATCTGAATTGAAGAGTAATACACTAAATATAGGATTTTCTGTAATATATTTTTATGTTCCTGTCCTACATACCTACTAATGTTGTTTTGTTGCATACATCACAAGTATGCAAAGATTGTGCCAAACTATAGTGGTCCTTTAATAAAGGAGTAAGCACAGAAGACATCCTTGATGCACTCTGCTGGTAATTGGCCCTTCCTTTGGAACAATCAGTTGACTGTGACTCTCTGACACTATTTGTGTACCAGTATCCTATCCTCTACCTATATTATTATTATTACTATTATTATGATAGTTTTTTTATAACGCGCCAACATATTCAGTAGCACTGTACATAAATTAGGTTCAGACAATGATAAATACAGATTAGCATTTAACATAGGAAGGAGAACCCTGTCTTTGAGCTTGGAATCCAATGTCCATGGTGAATTCCCAAAATACTTAGGATAGAAACTTGCAGACGTACAATCTAAGGTACCTTTACATCCAGTCCCAGCTTATGTCACAATCTGTATTTTGAATGGGGTATGATAAGAGCCTATTGTCCAAACCTCTCCCCACAGGTGTGACCAGTTTGTTTTACCTCTGTACAGCAGGAAGAACTTTCAGCCCTTAGGTTAGACTGAGAGATGTCTGTAGTCTTGTGTAGCATAAGGATCTTTCTAAGTTCTGAAAATAACTTACTCCAGCAAACAGAATTCCCAGCATCAATGACAAAATTCACACTTTAATTATGTGAACCAGTATAACAACTTTATTACTGAAACCATCAGACATATTTATACCACATTTTTAGCAACAACAGACCAATCAATTCAAATGTGCATCCATGGTTACACCCAATCCTTCTAGCTCACGTCATCACCCTGCCTGCCAGTCTAATACAATCCCCCATTGTTTTCCCTTGACACCACTGTATTTTTGGTAGGGAGCAATTACATACAATAGGCTTGTGATACATAGAGAGAGATACTGGTGTCATGTGACTCCTAGGGGTCAATTATCTCCCTAATCTTGTTAATAAGGGACTAATCCATTATTATGAAATATTGGACATATAAAATATTTCCTTTGTAAGTGCTAGCCCCCCAAAGCACAACACAGATATACATCCCATCACTCCCATCATGTTCATACGCACAACCCAACTATAAACATGGGTACCACAGTATGAGCCCAGTGGCACCCAGCCAACTTTAAACAGGCATAACAAGGAATAACACATTTCAGATGACGTGCATATGACTTGAGACAAGATATACTAAAGTGTTAGGATCAGAAAAATTGTGAAGAATATTTCCAGTTCTGTGTTATCCTATTGGGTATAACTAGGTGGTGCGGCCGAGATTTTAGTACATTTCTTGTAAGTGTAAATTTTATCATCTGCCACTATCATAACCTTGTTTGGAGAGTTCCTTGGTCTTCATAGCAGTGTTTGGATAGTGGTACCTCTTGCTTAGGTATTGGAGCCTCTGGGGCCTTTCAAAAAAGGTGTGTATATGTAATGACAGATCATGTGACACTTAGATTGCACACAGGTGGACATAATTTTACTAATTATGTGACTTCTGAAGGTAATTGGTTGCACCAGAGCTTTTTATGGGCTTCATAACAGGGGTGAATACATACGCACATGCCAATTTTCTGTTTTCTATTTCTAAAAAAAAGTTTTATGTATATATTTTTTCTCATTTCACTTCACCAACTTAGACTATTGTGTTCTGATCCATCACATAAAATTCAGATTAACAAAACATTGAAGATAAGGCTGTAATGTAACAAAATAGGTAAAAAGTCAAGGGGGGGGGGGGGGTGAATATTTTTTCAAGGCACTGTAAGCACAGAGCATATGTTTTTACAGAAGTTTTTAGTTAGTGAAGACCTTGCTTTTGGATAGAAGTTCACTAACTAAAAACTTCTGTAAAAAAATATGCTCTGTGCTTATATAGAGCCTTATTCAATTGGCCGATTCGCAACTGAATGAGGCCCTCAATCGGAGCGCGCAAACTGACACCAATTGAATAGCAAAATAACTTGCTGGCTCCAGTTCCGAGCCTGGATCTCCCAAAAGCCTCAATTGAATGAGGCTCTTAGTTAGCATGGGCCTCATTCAATTGCAATTTGGCCAATTGAATAGGGCTCTAAATAAGCACATAGCATATTTTTAATAAAGAAGTTTTTAGTTAGTAAAAATCTATCCAAAAGCAAGGTCATCACTAACTAAAAACTTCTGTAAAAAAATATGTTATGTGCTTATTTAGAGCCCTATTCAATTGGCAAAATTGCAATTGAATGAGGGCCCATGTGTTTTGTTTATGAGTAATTTTAAAATAAAGTGCTTGTGAATCAAGAAATTATTTTCTAAACAAATAGTGTAATAGTTAACATTTTTTATTTCAACACAACTTTTAAAAATGTACCCGGATATGTCAACTAATACTTTATGGAATTTGAATGAATTAATCGAAAGGGGATAATAAAATGAATAAGTGCAAATCTATATATTTCTAAAAATCTTGCCAACAGACATGATTTTAATTGAAAGGAAATCTCAGCTTTATGGTGTAATATTTAAAATGATTGAGTTTAATTCTCTAGAACACTTGAAATGGATGGTATTAGATTTCATATATTCATTTATTGAAAATGCAATACATTTGACAGGAAAGAAGTATTACCAATATAAATATTTAATTACACTTTCAACCAATTGACTTAACTTAGGTCTAGATCATACTGGGGGAATACATTTATCAACCATTTTAAATTAAAGGAAGCTCGATATGATTCAGTGATTTATACATTTATCTTATATTACGATTTGCAATATTAGCCATTTGCCCCACAATTAATATTTTTATAAATGCCCTGAGGAAGAAATAAAGGTTATGACTTCTATCTAACACAAATTCTGGGGTTGTATAGATAATTTACCGTAATTACATACCATACTGTATAATAACTGTCAGTGATTAGTATTATAAGCCGATTATACAGGACTTCTGTAAGATACTATTATTATGCAATGTTATGTAGCAGAATTGCTATCAAAGCTGAAACTAACAGGTGGTTAGTTAATACCCCAAATAGGGTAGCAGTAGTGTCATACATGTAAACATGTCATCAGTGCATACAAAATTCCTTGGAGGACATAAATTAGTGAATACAAAACAGGCATTGCAAACCATTAACTACCTCCTATTACCATCCAATAATTGTTTGCTGCCACACTAAACACAAAATGATATTGATGAAGAGCTTTCTCACTACTTACATGGCTCTGAGGAAGATGGTACATGTCAGTTCTTACCATAACCATTCACGAAAATTTGCAATTCCTTTAATTCCCATACAGCTTTTATTACGTGGCACACGGTTTCTAAAGGACTGGATGATGATGAAGAATACTTGAGTCTGATTAAGTCAAATGTCAGTGCAATTTCTGGCAAAATGTTTATGTCCATGCACATTCTTGACAAACAAGTGTATTATTCTTGAACTTGGGCATTTAATGATAAAGCTGAACACCATTGCTAATATAAGTGACCAGTGAGTGTGTGATAATGTCTCGCCAGCCGCCAGCCCTTCCTTCTAATACATCATATAACAATGTTTGTAATTAACATGTATTCGTGTGTACTATAATTCTGAAGGTGGGCAGTCAGTCAGACACATCATGATAACAGACACATAACATACAGCCCCATTAAATTCCCTCAACGTGTAAAACCGTAGTCCGGTACGTAGCCCGCAAGGCTTGTGGCTATTAAATTGACCCCGTAAAGCAAGCCGCCAACGACTTAAGGGCAAAAAAGGCCACAGGACGTGGAAATATGAACTGCGCGCCCGCAAATCGTTTGCTCTTTCAAGCCTGTAACTGCTACGTTCCAATTTCACTATTAAATTGCAACTAATCCACTGGGGTACAACCCTGTAACCTGTAACAAATGGAGCCAAACAGCCAATGGGTGCTAAAAAGGACCCGCAAAGGGGTTAAAGTCCTATCCGTAGCACTGAAAATGCAAGTAAAAACACACTACTGTGCTAATAATGAAAGGGAAAGCGATGTTAGGTATTAAAATTAATAGCACAACATTCTCGAACTCGCAACTCTGCAATATAAAATACTTTTATTTCTGCTTAATTTACGTGTTATATCGATCCCTGCAATCAATGTGTTAATACATATAATGGAACTCACATGGACTAGAACATCATATTTATCAAATTTACCGATTTATAAACATTGCATTATTTCTGGAATGCCGGTCTGATCGTAACTCGTAATTGAAATCCGTAAGGCTTTGAAATCTAACTTCATTTTTCTGTGACATAATGATAACAATTTCATTGGCTCCGTCTAAACCTGTACTATTTGATCTTGTTCATGGCCGCAGGAATGGTTTACTGGCTTGTGTCTCTGGCCCGTAACTCGCGGCATGGTTGAATTTCAAGCCCCCAGCCTTTGTGGGCTTGCCGAAAGTCGTTCCGGGCTTCAAATTTTATGTGGCTGATAGAAACACATGCATAGGCACACAGGCACAGACGCAGACACACATAGAGCAACAGGGCAGGAATTTTATTTTTTGGAGCCAATGGCTTTCCTATGCAAAGTGCCCGCTACTCATTGTTTTGTATGCATGCGCACAGCACTGTCATTCCCAATGTGCATCACACATAACTGTCAATCCTCAAGTGCATGCACACACCACTGCCATTCCCCATGTGTACCACACGCCACTGTCATTCCCCATGTGTACCACACGCCACTGTCATTCCCCATGTTTACCACACGCCACTGTCATTCCCCATGTTTACCACACGCCATTGTCATTCCCCGTGTGCTTCACACACCACTGCCATTCCCCATGTGCATGCACACCACTGTCATTCCCCATGTGCATCACACACCACTGCCATTCCCCATGTGCATGCACACCACTGTCATTCCCCATGTGCATGCACACACCACTCTTATTCCTCATGTGGAAGCACATGCTGCTGACATTCCTATAAAAACTCAATTATTTTTACCCCATAGCTACTTACAAAACCACTTAAGGTGGTTACTATACATAATACTCATTATATCCCCTAACTAGTTCTCTTTTGTTGGCTGTTTTTGCCCTCAGTTTCTGTTTTAACTCTTTCACTGGAGTAAAGATATATTTTTCGTAAAACTAAACAGAAATTATTTTGATTTCAGAAAGAGTTTTTCCTCTTGAGAGTTTGTCACAACAAACTGAATTTCTAGAAAATAAAGAGTGTTACTTTATGCTGCAATATTTTTATTTTGCACATACATGTGTGTGTATATATATTCTAAGCACACACATATTACCATTAACACTGAATAATTATGCAAAGAGCAAAATGAACATATATAGTAGAAAGAGGTTTGAAGTATTGAAGTACTAATTTCACCTTATATTTCTTCTATCCTCTTACGGTTTTGCTCTACACGTGTCTGTATTGCTCATTCTCTCTGAACATTATCCTTCCCTTCATGCTGCATTTCTTTCCTCAATATTTGTGGATGCTCTCTCTCTTTGCTGAATACTCTTGTTTCTCCCTTTTCTTTCTTATCCCAGCTCTTCTGTCCTCTTTCTTTGCTGTTCCCACCGACCTCCTCATCTCTTCCAGGTTCCCATGTTCATTTTCTCTACACTTGCCCTCCATCTCCTGTGTTTCCCCTTCTCCCAAAATGATCACCTCCCTCTTATTACTGCCTCTGCTCTGGCTTTTCCATCATTTCTACTTATTTCAGTGCCCCACTCACACTTGTAACCCATTAGAAGTGTCACTTTTTAAATTAAAGATAAATTACTTACCTTTAAAGGCATATTAAAGTCTCCTGGATTGTGAATGCATCTGATAGAGGAGAATCAGTAGTGTATGCAAACATTTTTTTTGCACGAATAAATACAGAAATAAACATTTACAAACTCACCTTGATGTTTGCTATATCACTTCAGTTTGCAAGCTGGGGCTTTTGTTAGTTGACACCCCTGAAAATCCCTGCTAAGATTAGCATACAATTCATAATTTGTTAGGCCAATCTGGAGAAAGCAGAGGTTAGCTGATATATTTGTATTAAACTCTGTGCTTCCTGTGTTGCAAAGCCTGGGATATGTAGTCTCTCTCTCTCTATCATTGTGCTCTGCTCTGATTCAGCTGTGAGTTCAGACCCCACCCAACCATGTGATTACATCTTGCAGCAAGTACTTCCTTTGAAATGTCAGACTCTGGATTTTACTTTCCTGCATATAACTTTTTAAGTATATTGAACATTTCTATATAACATATATTTTTCTGATAATCACTGCCTGTATCTTATCAGACATTTGAAACCCAGGAAACTTTTATATAGCTCTGTGCTGCCTCTGATCCCCTGCATGCTCAAACTCTCCTGTGTCTGCACTCTCTCTTTTCCCAGCACAGACCCCTCTCCTCTGGACAACTGCACAGTGTTACCGCTTCTCATTAGCAGGGGTGAGAAAGAAGAGGAAGCAGGAAGTGAAAATAGCAAGTGAGGGTTGAGTTAATCATTAGAAAGGCTTCTTTTGTGCTGTAAAATGTAGACGTGCTATTTATTTTATGGGGGCCCTGTACAATGCTTCTCTAGACTGTTTTTTTATGGCACTGGCACCTAACATGTCTGATAAGCAGTGGCGTATCTAGATCTTTTGCTGCCCAGGGCTGTCTCTGGGGTTTGCCCCCTTCCCAGGTTCAAACATTACATATATATATATATATATATATATATATATATATATATATATATATATATATATATATATACAGTTGTACTCAAAAGTTTGCATAACCTTGCAAAAATTGTGGCATTTTTGAAAATATGACTGATCATGCAAAACTATTTATTTTATTGAAGGATAGTGATCATTTGAAGCAATTAATTATAACATAATTGTTTGGCTCCTTTTTAAATCACAATGATAGCAGGAATCACCGAAAATGTCCCTATCAAAAGTTTACATACCAATGAATGTTTGGCCTTGTTACAGAGACACAAAGTGACACACACATGTTAAAATGTCAATCAAAGGTTAATTTTCTACACCTGTGGCTTTTTAAATTGCAATTTGTGTCTGTGTATAAATAGTCAATGAATATGTTAGCTTGTGAATGCACTGCTCAGGCTAGATACTAAGCCATGGGGAGCAGAGAAGAACTGTCAAAATACCTGCGTAACAAGATAATGGAACTTCATAAAGATGGAAAAGGATATAATAAGATACCCAAAGCCTTGAAAATGTCAGTCAATACTGTTCAATCACTTAATAAGAAGTGGAAAATTCCAGGATCTCTTGATACCAAACCAATGTCAGGTAGACCAAAAAAGATTTCAGCCACAACTGCCAGAAGAATTGTTCAGAATACAAAGAAAAACCCACAGGTAACCTCCGGAGAAATACAGGCTGCTCTGGAAAAAGATGGTGTGGTTGTTTCAAGGAGCACAATACGGCGATATTTGAACAATAATGAGCTGCCAGAGAGGAGCTGCAGACACTGATCGTTTGTTATTGAAGATGAGTCTAGCGGAGGCGTTCATTATGGAATGGAGGGGAGACAGACGAGAGATGGGTAGGCCAGCAAGGAGTGATTTGCAGTAGTCGAGTCGAGATATGATGAATGAGTGTATTAGAATTTTAGCTGTGTCTTGTGTAAGATAATGACAAATTTTGGAGATGTTTTTTATGTGAAACTGACAAGATTTTGTTATTGATTGGATGTGAGGAATAAAAGAGAGGGCGGGATCCAGTAGAACCCCAAGACAACGGGCCTGGGAGGTAGGGGTGATGATGGTGTTGTCAACAGTGAGAGATATTTGAGGAGTGGAAGCTGTAGTAGAGGGTGGAAAGATTAGGAGTTCAGTCTTAGACATGTTGAGTTTGAGTTGATGGGTAGACATCCAGGAGGATATGCTAGAGAGGGGGATAGATCGGGTGCAGAGAGGTAGTTTTAAGTATCATCTGCATAGAGATGATACTGAAATCCAAAGGATTTTATAAAGGGTGCCAAGGGAGGAGGTGTAGATGGAGAAGAGGAGGGGGCCTAGGACAGAACCTTGGGGAACGCCAACAGACAGAGGGAGAGGTGAAGAAGAGGTGCCAGAGAAGGAGACGCTAAATGTACAATCTTTTAGATAGGATGTGAACCATGAAAGAGCTGTGCTTTGGATGCCAAATTTGTAATATATATAATTCCTTTTATATATATTCAACATTATGCCCACAGAAGTAAAACAATATAATACTATACATTGTTATATATATATTCACAATCTTCATCTTTACCTCTCCTCCTCCCCTAACTCTCACCTTTCCTACCTCCTCTCGCACATTCCACTCTCTTCCTCCCCTTGCTATCTGTGATCTTTTCTCCTTCTCTTTCCCAATCTCTCTCCCCTTCTTTCTCTCTCACCCTTCTCTGTCTCCCATTTCTTTCTCTCTCACCCTTCTCTCTTTCTCACTCCCCCTTCTCTCTCTCACTGACCATTATCTCTCCCTTCTTTCTCTCCCTTCTTCCCTTCTCTCTCCCTCGTTCCCTCCTTCTCTCTCTCACCCTTTTCTCTCTCCCTCCCTTCTCTCTTTCCCTTCTATTCTCTCGCTCACCCCCTTCTCTCTCCCTTTCTTCTTTCTCTCACTCCCCTTCTCTCTCTCTCACCCTCCCTTCTCTCACTCTCCCTTCTCTCTTTTCCACCCTTCTCTCTCCCTCCCTCTTTTCCTACTCCCTCCCCCTTCTCTCGCTCCTTCATCACTCTCTTACTCCACCTTCTCTCCCTCTCTCTCCTTCTCTGTCTCCCTGAGTGGGCCTAAAAATGGAATTACTGTCTGATTTCTATTACTTAGTACACTTTTTAGTAATAGCAGTTTTTCACATTAGCTATTTTCATATATTATAGATACTATAGAACATACATCTTAGTAAATGGCAAACATAGGCTAATTAACGATAAGCATGTTATTGTTAGACACTGGCCCCTATTCAGTTGCAACAGTTACAGAGTGATTCAATTTAGCAAGCTCGCTACAGGCTCGAAGCCTCAAGCCTGTAATCTCTTCCCACAAGCTGTTAGTGGGTTGGAATCAAAGACGTCCTCAGTTACAATCGAATCCCATAATTATAGTGCGACAAAGTCCTCTGTGCCAATAGATAGCGTGCTAGTGGAAAAAGATTGACAGATTGACAAGATTGACATTGAGATTAAAAAAGTTGCATTCCACATGCCCATGTGTTGACTGTGTTGTAGATTCTCATGAAGTAGCTTGGAGGTTCCAGAGTTGGAGGTTGGTTAATGAGAGAGAGAGCAGGTGAATTATCAAAGCAAGAAGAATGGTTTTATTAATTTATATTAGTCTAACAACAATTTTACACTTAAACTTTGATTACATATATTTACTGATTACACAATACAAATACACATATAGTAAATAACGTACATAGATACACATAGGTCACTACATACGCACACCCCTACCCTATACCCCACACCCCATTCCGCAACAGTTAATAATTATACATAAAACACCCATTTTTTATTTACCTCACAAATAAATACAAAAATACTTTTTTTGATTTATCTTTAATTTCTGTTTGGGATTGTCATGGAGGGAGGAGAGAGGAGGGTAGAGGACTGGCAGATGGGGATGAGGAGAAGAGGATAGGCGAGGAGGAGAGAGAGGAGAGATAGGTGGCCCTGGGGAGTGGTGGAAAGTAGGTGGTGAGGAGATGAGGAGGAGGTGAGGAGTGGTGGAGGAGAGGAGGAGAAGGTGAGGAGTAGGAGGAGAGGAGGAGAGTGGAGGAGATGAGGAGAGTGGAGGAGGAGGAGCAGAGAAGGAGTGTGGAGGAGTAGGAGAGTGGAGGAGAGGAGGTGGGTTGTGGCCAGGTCTCCATAGTAATAGGCACTCCAAGCTCAGGGTCAGAGGGGGAGGGGCCTGATCCTAGGGGAGATAGGAGTGCGGTGGAGGAACAGGCTGGAAGGGCAAGAGACTGGTGTAGGCAAAGGACCCCAAACTACACGCTCAGGTGGTCCTCCTCTGTGCGATCCATGAGCACCTTTCTATCCTTGCGGGGGGAGGGAAGTTTGGCCCGCGCCTAGGGCCTAGGCCTGGAAGAAGGTAGCAGCTGCAGTAACAGCAGTGGGCACAGTGGAAAGGGATGTGAGTTCTGTGAAGCACCGGTTTGTTGACGTCCGGGCCAAGGTGAGGAGGATGATGGCCAAGGAGGCTAGTCAAGCAGCCAAGTCCACCAAGTAACTGTCAAATACAATAAGTGGAGAGGGTGGCCAAGGAACTTCTGAGCCAGTTGCCCACCGCTGGAGCTTCAGGCCTTGTCGACCAGCAGGATCCAGCTTCCATGTCAGGTTAATATCACATAAACCAACATGCCACCACATTTACAACACACATTACACATGTACATGATGACAACAAGAACACTGACATGTCAGCTCTATGGAATTAACAAGGGATAGTTGGATCAGTCATGCATCATTAAATTAATGAAGCTGACAAATCACTGTCATTCGTGAGCACAATAACAGTAATCAACCAATATAGAGTGCATGTATGGGTGTGCCCACTGCAGTGTATGCAGTTACAGACCACAGCCGGAATCAAGATAGCGTTAGGAGCCAAGAACAATCAAGATCAACAACCAATGAATAGATCACATCTAGCAAATGATAGCTACTCCTAGTTGTAATTAAGAGAAACATCCAAGTCCAAGGCTAGATGACAGATAGTTAGCAATTAAAACAAACCAATGCATTATTTACCATACTTAACACATTTACATTTATTTTCTTTTTTCCAGCTTCCATGAGGTCTGGGTCCAGTGGTGAGCCATGACCTAGGGAACCAAGCCCCTGCCAAGCAGGTATCGGTGCAGGGGGAGGAGGAACTGAGAGGCCAAGAACCCTGGTACCAAGGAGGAGATCATCTGGGCAGTGGGGTCACCTGCAGGACCATCAGCCACACCGGTGGCATTTGACTCCACTGCCCCTTTCCTCCAAAGACTGAGTCTATCACCCGGGCCTTCATACTGGAGGGATGACTGGGACTTTCAACCACCTCCTGCTCCCCCCAGCAGTGCATTGGACTGGCTCCCACCACCAGGCCCACCACCACAACCACCCCTTTGGAGCCATGCTCTAGCCGCGCCACAGCCCCTTCACAATGTGCCACCACCTCCTCACCCACCAACGGCCCCTCACACAGACCTCCATCTAAACGTAGACTAATACCACTATGGCGGTGGACTTGTAAAGTCTCACAATGGCATGTTAATGAAAGCCAGCATTAATACCTGCACTAGTGAAGCATGTAATCCTCTCCTCAATATCAGTGTGAGGACAGATCCTTGTGTCTGATGTAAGTAACAGTGAATCTGGTTGCTAGCCTTTGTGTCCTCTCCATATTAATGGCTATTTGTCCCGTTTTGCTGATATCATGAATATCCTTTAACATGTGCTAATACCAGTATAGCTGATGGATGTGATATCAATGTTGATTAACAACATCATATGGAGAAGGTGATAGTACACCGTGACAACTGACATTTGTTACAGCTTAGCATTTATTGTGAGATGACAGATCATTATTAATGGTCATGGCCAATGAGATATCCTGAGAACAAGCTAATGGTTAGTAACGCTTACAGATGGAAATCAGGTGATTTGGTATATTGTTACAATTACAGTATTTAGCACTGTACTGTACATGCATGTTTGTGTTAGTTTTTTATCCTCCTAAGCCTTTTTTTTTTACTACCTTTTTTCAGTTTTTTATTTTAGGAACACACTGCACTGTATGTGTGAAACTAGTTTAAATAAGATAGTCCAGATGTTT
This sequence comes from Discoglossus pictus, assembly GCA_027410445.1. Classification (NCBI taxonomy): domain Eukaryota; kingdom Metazoa; phylum Chordata; class Amphibia; order Anura; family Alytidae; genus Discoglossus; species Discoglossus pictus. The sequence goes on from CM050165.1 coordinate 43,232,580, forward strand.
ATGCGTCTATATAATCGAGAAGATGCTAACCAAAAGTAAGTTCTATGCGAATTACTGGTTACTTCGATTAAATGGAGTGATTTCTGAGGATCCTTTTTCCCTCAGATTCCGGTTGCAGTGGTGTAGTGACCACATGTGACCCTGGTAGGTGCTATGTATCATGATTATTCTAGACTATGACATTACCCCCTTTAGGTATCCCTTTTTCTCCAAAAGCCTCCTGCCCTTTCGAGATCCACCAACACCACACCCATGGTTTTAATGCACAGTCTTGTACATTTCTAAATGTGCTCTGTGTATGGAATTAAGCTTTGTTATACCGTTATCACCATGTCACTGTGTTTTCAATGGTTGGGGTTTTGGGACATCCACATACATCACATTTGTGTCTCATTCCTATATCAGTAAACTAATGAGCACTAGTTACTGTGCAATACATTAATACATATACTAATAATACTAATATAATAATGTAGGGTTAATACACATGATAGATCCAATTTGTGATACTGTGAAGTATCAACATTCCCCTGAAGGGCTGATAAGGATATGATAGGGGATAATGTGAATTGATTGATAGCAAAACACTTGAAATAATAATGGGTATACATCTTGGAACATGGCCACCAGCAATGGCGTGTGACTTTCCTGGATGCGCATAGCACAAATTGTCCCTGATGGAGGTGAGTTGGCTGTAGCTTCACTTCCTCTGCACAGCCTCCATGTGTTTTTGCGGCCCTTCCTGATGGGTTTGAGTAGATTAGTGTGGTGTATTTCCCCTGGTCCCCTTCTGGATCGCTACCTTGTCGTTGTGAAGGGGCTTGTGTACGTCAATGAAGCTGTGAGCTATACCATGTAGGATCACTCTAGGTGGGCAGATCATAGCATAGAGACAGACAAATTGCGGTCCACTGGAGAAGGAGCTGGCAACCCACTCCAGTATCTTTGCCATGAAGACCTTGTGGATAAGCACAGACAGAGACATAAAGTGTGCTGCAGTCACAGAGAGTTGTACACAACTGAAGGACTGAAAAACAAAAAAATAAAATATTCACACTTTTCATATTGGCATATGCATGACCATTCCAACATATGAGAAAAAATATATATATTTTAAGGCCTATTTGGCCTATTTCCTCTGGAATTGTTGTGCAATTAATTATAATGCCTTCCATTGCTTTCCCCATATTTTAAAGCCCATTGGTGCTTTTGAATTGTCTTCCTCAGTGTTACAAACTAGTCTGTAAACCCTTTGTGGGACCTATTGGGAACCCATAATATATTTGGCTACATTTGCAGTTTGCGGCTTTGAAGGCAGTTGCGTCCTTGGGGAATTGTAGCAATTGAATAGCAATTTGCAATTTTAGTGACTGTAACAATTGCAGGCTTGAAAGATCAAAGGCTTGGATGGGTTGGGAGTTGACAACCACAGGAATTTTCAGCCTGCAATTTGCAATTAGCTAAAAGACGCCAATTGAATAGCAAATTAATTTTTTTTTAGTCGGATGCAATTCTCCAAAAAATAGTACAAATTGATGATTGCATTTACACTATAAATATAAATACTGTATATCTAATATTAACAACTACTGTAACTCTTGTCACCTCCTCTCACTCTCGCCTTCACGACTTTTCTTGTGCTGCCCCTATTCTCTGGAACTTCTTGCCTTGCTCCACCAGATTATCCTCCTGCCTCAAAACATTCAAAACCTCTCTAAAAACACATCTCTTTAAAGCAGCGTATCACCTTCCACCCTAACACACTCTCACCTCTCTCTCCCTCTTTTTCCTCACACAATACCTTTAGGTTGTAAGTCTGCGAGTTTCAATCCCACAAGGTGCTTTAGGGAAAGCAATATGGATTTGAGGCTCAAATTTAATTAATTTGTATGTATCTTTTCTTGAACATATCTTATGTACAGCGCTACGGAATATGTTGGCGCGTTATAAATAAACGATAATAATAATAATAATAATCCCTTTAAGTTGCTGGTAACATTTCTTTTTAGTATAACTGATGTTGTAATTCTACTGATAAAGTTAAGTCCTCAATAAAAGGTAGTATTATAAATACAAGCATCATTGGACATTTCTACACATCTTTGTGAAATGCTGCATGTAACATAGTGATAATAAACATGTTTTCCAAACCTTGGAGTCCACTGAGAGGACAGTAATACTGTGATTTGTTGGCGATTACAAGAAACCAGGATCTAACAGCTGAATAGAATGTGTTGCTGTTGTGGTTCAGTAGCTGACAGCAGTCAATTAAGTTCTGCACCATTACAAGCTTAGTCCCTGATATAACAATACGTCAAAACAATGATGTCAATGAAATGGTTTTGCTGACATTTAAGATTAGCGCTGACTGATTCCCAATGTCCTGTGGCTAAACTGAGACAGCAATAGACTCTCTTTTTCAAACAGTCTACATTCTCCAATTCTTTGTCAGCAAATAATAGTACTTCTTGTACTATACCAGCACGATCCAATATTTCCAATATGCTCTTTTGGAGAAACAGACTTTTTAAAGCAAAAAAGGAAAATAACAATTTGATACAACTAAAGTTATGTGTCTTCTATTATACCTTTAAAGCATATAAATCTCCTCATTTCAGTAGTTGAGGCTGATAGATTTGTGCATTCATAGTTTCCTCGCACCAATAAACAGTAGACTCTCCTCTCAGTTAACCGGCACCCATGGGGATTGGTATATGCGGGATAAATGTAGTTTCTGGTTGCTTGAGAGTTACTATTAAAAGAGGCCTAGATTAGCTGCACATAGGATGCTCTGCTAAGTATATTTATCAGTGAGAGCTATTCGAGCAGCAGCAGCTTTCACTCCTCACTCACACACAGGTATGTTGGAGGTATGCTGGAGGGTGCGGTGCTGAAACCAGGGAATGTAACGCCAACACTGCCCTGATTCCGTCACTCATGTCTGTCTGCTTCCAGATAACACTGAATTGCAGAGACGTACAGTGGATGCAATCTAGGTGCCTGTAAGCATGTTATGGCATGACAACCTGGCTCCTAGCATTTGTTGAGCCCTGTGCATTTTAATTTTTATTTAAAGTACAGAATTCAATTTATTTTTCTGGTTGCTTGCGTTCCGGTTAACTGAGAGCCTACGGTACACCAATAGCAGACCAACAGAAACAAAAAGCGTGGGTCTCACTACAGTATAATTACGTATATAGTAATTATTTTTCTAAATATTTTCCCATGATCAAGTTTAGTTCTGCAAATGAACATACTGAAATATGGGAAGCAATATCAAAAACTTTTGAGGTGTTGTTAATACCCTAAACTTGCCCCATTAAGAAATGAGAACTATCCCCTACCAGATGTCCTTTCCATAGAGAGTGTAATATTGCCAGTTTTCATTGGATCATTTTAAAAAATCCTGGGAAATATATGTAATTAAGATGGGATGGGATTCTACCGGGATTCTTACTGTAGAGGAAATCTGGCAAAGGATAGCGGATAGCATTGTATCTGGCTTCCTTGTGGGACAGAGTATACTTTAAAAAAAAAAAAATTCTGCAGTAAACAGATTCTTCTATTTTTTTACATGATTTTTGCTTATTCAAGTTTCTCAGAGTAATTTTAAATTGGTATTATTATCTAATGTCGATGGCCGGTGTCAATATTCAATCTTTCTTTTGTATTTCTGTTTCCAAACACATCATTACATATAATATCATCATCATCGATATCCAGCAAAACTGAACTATGGTTAGCCTTTATGTATTGAAAAGAAAAATGAATAAATCTGGAATGCTTAAATTTACTATTGGAAAAAGTTACTTTTCGTCTCTGCTCATACTGGCAATATGCCTTGTTGGGAAATCATTCAAAAATATTCTCCTTAGGAGATATATTGACGTTAAAATATTTTCCCCTTGGGTTTTGTGGTTCCATTGTGATTTTGTAATGTTTGCTGATTAACTCAGCATGGCTCATTGTCTGCAGCGCTGGAACTTTCACTGCAATCGCTCAGTGGCTAATGGGCCCCTAACCAGCACCTGATTAAAGCATCATGTACTATGTAAGCTGTGATATTCTCAATGCTCTTAGCATTTTAGGTTTTGGGTAAAACTATGGAAGCATTGTACTTTTATTTAAATACAATTGCCTTATAAATAGACACTGAAAGACAATACAATCAACAAGAATAATATAGCATAGCTCTAGATTATATTATTATTTATTTATATTGCGCCAACATATTCTGTAGCGCGGTACAGGGATTGAGTACATGGCAAAAACAATATGAACACCTTATAAAGAATGGAGGGCCCTGTTTTTGAGCTTAGAATCAAATGTACATAGAGCACGTTTCCAAGGCACTGACACAAAATTGAAAACTCACAAACTTAGATTACCGTGTGTAGCGGAATCCATCACTGTTTTACCCTGTTTTATGATTATTATGGTTAAAATATGATCCTACTATATGTATGTTGGTTGATGCTCTGCAGAATATTGTCCCAGACATTTGCAGCTACTTGGCATGGGAGATAATCCTGTTACAGCGACTCCGCATAAGATAAAGGAAGTCTATTGTATACAGTGTTCTCATTCTCAGATAAGAACAAAGAAGTGTAATTGAATCAATGTCTGATTGTATCAAAGTTGCCAGGGAGGTGTGACCCACCTATTGTTTTCTTTATGTGTATTGTGCGGCCAAATATGGGCATGTGTATTACCTGTGGCCAAAGAGATGTATATATATTTCTGTAAAAGTAAATAAAGTCAGTATTCATTTGACTCCCAAATTGTGTGTCGTCCAATATGGGAGGTCGGGGATGGTGAAACTGTAGTGCCTCTTGGGGATTTTACCGTATACCAGCGGAGATATTGGACTGCGTGTTCCAGCTCCGTTACATTTGTTGGCAAGTGGCGGAATTGTTCCCACGGTCAGAAGGACAGCTACAGGAGACACCATTCCGTGGAGTACAAATTGAGGGCAATGCTAGTATCCGTACAGCGCCCCTGGCTACAGCAGGATGGAACCGGCTAGTTTTCAGACAGCGTTCCATCATGAGGAGGAGGAGGCGGCCGCGGACTACAGGGATGCAGACAGAAAGGAACTCATGGTTACAGTACCTCTTATTACCCCACAGACTGAGTTTCAAAGAGAACTCCAAAGCAGACTGGCCTTTTTCCAAGGTAAGCTTCCCATAAAAACCTTGGAATGGTTAATGACAGATGTCCACAAATTCATAATGGAAAAGCAGCGGGCACGGGAGCGGTCCATCTTGGGAGCTGCTAACCCACCTCCCACCATTAACCCCCCCCCCCAGCACTGTGTCCGGGTGGTGGGAACTACCAAACCCCTCCACGGTACATCAGGTGCCACACGTGTAACCAGCAGGGCCACATGCAGAGAGACTGTCCCAGAAACAGAAACCGCTCCACGTGGAATACTCCAACTAATTCCACCTCCCAGCAGCAGTGTGTACCCCAGGGGGGCGAAGGTGTCGTCCTTCCCCCCCAGCGACAGTGTGTTCCCCAGGGAGCTGAAGGTGTCGTCCTTCCCCCACAGCGACAGTGTGTACCCCAGGGAGCAGAAGGTGTCGTCCTTCCTCCCCAGCGGCAGTGTGTTCCCCAGGGAGCTGAAGGTGTCGTCCTTCCCCCCCAGCGGCAGTGTGTACCCCAGGGAGCTGAAGGTGTCGTCCTTCCTCCCCAGCAGCAGTGTGTACCCCAGGGGGCCGAAGGTGTCGTCCTTCCCCCCCAGCGGCAGTGTGTACCCCAGGGAGCAGAAGGTGTTGTCCTCCCCCCCCAGCGACAGTGTGTACCCCAGGGAGCTGAAGGTGTCGTCCTTCCTCCCCAGCAGCAGTGTGTATCCCAGGGAGCTGAAGGTGTCATTCTTCCTCCCCAGCGGCAGTGTGTACCCCAGGGAGCAGAAGGTGCCGTCCTTTCTCCCCAGCGGCAGTGTGTACCCCAGGGGGCCGAAGGTGTCGTCCTTCCCCCCCAGCGGCAGTGTGTACCCCAGGGAGCTGAAGGTGTCGTCCTTCCTCCCCAGCGGCAGTGTGTATCCCAGGGAGCTGAAGGTGTCGTCCTTCCTCCCCAGCGACAGTGTGTACCCCAGGGAGCAGAAGGTGCCGTCCTTCCTCCCCAGCAGCAGTGTGTACCCCAGGGGGCCGAAGGTGTCGTCCTTCCCCCCCAGCGGCAGTGTGTACCCCAGGGAGCAGAAGGTGTCGTCCTTCCCCCCCAGCGGCCGTGTAAACCCCAGGGGGCAGAAGGTGTCATCCTTCCTCCCCAGCGGCAGTGTGTACCCCAGGGGGCAGAAGGTGTCGTCCTTCCCCCCCAGCGGCCGTGTAAACTCCAGGGGGCAGAAGGTGTCATCCTTCCTCCCCAGCGGCAGTGTGTACCCCAGGGAGCTGAAGGTGTCGTCCTTCCCACCCAGCGGCAGTGTGAACCCCAGGGAGCTGAAGATGTCGCCCTCTCCCCCCAGCGACAGCTTACCCTAACAAGGGGAGACACCAATCCCCCAGATGGCGCAGATGGGACCAGGGTCTCTGTGCCTGACCTACCGGGATGCTGGACAGCCTGTCCAGATCCCCAACTACTCTCACTGGGACAACCGGAGGAGGGGGTAAGTACAAATTCCCCTCCCCAGCTAACTCCTAATGTGGCTCCAGGGTTAACAGAGGAAATGTTAACCCCCACTGACCCCCACCTTTCCCTGGCTACTGAGCCGGAATATGTCCCAAGTACCCCAGCAGAAGAGCTGACAGTGGGGCAGAGTGCAGTCGGCCTCTGCCCCCCCTTTGTCCCTTGTACAGAGCAGGATGTCCTACAGGATATACCAGCGGAACAGCTGGCATCAGGGCAGAGTGCCGCTGGCCTCTGCCCCTCAAGTCCCCTCAGCGTGTTGCCCCATCACCCCAGCGAAATATCCAGGTGCCTGGTTAGACTTCCCCCCAAAGGGGAAATGTGTGACGAAGTGCCCTTCGCCACTTTGGCTTGGAGAGGACTGTTTGCCAGCCTCCTGCCCTGAGACTATGGCCCTGGGACATATTGCCCTTTACATACAGGGGGGTCATTCGGTACTTGCCCTGTGTGAACCATGATACCCCAGATAACTGTTCCATGAAGCCCATTCATATAATGAAAGACTATGGGAAAGACTGTAGCTACATGGCAATTGAACTGTGTGAAGAGGATCTGAGTGCTATTCGGTAGTTTTGTGCGCTAAGATCCCAGCTATCTGGGGATATGGGAAATGTGAGTAAATGTGAATTGCAGTAATGCTGATGGGTTGTCAAACTAGAGAATTGACCAACAAATACTTTTGTCCGGACATCCCCAGGCCGATCCGTTGGGATCAGACCGTGTATGCCGGCTTATGGTCACGGGGGAGGTGTGTAGCGGAACCCATAACTGTTTTACCCTGTTTTATGATTAGTATGGTTAAAATATGATCCTACTATATGTATGTTAGTTGATGCTCTGCAGAATATTGTCCCAGACATTTGCAGCTACTTGGCATGGGAGATAATCCTGTTACAGCGACTCTGCATAAGATAAAGGAAGTCTATTGTATACAGTGTTTTCATTCTCAGATAAGAACAAAGAAGTGTAATTGAATCAATGTCTGATTGTATCAAAGTTGCCAGGGAGGTGTGACCCACCTATTGTTTTCTTTATGTGTATTGTGCGGCCAAATATGGGCATGTGTATTACCTGTGGCCAAAGAGATGTATATATATTTCTGTAAAGGTAAATAAAGTCAGTATTCATTTGACTCCCAAATTGTGTGTCGTCCAATATGGGAGGTCGGGGATGGTGAAACTGTAGTGCCTCTTGGGGATTTTACCGTATACCAGCGGAGATATTGGACTGCGTGTTCCAGCTCCGTTACACCGTGTATACTTGAGTATAAGCCGACCCGAGTATAAGCCGAGGCACCTATTTTACTACAAAATACTGGGAAAACTTAGTGACTCGAGTATAAGCCGAGGGTGGGAAATGTGCTGCCCCTGGTGTCCCTCTTGTGTACCCTCTGTGCCCCTTTCTTGTGCCCCCCCTCTCTCTCCCCCCTCTCCCTCCCCTTTGTCTTTCCCCCATCTCTCTCCCCTGTGTCTCTCCCCCCATCTCCCTCCCTTGTGTCTCTTCCCCTCCTCTCCCTCCCCTGTGTCTTTTCCCCCTCTCCCTTCCCTGTGTCTCTTTCCCCCTCTCTCTTCCCTGTGTCCCTTTCACCTGTCTCCCTTGTGTCTCTTTCCCTCCACCTCCCTTATCACCCTCCTCAAACCCCTCCTCAACCCCCCTCCCCCTCCTCAAACCCCCTCCTCATCCTCCCTCCTCCTCATTACCTCCCTCCATCCCTCATTACCTCCCTCTCTCCTCCTCATTACCTCCATCACTCCTCCTCCTTACCTCCCTCCTAATTACCTCCCTCCTCATTACCTCCCTCCTCCTCATTACCTCCCTCCTCCTCATTACCTCCCTCCTCCTCATTACCTCCCTCCCTCATTACCTCCCTCCTCATTACCTCCCTCCCTCATTACCTCCTTCCCTCCTCCTCATTACCTCCCTCCCTCCTCCTCATTACCACCCTCCTCATTACCACCCTCCTCATTACCTCCCTCCCTTCTCCTCATTACCACCCTCCTCATTACCTCCCTCCCTCCTCATTACCTCCATCCTCCTCCTCATTACCTCCCTCCTCCTCCTCATTACCTCCCTCCCTCCTCCTCATTACCACCCTCATCATTACCTCCCTCCATCCTCCGCATTACCACCCTCCTCATTACCTCCCTCCCTCCTCCTCATTACCACCCTCCTCATTACCTCCCTCCCTCATTACCTCCCAGCTCATTACCTCCCTCCCCCTCCTCATTACCTCCCTCCCTCCCTCCTCAATACCTCCCTCCCTCCTCCCTCTCTCCTCATTACCTCCCTCCCTCCCTCCTCATTACCTCCCTCCTTCCTCCCTCCTCATTACCTCCCCTTCTCCCTTTTCCCTCACTTACCTTCCATACGCAGCTGCTCCTCAGCGTGTCTTCCGGCTGCGTCTGGACCCGGCCAATGCCAATGACGTGACGCGCATATGACGTCACGTCATTAGCTTATGCCGGGTCCCGACGCAGCTGGAAGATAAGTGTGGGCAAAGAAAATAAGGGAGAACGGGGGATGGAAGGTAAGTGTGGGCAAAGAAAATAAGGGAGAACGGGGGATGGAGAGACACAGGAAAGAGGGGGAGGGGGGATGGAGAGACACGGGAGAGGGGGGATGGAGAGACACGGGAGAGGGAGGATGGAGAGACACAGGAGAGGGAGAGGGGGGATGGAGAGACATGGGAGAGGGAGAGGGGGGATGGAGAGACACGGGAGAGGGAGAGGGGGGATGGAGAGACACGGGAGAGGGAGAGGGGGGATGGAGAGACACGGGAAAGAGGGGGAGGGGGGATGGAGAGACACGGGAGAGGGGGGATGGAGAGACACGGGAGAGGGAGAGGGGGGATGGAGAGACACAGGAGAGGGGGGATGGAGAGACATGGGAGAGGGAGAGGGGGGTGGAGAGACAGGGAGGTGACTCGAGTATAAGCAGAGGGGGCCCTTTTCAGCCTTAAAAAAGGGCCGAAAAACTCGGCTTATATACGGTATATTGATTATATTTATTTCATTGTAATGATTGTAATGTTTTTTTTTTTATCTCCATAAGTGGACCTCTTCTCTTTTACAGTCATCCCATGCCGACCTTTAAGCCAATCCCAGCTCATATCCCTGGATGTTTTACTCTCTGATTTCGGATGACTGGTTGAGAATTGTCTCCCACAGTAAAATTTACTTTTGGGCAAGTTTGCATCATCTTAAAAGATTTTTTGTTTTCTTTAGTATTCTAATGTCCTTGCAGGTCCCTAGGTAGTTTACATGCACATAGCAGGGAGTATGCTTCTTACTCCCAGAGATAACATTGTTTTCTCTATAATTTTGCTTGTTTCATCTTCTCGCTTGCCAGTGGTTCACAGGTTCAACTCCAGGTCAGTGAATCAGTTTGGCCCTCTATCCTTTTGTGCTTTTGAGGCCAGACATAAATTTATTACAGTGACCCTTTTGGGAATCTTTAAAAAAAAATACATTCAATATTAAATACCTGTATTTTTTTGAAAAGCAGTACTATAATACTTATAATAAAATAGTCATTTATCTTTTATTAAAACTATGTATTTGATAATAACTGTATGCAGGAGGAGCCAAGGAGAAGACACAGGGGGAGCAAGGAGGCATGGGCAGGGGGTAAGGGGGACGGGGTGTCTGCACTGCTGTCCCCCTAGAGAAGGGCCCCTGGTGCATTGTACCACCTGTGACTGTGTGTTACTATTTTAAAAGTATCTTCTAAAGTATTTCTACTGATCATATTTCAGTCTAACAAGCTGCATAACTCTACTATGAAGAGGTCAACCAGTGTTGCTGCCACAAACCATGATTTTAGAAGTCCATTATGATTTGCACAAATCACTTTTGTTTAAAAAAAATCCTCGTGGTTAGCAGCTAATCTGTTCTTTTTTTTTTACCAAACAGTAAAAAGTATTATTGAGAGCACAAAGTAAAGCAAATCAGTACATAGTCACAGGGGGAAAGCATACAACAGTATTGCAATAATGGTCTCAATTATCAACATAACTTACAGTGCCTTGTAAAAGTATTCACCCCCTTGACTTTTTACCTATTTGTTACATTACAGCCTTAAATTTAATGTTTTGTTAATCTGAATTTTATGTGATGGGTCAGAACACAATAGTCTAAGTTGGTGAAGGGAAATGAGAAAAATACACTGCTCAAAAAAATAAAGGGAACACTAAAATAACACATCCTAGATCTGAATGAATTAAATATTCTTATGAAATACTTTGTTCTTTACATAGTTGAATGTGCTGACAACAAAATCACACAAAAATTAAAAAATGGAAATCACATTTTTCAACCCATGGAGGTCTGGATTTGGAGACACCCCCATTATGAAAGTGGAAAAACACACTACAGGCTGATCCCACTTTGATGTAATGTCCTTAAAACAAGTCAACATGGGGCTCAGTAGCGTGTGTGGCCTCCACGTGCCTGTATGACCTCCCTACAATGCCTGGGCATGCTCCTGATGTGGTGGGGGATGGTATCCTGAGGGATCTCCTCCAATACCTGGACTAAAGCATCTTCCAACTCCTGGACAGTCTGTGGTGCAACGTGACATTGGTGGATGGAGCGAGACATGATGTCCCAGATGTGCTCAATTGGATTCAAGTCTGGGGAACGGGTGGGCCAGTCCATAGCATCAATGACTTTGTCTTGCAGGAACTGCTGATACACTCCAGCCACATGAGGTCTAGCATTGTCTTGCATTAGGAGGAACCCAGGGCCAACCACACTAGCATATGGTCTCACAAGGGGTCTGAGGATCTCATCTCGGTACCTATGAGCAGTGTATATACATAAAACTTTTTTAGAAATAGAAAATGGCATTCCCTTTGTTATGAAGCCCATAAAAAGCTCTGGTGCAACCAATTACCTTCAGAAGTTACATAATTAGTGAAATGATGCCCACTTGTGTGCAATCTAAGTGTCACATGATCTATCATTACATATACACACCTTTTTTGAAAGTCCCCAGAGGCTGCAACACCTAAGCAAGAGGCATCATTAACCAAACACTGCCATAAAGACCAAGGAACTCTCCAAACAAGAAAGGGGCAATGTTGTTGAGAAGTACAAGTCAGGGTTAGGTTATAAAAAAATATCCAAATCTTTGATGATCCCCTAGGAGCACCATCAAATCTATCATAACCAAATTGTAACATGGCACAACAGCAAACCAAGAGACAGTCGCCCACCAAAACTCATGGACCGGGCAAGGAGGTCATTAATCAGAAAGGCAGCACAGAGAGGTAACCCTGGAGGAGCTCCAGAGTTCCACAGCAGAGACTGGAGTATCTGTACATAGGAAGACAATAAGCCGTACGCTCCATAGAGTTGGGCTTTATGGCAGAGTGGCCAGAAGAAAGCCATTACTTTCAGCAAAAAACAAAATGGCACGTTTTAAGTTTGCGATAAGGCATGTGGGAGACTCCAAAAATGTATGGAGGAAGGTGCTCTGGTCTGATGAGACTAAAATTTAACTTTTCAGCCATCGAAGAAAATGATATGTCTGGCGCAAACCCAACACATCACATCACCCAAAGAACACCATCCCCACAATGAAACATGGTGGTAGCAGCATCATGCTGTCGGGATGTTTTTCAGCAGCCGGGACTGGGTAACTGGTCAGAGTTGAGGGAAAGATGGATGGTGCTAAATACAGGGATATTCTTGAGCAAAACCTGTACCACTCTGTGCGTGACTTGAGGCTAGGACGGAGGTTCACCTTCCTGCAGGACAACCCCAATGAACCCAAACACACTGCTAAAGCAACATTTGACTGGTTTAAGGGGAAACATGTAAATGTGTTGGATGGCCTAGTCAAAGCCCAGACCTCAATCCAATAGAAAATCTGTGGTCAGACTTAAAGATTGCTGTTCACAAAAACAAACCATCCAACTTGAAGGAGCTGGAGCAGTTTTCTAAAATGCACCTCTACAAAGTACTGACTTTAGGGGGGTGAATAGTTATGCACATTTACTTTTTCTGTTATTTTTTCCTATTTGTTGTTTGCTTCACAATTAAGAAAAAAAAAAAAAAAACATCTTCAAATGTGTGGGCATGTTCTATAAATTAAAAGATGCAAATCCTCAAACAATCCATGTTAATTTCAGGTTGTCAGGCAACAAGACACGAAAAATGCCAAGGGGGTGAATACTTTTGCAAGGCAGTGTAACCACACATCTTACAGTCTGCATTATTATGTAAAGGAGGCCATTATGGAGGAGAAACCTTACATGACTATGTTAGCAGGTGTTAACTCTCTAACTGCATTTTTTACAAACTTATCCGTAACCTTTTCTCTGTTTCTGTACTCAAAATAACACAATTCTCATGGATCTCTGCAAGTAATATCACAACTCTTACTCAAGCGGAAGTTCGGATTTCGGTGTTAAATATTTTGACTTAAAGTCTAAATGAAGTTTACAAACCAACTGGAATACTAAGTAAACACAAAAATCAAACTAGAACTAAAGAAAAAGGGAACCTAAAATGCAACAAGATTCTAGTACATTTCTCAAGTAGCTTAGAGCTCCTGGATTATTCTCCTGTGCATGTGGAGTAGCTTTTACCTCATCAAAAGCGCCTCCTAAAAGTCCTGTAAAAACAAATAATATTCCCAGTAGCCCCCTCAAACTTATTAGAGCTATGGTAGGAGAGTTACAATTCTACTGTAACTTGTACAATCCTGAGAAGTGTGGCACAACCTTCTCTATTCACAAAGCATTTTCTCTCCAGCTACAGTTTGGATGAGGGCAGTCAAGGTGGGTGCCCCAACCTCAGGAGACACTGTTCTGCCAAGCAGGGCTATGAGGGCCTGATATCTTCAGGACATCTCATCACCCAAAATGGGTTCACCCAGGGAAGTAGGTGCTGCTCGGTAACTGTGTTTTTTCAACTACCGAACCAGACTCATGTAGGTCCAGCTCCTTTCCACCCTCATCCAACTTTTGGAGCGCCTGAACCTTAGCTAGACAATTCCTTGACTGAGTCATCTTGATTCCTCGGGTCTGGACTAGCTTAGTTCAGGCATTGGGAGCTCATCGTACTAGCTTGTACAGAGCAGTTCAGACTGATGATCCCACAGCTGCCACCAGTTTGTCACTATATGTGACCAGCAAGACCAGTATGCTTTGGAACCCCCCCTCCTATCGGGTGGGTATGACTATCCTCTGTGATAACAGTACAGTACAGAGATTCTCTTTTCAAAATGGCATAACTGTCTTATGAAATAGTTTCCCTGAGCTAACAAATATTTAGCAGCATATGTTGTATAGCAGGGGTAGGGAACCTTTTTTCTGCCAAAGGCCATTCGGATATTTATAACATCATTCACGGGCCATACAAAACTATTAATTTATAAAATGAGTCTGCTATATTTGGTCACACATTTAATTAACTCACCCCTTTTCCATGTAGCTCTCCCCCCACCCTCTGTCCTGTCTCTCTCTCCTGTGTCTCTCTCCCTCTCTCTCTGTCCTGTATCTGTCTTTCCCACTCTCTCTGTCCTGTCTCTCTCCAGAAGCTGTGGTGGAGAGTGCATGCTTACATTGCTTAACAATATCTGACACCTGTGCAGGGGTGGAAGGGCCAGACCAAATGATTTTGAGGGCCTGATAAGGCTTGCGGGTCTAATGTTCCCCACCCCTGTTGTTGTTTTTTTTAAACATAAAATATACTTGTAACGGGTTGAAATACGCAATACGCTATCAGTATCCTGGGTTGTAAAAAACAGTATTAAATTTGGAGAACTTGGGTTTTCACAATAGATGAAGGTAACACAGAGACACTTAACACACCCCTAAATCTCCCATAACACACTTCAATCATTCTGCAACAAGGAGCTAGCTATAACACTGGAGAAGGGGCTTTAATAAATTGTGCAAAGACCTGAGAAGCTGCATTTCTGGTTAAAATGGACAATCACTGGTGCTCAATACCCCCAACTATGTCACTGAACTGCATTAAACGGTCTAATGTCAGAGTGGAAAATAATTCTACATATTTTTGAAAATTAATTTAAAAAAAAAGTATTTAATCCAAAATATTAAATCCTTTGCTGTGAAACCCATCAATTAGATCATGCACAAACAATTGTCTTCAGAAGTCACATACTGAATGAAGTCCACCTGTGTGCACACTGCTCTTCACAACAATGTTGTGGCACACTGCTCTTCACCTTGAGAACACCAGTACCACAGGGAAGCATGGTGCTGGTACCATAGTGTTAACTATAATAATGCTTTCCATTGACATAATGCTTTCCATTGACAGTGACTGAGAAACTGGCCATGATAGAGGGCAAGATAGGTGGAGTCTAGCCTATAAAAAAACTGAGAATATGTAATTTGCTTATATTTATATATTCTCTTGTAGACTGAAATAGAACTGCCATTGTTGTGTTTTTATCTGTATTGAACAGGTGTAATTCATTCACTAGAACTAAAATCATAATGTAAGCTGCGCTCATGTAACCCAATTGTTCCACATCATTATAGCAGCTATTTCAATTAAATGTCATAAAAATAAGTTCCTTCAAGAAGCAAAATCATTATAACAATGAAAGATTGTATGTATTGATATCTTAGTTGCTAAATATGTTTGCATATCTTCACACATTATGTTCTTTAAAAGAGCACATTATAAATATAAAATGTGGTCCTTTAAAGCATAAAATAAACAAGAAACTTTAAAAAAAATTCACGTAGCATTAAGTACAAACCTTTGCTCAGACATTGGTATTTTGACTGCACATATACACACATGTTTTATTTATAATCTATACTTTAGACCATTTATTTTTTGCACCATTATGTTCAATTATATTAATATTTCTACACTGAATTGCAGGTGTATTGTGACCCCATGCATTCCAAATTATTTTTCACCGTAGCCTCCTAATTTACTATAATTTCTGGATATATCTGCGGTACCAAAGGGTACACTTCATTATACTGAGAGAAAACGCAGACAAGATAATCAAATGCATTTACATACTGAATTGTGACATTTTTATTCCAGGATATGTTATTTTTAGAATTATCTACCCAGAAGTTTGCATCACAGAATACAAGCTTGTACAATAGGTTACCCACTTGATGTACAGTACATTTATTATATTTATTTTCCCCATTGTATTCCCCATAACAATATATGATAAATGAAAATGCCCCAGACAAACCATTATAAAGGCATAGTTTTTCAGACTTGACCTGTGACATTTTCTGAAACAAATATTAAGCACTCCATGAAACAGAGTACTTGATGAGCAGGGTAATGTTCCTTTAAATAGTACAGAAGTTTGACTAGTCTATATAAATGTGAGGCCAATGAGTAACCTGCAGATGTAAACCACATGGACCCAGAGTTTGGCAATAGTTATTACTCACTGTAAGATGTGAATTCTTCCAGGTTTCACAGCTAACTATTTATCTGCTCTAAGACACATTTCATCGCTTGTTTTAATTAGGTCTTACTCAAAACAGTCAGAAATGTAAGGAAAGATACCGAGGACATTTGCAAAATGCATTATTTTTTAAGTGAGGAGAGATATGTGGAATATTTAAACAATATATAGTGGAACGTTTAGTGGTATATCCTTGTAAATTTAACAAAAACAATAGCAAAAAAAAAAAAACTTAGATTATATTTTCACTGGCTTCCAATAGAAATATTTCATGTTTTACATTGGTTTCATGCATTCAAAGCTTTGATTGAACATATATGAATATCTATACAGGAGCTAGATTTCATTATTATATATGTGCTTTAGGTAAAATTTTACTAGTTTCTTTTTCAAGTGTTTTTGTCCTTTGAATTTAAAATTTCTCAAAAATCCATAAATATATGGAAACTAGTAAATTGTCCGTCAAAAATTACGGGGATAAAATCCCAACCCCCTGTGTCTCCTCCCCCCTCTCCCCTCTGTCTCCTTTCCCCCTCTCCTGTACCTCCTTTCCCCCTCTCACTTCCCCCCTCCCTCCCCTGTGTCTCCTTTCCAGTGGCAACCTGTGAAGCTCTGGTGAACCCCATGCCCATGGGGGTAAAGGTAGTGCTGGAAAATAATGGTGGCCACGTACAATAGTGACACTTTTGGCCTAATTTGGACATTTCCACTTAGGGTTGTACTCACTTTTGTTGCCAACAGTTTAGACATTAATGTCTGTGTGTTGAGTTATTTTGAGGGGACAGCAAATGTACACTGTTATATGCGCTGTACACTTAACTACTTTACATTGTAGCAGAGTGTAATTTCTTCAGTGTTGTCACATGAAAATATATAATAAAATATGTACACAAATGTAAAAGGTGTACTCACTTTTGTGTGATACTGTATAATTATCTACCTTAACTCTGTCCCCTTTTCTTTGATCTTATAGTCAATTACAGGTCTTTTAACCTTGCTGCGTTGTTACAAGAGTACATAATAAAGTTAGTTCTCCTTTTTTATCTTTATTTGGAATAAGATAACAACTGGCCATACCAGAGCTGGTATCTCATGCCAGAAAACTGGAAATTATATAGCCAGAAATGACATAAAACTACCATTTTGTATTTTCAGCAGTGAGAGTTCTTCATGCAAATAGTACCATCGTTGTGGTTAAAAAATATATATTTTCTAGTTTATTGCATTTTCATGTGGACTTAAAATGTTCTCATGTATACTCTAGAGTCTGAATTTGCACATGATCTTACAATGTCAAATGTGAATACTCCTTTCAGGCTTTTAGATGCTGGACATGCTACTTTTGGCATTTGATTTTGCAGGTGGGTGTGGGATGCTTAGCACTTTGATGCTCATGAGTAATTTATTAGTCTTTAAAGTTGCTGGCAGAGGCAGCATTGTGTAAATACTAGATCCATGAACTAATCATGAATGAGCTCAAAATATGAAATACGTTGTGAATTTTATGAGACCCAAATGAACTATAGATTTATAAAATCATTAGTACTCTTTATGATGTCTCTATTCTAAAGAAACACAGAACAGATATAAAACACTTAAATATTTTTTGTTTGCTTCACAAAGCAACACGAAAAGAAAAAGGCAAATATATCACAAAATGTTTCACTTTAGATAAATGACTAGTATGCTGTATAGACAGTTTATATGACAAAATAAAAATAGATTTTTGGTCGATACATATAATCAACATAACTAATTAAAAAAGAAAAGTGCCAGAAAATGTGTTCAAAAATATAAGCAGTTTATTTGAAATAAATATTTATACTGAAATGCTTGTTGCCAAAGGGTGAGTCCATGTGGTCATATTAGTTTTGTAATTATTGTTGTATGCTGTGGTACTATTGGACTATGTGAGGCCCTGGATTAACAAGGACTATTGCTATTATGCTTTCCTTTTCTCCCCTGACCCTGTCCTCTCAGCCTGGACACTTAAATTGTGACAGCTACATTCTTATTGTGCGCCCTGTGGGATTGGGAAGCCAGGTTGTCCATGGAGAGGACCACAATATGGAGTGATTGGAATTATTGCATTGTTGTGTAAATTTATTGATGCAAAAGTGGTACCCAGGCATGTTTGGTATTGAATTGCTGCATTGTTCCCAAGAAGTTTAACAAAGTGTACTAATGGGGTCCCTGGAGTGGAGGGCTTTAGTTACAGGGGTTACCTGTTTGTGGGGAAAGACGGAGTCCCTCAGAATAGAGGGAGAGCAGCTGACCCAGTACACAAAATGGGCTACATAGATGCTATGTCTACATATAAGGTTTTACAATATCACACCTTCTACAGTTGACTCACTGTCAGGGAAAAAATTAGCATGACACTGACGTGTGAATTCCTGAGCAGATCTTATTAATTGTATTTTAATAAAACTGGGGGTTTAGTGTAATTTATAATCCCAACTGTAATCTCTATGCCAAGGTAAACATGGGTGCAATGCCATTGTTGGCTAGGCAATAATTCCCTAGAAGTAACTATGGTTTAATGAACTTATACGGCTCAGTGGTATGTCCCTGAAATGAGGTATGGCCAGGATTTCCCCTGGGGTTCTAATAAAATATGTTGTGTGGGACTCCCAGCTAAGGGGGCCAAGAAGGCGGTGCAAAATGCCCCCCTGCCAAGTACAGAGAGTATGAAAGGAAATTCCTGATATGGGCCTGGGGGCTGACCCCTCCCTAGGGTGAAGTGTTGGCGATGGGACATGATTGGACACTGTACCACATCAATAAAGGAAGTTGTCAGTTTAAACATGCATAACTGATGTGTGTGTTTCATTCTGAGGGAATAACATTTCTTATTACTGGAATTATTGCTGCTGAATCTGCATGGGACTTTGTTGCAGTTGGTAACATTTGCTGTGTGGCTACTGATTTTTTTTTTCTTATCTTATTTTGTTCTTATCAAGTCCAGTAGAAGCAGTAGGTCTTCACAACAATTAACATACCGTTGATAAAATAAGCATTTCCATTTAAACTATAAACAATGCAAGAAAGCAGAGTTATATAAAACTTTAGCAATGTGCTTCTGAGCGTGAAAGTGACATCATTTAAAAATATTTCACTTTATAAGATACTTTTTTTGTATAAATACATTATTAAAATCAAGTTCTAAGACAATTTACTTTGCTGTAAAGAGTTCTATCTTGGTAGCAAGATCTCCAGCTTCCTAATACTGAAGTTGCAATTTAATATGCAACACAGACCCATGCTTTAATATGACCCACACTTTTAAATAATATGCAATTAAATATACAACACTTGGTCATATAATGCCACCTGTGGCAATGTAACCAAAAGTGACATGAATTGTGAAATTGACATATACATGTCAAAACGTGTGGGCCTGTGTTGCATGTTAGTTTCCAACTGAAATATTAGCAGGATCGAGGCCTTGCAATCAAGGAAGAATTGTTATTAACAGATTGGTTGCGCCAACAGTGGAAAAATGTAAGTCTAAATCTCAAGCATTTTTTTAGACTTCAGTGGTCCTTTATTTGCATAGCTAAGACATTTCAAGAATTGCACCATTTAGAACATGCCAACTCTGACAAACATTGGAGGTATTCAGCAATTAAAGCTGCCATGGATGTACTAACAATACCAACAGTATTGCAAGTTTCCATTGTTATGCAACTCATCTGACCAATAAAAGTATATTTCTTCTTCAGTTCTGTTATTTGATTTATAAGGCTTTCGAGAGTTAGAAAATGTGATCCTAGCCCCACATCTTATTTTATTCTGTAGTAAGATACAATATGGAGCTTTAGTACGATAAATGGTTTTAGAAATATGTTCTATAGGTTAGATAGATGTTGCCCTTTTCTAAGACATCTCTGTTAATTTGATGTTTCTTTGAAATCATGGCATCCAAAGATGAGATACGTTGCTTTAATTTATGTATAATAGTAAATCTAGTCCACAGCATGTGGTTTACAAGAGACATAGAGAAGCTTGCTGTGCTCACTTTAGTTTATTTTAACCTTTGCCCAGCTGTTCTACAAGAACATTTGTTTCTGCTTTGTAGAAGGTGGCACTAAATACCTTTCAGCAAAAGCCTGACCTTAAAAGCCCCACGAGGTGTTTGGCTGGTCTGTGGCAGCTCTCCAAATGCTGACACATTCTTTCTCACTCTCGGCTTGAAAAAACCCTCTGCCCAGGCTCACAGTCTTACTTTAACCTTAGAAAAATAATGATGGATGGACACAAATAAACAACCATCCCATGTGTTTATAGCTGCACAATAGTTTGGAAATAAGAATTAGAAACATTAAAGGTCCCTTTCCCTTTGGAAAATTAGCTGCTGCATTTGGAATTCCAACTTCAGAACGAAAAGAGTTGGCACAGAAAGCTTTGTCTGCAAGCTCTCAGTGAAGGAAATAAGAGAAATAAGCTATATAAAAAATACTTATATGCCCCAATAAATGTGACCTGCATTTAAAAGATCATGTTTTAAACATCACATAGAGATGCTTCTTTACCTGAAAAAAAGAATAATCAAAGCATCACTTAAAATGATATAGCATCCATTTACTTTGCATTAGGAATAGTCAATAGGCAAACATGGGTCTGAATCAGGACTTCAGGGTTATTTGTTCTAGAACTTTACAACATTATTAAACTTTCTATATTTTCCTCCATAAAGCTTCTATATCTTTAAATAACCTTTTTCTATGTGTCATCCCATGTGAAATCTGCTTTCCTGTGCACCTGTCAGTGCCATTATATTAAAATATGTTTATGTGTTGGCTTAAAAAAATGATAAAAAATGATATATATATACGATAATATGTACATATATATATATATATATATATATATATATATATATATATATATATATATATATATATATATATATATATATATTAAATCCAGCCTTGGCTTTGCATTAAAGCTGTGTAATACAGCATGCATAAGCTTAAAGGAAGCCATGTTTGAAAATGGATAAGGATTGAAGAGCGAGGCAATTGTGGGCACATTTGCATGTCCCAGCTTAGCTTCCCAGAATGCAGTGTAATAAATGTTTTTCTTGGCATTCTGAGCTGTCAGCAGGTTTTTTAACTTGCTTTAGACATTCAAATGTGAACACAGATGTACTATTTATTTACTGTACTACTGTACGGTGGAGGGCTTCTATCGCTCTTTTGCCCACCATATTATAAATGATTGTTGTGGTGAACTACCTACTCATAATATCCACAACACAAGCTGAGATCCCGCTCCATGCTGATGATAGCCAGTAAGCTTGAAACAGCTGTACGTAGATAGGATTCTCAGCGTTTGTTAAATCCAGTCTTGGCTTTGCATTAAAGCTGTGTAATACAGCGGGCATATTCTTAAAGGAAGCCATGTTTGAAAATGGCTATGGATTGAAGAGCAAGACATTTGTGGGCACATTTGCATGTCCCAGCTCAGCTTCGTTTTTCTTGGAAGTCTGAGCTGGAAGCAGGTTTTTTAACTTGCTTTAGACATTCAAATGTGAACACAGATGTACTATTTATTTACTATATATATATATATATATATATATATATATATATATATATATATATATATATAGTAAGTATATGTATATATATATATATATATATATATATATCACATATTATAATTGTCTTACTGCGAGTTGTCGTCACGCTTTGCGGCCCTCGCAAAGGAAGGGCCGCAACTGACGACAACTCGCAGTTTCACCATGGCTCCCATCAGCCCTACTGCAGGCGTGCATGGGTAGCCGGCAAGCGTGCGCACACGCGAAGACGTCGCGTGCGCGCGCGCACACGCGAAGACGACGCGTGCGCGGGTAGCCGGGCAGACAAGCGTGCGCGCGCACGCGAAGACGTCACATAAGCGTGCGCGCGCGCGCATCTACAGCAATGAGGTGAGGGAGAGAGACACGGG
This sequence comes from Discoglossus pictus, assembly GCA_027410445.1. Lineage (NCBI taxonomy): Eukaryota > Metazoa > Chordata > Amphibia > Anura > Alytidae > Discoglossus > Discoglossus pictus. The sequence continues at coordinate 43,254,585 of CM050165.1, forward strand.
GAAGAGTGACAAGGAGGGGAGAAGCATGGGAAGAGATACATGAGGTAGAGGAGGAGGGGAATAGAGACACGAGAGGAGAGGGGAATAGAGACACGAGAGGAGAGGGGAATAGAGACACGAGAGGAGGGGGGAAGAGAGACACAGGGGAAGTGAGATACAGGGGAGGGGAAGAGAGACACAGGGGACAGGGGAAGTGAGATACAGGGGAGGGGAAGAGAGACACAGGGGACAGGGGAAGTGAGATACAGGGGAGGGGAAGAGAGACACAGGGAAGGGGGAAGAGAGGCACAGGGGAGCGAGAAGAGGAGGGGGAAGAGAAACACAGGGGAGGGAGAGGAGGGGGAAGAGAGACACAGGGGATGGAGAGGAGGGGAGGAAGAGAAACGGTAGGGGAGGAAGAGAAACGGGAGGGAGAGGAGGGGAGGAATAGACAGCGGAGGGGGGAAAAGATGAGGGCCAGGGGGTGGAGAGACACAGGGGAGGGATGAGGGGGGCAGAGACACAGGGGAGGGAGACGGGGTGAAGAGACACAGGGGAGGGAGACGGGGTGAAGAGACACAGGGGAGGGAGAAAGACACAGGAGTGGGAGAGGGGGAAGAGACACAGGAGAGGGAGAGGGGGAAGGAGAAACAAGGAAGGGAGAGGGGGGAAAGAGACACAGGGGAGGGAGAGGGGGAAGGAGAAACAAGGAAGGGAGAGGAGGGAAAGAGACACAGGGAAGGGAGAGGGGGGAAAGAGACACAGGGGAGGGAGAGGGGGAAGAGACACAGGGGGGGGAGAGGAAGTAGAGGGCGGGAGAGGCTCACAATGAGTTCCAAAGACACTCATTGCAAGGCCCGAGATGAGCGCTGAAGGAGCTTATCGCAAGGCCAGTAAAGTAGAGGGGGGAGAGGTTCGCAATGAGCCCCTCCCGTCAAATAGAGGGGTAGAGAGGCTCGCAATGAGCGCCGAAGGCGCTCATTGCGAGGCCCGTGATTAGCGCCAAAGGCGCTCATCGCGAGGCCAATAAAGAAGAGGGGGGAGAGGCTCGCAGTGTGTGACAAACACCATTGCCAGGCTTCAATTTATTGCCGTCATTTTTGACGGGCAAGTCGCTAGTATACATATACTTACTGTATATATACCATATATATATATATATATTTATTTATTTATATAATTATATATACTGCATTTAGATATATATATATATGTATGTATATATATATATATATATATATATATATATACATTAAGCTATAGCTATAAGCTTATTATTTTAAGAAGTAAATCATATTTTGCCCCTAAGAATAGACATGCATATAAGCCCAGTATACTTGGCAAATAAGTATTGAAGAAAAAATGACATGCAAGATGGGAGGATGGGAGACACTAGCAGTTTTGCTGAAAATTTAATTTGTAGGGTCAATGCTTCAACAAATTAGCAAGACATGTTCAGGATGTTAGCCGAAAAAAATGCATGTCTTGAAATAGTTGCCACATTAATCTCACTTACACATTTCAGAGACATAGGAACCCAAACATCGGGATGTCAGGTCTGGATGAGATGAAAACAGGTGACCTTGAGTTAATTAATGTAGCTTTGAACGATGTCAGAAAATATAGGCCAAGGCAGGCACAGCTGTCTACATCAAGTCTGCATTGGAAAACTACAAAATTTGAGCATTATAATGAAGAGAGAGAGGTGACAAAAAAGTGCTTTTGTGTTTCCAAGCAAAAAGATATAAGCTACAACAGTCCATTTAACATTGGGGGGGTTTACATAAAGATTGTGGATGTGTACATGAGTGTGATCAACCACATTAACCTGTGATTAACATTGCAGGTAATCGTGCTACTTACTAAAGTTTTTTTTTGTGTAATTTACTAAAGGTTTTTCCTCTTTAAAAGCAGTCCTAACGGGGGGGGTGTGTGAAGGTGGGCTATGGGAGCGTTATGAGACCCATACCGTGATATTTAGCACATTGTGTTTCAACTTCACAATAGCAGTATACTTTATAGTGTCTAAAATGTTATTACTAATATTCAGTTATTAACATAAATCATACATGGCTAAATATAACTAGCAATTTTCGTCAACAACTCAAACTTAAAGTATTGTAAATTGATAATCATCAGTCTTCTATCTATCTATTATAAACCAAAATAAACAATATGTTGTGCTGATGAAAATTCACATTGACGCCTTAAATGGTATAAATAGAAGAGGGGGATGGGGAGAAGCGCAAAAGATCTCCTAGTGCAGATAATCTGGTAAGTATTGGATGCTTGTCGTTCCATAGATGAAACAAACGAAAGGAAAAAAACCATCACCATAAATGTGAGGTATTAAACGAGCATAAAAGGGAGCAAAATTCAATCTAATGTTGATTCACGAGCCACCATGTGCCATCAGTTCCGTGGGTATTGCTTGTAGCTATTGATCAAACAATGTGGTGTGGTTCTTTTCATTGTGATCTTATGTACTGTACAGTGTATGCTACTGATTCGTTATACAAATAAATATGTCCGACTCATAGCATTAATTAGAAATATCTTTAAATGCTTTATTCGGTTGACAATATTATAAACATGTAACAGAGCTCTTTGCCAGAGATCATAATGTAGCGTACATAAAAAAAAATATCTTAATCAACAAACTTCTATGCAAAACCAATTTGTGGATATGCAAGCCGGTGGAATAAAAAAAGTATATATATGAAGGTGAAAAAAACAAAAATATATGTATGTAAAAAGTATATATATTGTATCAAAATGGAAGTATTCAAACGCGTTCTCCGCTTCTATTGTGGCTTCTGCAGTGAATTATCACCCTTGAACAGGAGAGAGGGTAACACACAGGATCCAACTGTTAAGTTTATTGCCTGCTGCACTGGGTTCATATAAAGCCTTGCCTCTGCTGTCTCTTCTTGTAGCCTGCTGGGTAAAAAAATATATAAATACCAGATAAAGACTCCTATCAAGAGATAAAGAGAAGCATATCTGCTGAAGGCTGAAACACTTAATTTCAAAGATTTAAAGGCACAAATTCTGATCTTACTAGTAATCAGTTATAAAATATACAAATTAAACAATATTGTATGAGCATACAGTGGCCCTTTGAGGAAAAGGAGGAAAGGATTGGATACTATTGATAAAAACAAATTGATTATATTTTTATGAAGTGTACTAGGATACAATGAGGATAAAACATTAAAAAAAAATACAGCAAAGGTCCTGGATGTTGCATAAATGAAAAGTACACATGTACATAAATATAATTGCAAATGTTGATTTATTAAAAATCAGTTGAAGTGATACTTGAACTTAAAAACTGAGAATAAGCAAAGAACCTCCATCATGATATGCCTCTTTATCTAGGGACATGTATAATTCTCCGACTGTACTTTGATAAAGAAAAACAACACTATATTTTGAAAAGTACTTAAATCAGGGGTATAGAAGGAAGAGAAGCAAGTGTAGTTCTGCCACTATATCGATCATAGTCAAGACCTCATTTGGAATATGGAGTACAATATCGGTTGCCAGTTCAAAAACAGAGCCTTGCAGAACTAGAAAAGATTCATTAAAAAGGCACTGAAAGCAAAGACAAAATTAAACTTATTTTTTCTAGAAAAAATGGCATACAATATTATGTCAGTGATCCAGCATAGGTAGAATACCTTGCCTTCCTATGGATCAATTCACATATATAATATACCCCACTATAATATAATATTGCTATACTATAATATAAACAGGTGAATTGCCATTAAAAAAATTAGGGTCCAGGAAGTATGTTTAGGAGCCCGAGGAAATCCCAAAAGGTTGAACTTGATGGACAAAATGTCTTCCTTTTTCAACCTCATTTACTATATAAATAATATATGTAACTCATCTCAAGTATAACACTTTAATAACACTTACACTCAAAACGTTCAGTAATAACCAATTTAATAATATATAATATAGTATATAATATAATATTGATTATATTTTACATGTGAAGTTTTAATTCTGCAACAACTACTTCCTAACACTTTGCATTTTTAGACAATTTTGGTGAATAAAAAAACATATAATGCAAAATATTATTTAAAAGCTGAATTTCATGTCTTGCATTTTTGCTACAGAGCACTCTTGATATGCATTTAATTGACATTTTGAGAACTATAAATTATAACACAACTAATTATTATTTATTTTTAGTTTCAGTTCAACTAACTTAACGTTAAAAATTCTGTTCAAACCCACATTTAAAACAGACATCTTAATCCTGAGCCTGGCCACAATATTAAATTCACTACATTTTTTCTTGCTAACTGTTGCCCAACAGTAACCAGAATTTTACCACAAGTTATAACTTTTATCCAAACACTGTTTAATGTTCTGTATTCAAAAGATATGAAAGTCTGCCATTCCCAAGAAAACTTTGGGAGAGTTTTATAATTTGTATAATTATTTTTTATTCATGGAAGAGTTTTGTGTGCTATACAATAAAATATATTACATATTTTTGTGTAATAAAGTATTCCATTCCTTCTATTATTATATTTTATTATCTTTTATTTGTAAAGTGCCAACATATTCTGTAGCACTATACAGGGGTTAAGTACAACAAAATACCTTACAAGACTGAAAACTTGCAGACATACAATCTAAAGGGAGTGGGAGAGGCAGAAACCTCTGCAAGAAACACAGTTAAGAGTTTCGAAGGACCAGGAAGAGAATGAAAGAGAAGACAATTATGTTGGTGTAAGGCAGGAACTAAGAATACCTGGGTAGAAGATGTAAGAATAAGACAGGTAATCAGGGTGTGTATGGTGGGTGGAGTGGGGGCATATTAAGATTTCATGCACTGCTGATTGATCAGGTGCAAGTGATTTCCATGCCTCTATAAATTGAACCTAAATAGGGGTGGGTTGGGAGAGAAGTGCTCTTAGGGCAGAGAGGCCAAGATGTTGATTTGAAAAGGCACTATAAGAAAAATGGGAAATGGTGTGAGGAACAGAGAAACATGGAGGGAGAGAATAGAGAGAAAAAGGAATAAGAGAGAAGGAATAAGAAAGAAGAAAAAGTGAAGGGGGAGGTTTACATTTAGTATCTGGTAATTAAAGGTAGTGTTATTAAATGACCCTACATGGTACTGGTACGGTCCTGACCCAGGATGGCATTTCCTTTATATGAAAACATGTGCCAATGTGTGGGTAAAGATTGAAGGAAACCGGCCCAAACCCTGACATGCCCAAAGAAAAATATCCACACTTAATGGTTCCTTTGATCCCATCCTCCCCACCATGTGAGGATGTGAAAACTTCTCATATGTACCCTAAATTGCTAAAGATTAATCCCTTTATCAATACTACAACACAATAAAATAAACCCTTGATTAACACTAAAAATAATAACTCCTATACCATGATTAAGAATGACCCTGATTTGCAGCCACCATATACCCACAGCCCCATGTCACCCCCACCATACAGGAGTCTCCAGACTCATCCTCTCATGCAACCATTAGAGCTATGTTTCCCCTCAGAACTAGGTCAATGAAATCTACCAGAAATATCAAATTGACCTCACCTGAAAGTACCGCTATAGATACCAGAGAAACATTATCAGTGCCATGTATGACTGTGGGTAATCAGGTGATTAACAACCCCCCTGATATACTAGTGTATAACGCTGTAGCTCAGGGATGCCCAAACCTGATAACATATCCAGCCTCTGCTGTAGCATATCTAAAACGCTCCACTAAAGGACTCTGCATGAATGGTGCAGATTATACATTTTTGTTGGACAGATGTACTAAAGGTTTTGAGATAGATTGGAAGGATATTCAGTTCTTAGATGGGAGATATGATAATCCTCCTGATACTGATAGCAATTATGGAGTCATTCAAGAAAGGTTGAAGGAATGTGGAAGCAGGTAATGGAAAGGTTGAATGATATGCAAGGGCAAATGCAGGATGTGTATCGTGCATTGGTATGTAAGCAGAAGGAAGATGAGGAAGTGTCAGATTTTTTTAGTCAGATTTAAGAGATGTTGGTTAGATGAATGTGGACTAAGTTTGGATATGGGAGCATTATTCGTATAACATGCAATGGCTAATCCATGTCCTAATGTGTCACAGACCATAAGGCAATGTATCGATGATTGTCACCGAAAAAATGCACAATAATTGATTGAGGCAGTCAGGGTTAAAAATGCAGGTGGAGTTTTTACAGAATCATTGAAAAAGAAAACACCCTCTACTTCTATGTACCATAATAACAATAACAGAGGAAGACAGAGATATCTTTAAAATCATAATAGAAACCGTTATAATGATTTACAGAATAACAACCATGGAGATTTGAGAAATCCTCAGGGAAATAGACATAACTCTGGAGGCAGAGCTAATGGACAAGGTCCATGTTTCAATTGTGGTAAGACAGGACACTGGCAGAGGGAATGTAGGGCTCCACGCATTGTCCCGAGGCACACAGAATGATCACTCAGTGCAGTTTCCCATTACTTGGGGTGGTAATAACAATCAGCCCTCCTCTATTATTCAATGCCCATAGGGATGCCAGAGGATAGACCCTAAGGCCTGTTACCTTTCCCAATTGTCTTGTCGGTGGGATGAGTTGCCATTAATATAACTCGCAGTAAATAATCAAGAATATGATTTTCTTATTGATTCTGGAGCAACTCGCTCATTCTTATCCAGAGAATTTTACAAGGGGGAAACTTTCAAATAAGGCGAATCCTCAGTTGGTGTTGAAGGGGTATCTATTATGTGTCTCATTACTCCCCCCCTTGCCCATTACACTTTTGTTATGTCTTTTTTTATATTGTTCCAACACATATCTGCAGTATACTTTATAAGTGTTGCACCTTTATACTGATGCCTCACACTATGTATCCTATTAGAAAACACACACTACTAATACCCATGGTAATCACATTACTGACTGGGCACACTATGGGACTCATTAAATTATCCAAATTGTATTTACTGTAGCCTGTAATGTTGCCCGCAAAAGTTACTGATATTAAATTGAACACTTTTGGCTACTCGCAATCTAGTTGCAAATTACAGGCTGAAAATTCCTACAGGCTGCCAAAATCATAACTCCGACCCAGCAAAGCCATTGATCTTTCAACCCGTAAATGTTACAAGTGCTAAAATTACAAATCCCTATTAAACTGCTACAATTCCCCAAGCCCGCAACTGCTTTCAAACCCATATATAGCAAATGCAGCAAAAAATATTACTAGTACTAGAGAGGATTTACAAGGGGGTTAAACACCTGTTCATAACACTGCAGAAGCAAATATAAACACACCACTTTACTTTAAAATACAGGGAAAGCAATCTAAGCCATTAGAATTAATTGCACAACAGTCTCAAGCTCGCATATCTGCAGAAAACAAACATTTAAGTTTTATTTCTGTATTATATTGATCCCGGGAATCAATGAGTTAATACATATCATGGAATCCGCATGCACTAGACCAGTAAATGTATTGATTTTTATACTTTTAAACATTTCTGGATTGAAAATCAGACTTCTAAACACTAATAATTTGTGGTTTAAATTCCATGTTTTATTGACGTCCTGATGACGGTCTCATTTAATATTGGCTCTGTCTAAGCTGCAAGTTAAGAGTTTGGCTCTGTCTAAGCAGTAAGTTATGGGTCTTGCTTACTTGATCATGATCAGGCCCTGAAACGCTACATATATAGCCTCATTAAATTGGGGCTATGTTTGAAAAAGTAGCCCTTAGTGAAAAAAGTAGGGCTGAAGGCTATTAAATTAGCCTCGTAAACCTCTATGTTGGCGACCTGTGTGTTAGAACGCAGGATGTCAGAAAAATGCCTAGGTTTTGTGGAACATCGCAGGACGCAACACTTTGATCTGTCAACCCTGTACCCGCTACATTCACACTTTGCTATTAAATTGCTACGAAGTCCCCCTTGAGCTAGCCAGTAACACGCAAATAGAGCCCAAACTTTCACGAATGCTGGGGAGGACTCGCAAAGGCTTCTACAGCCCTTACGTTTGCTGCGTGAGCAGCAGAAGAGACCCCCGCTCCTGCTCCCAAACCTTCCTCCGGCCCCTAAAGCTCCCCCCTGCTTCCCAGACTAATCCCCATGCTGCAGGGGTCCCAATCGGAACCCCCGCAGCAGTTAAACTGTTAACCCCTGCTGCAGGGGTACTTCAAGTAGCCCCGCGGCACCTAAAATTAACCCCCCTATACTGGGTATCCCCATCGGGACCCCCGTAGTGTCCCCATATTAACCCTTGATGCGAGAATCCCAATCGGGACCCCCGCGGCAGTTAAAAATCCTAATTTGCTGCCTCAAGGGTCTTAAAAAGACATTAAAGGTCCTTAAAGAACTAAAAAATAACCCCTACCCCAGGGGTACTATAAGTACCCCCCGGCACCTAAAATTAACCCCATCACTCATGGGGGTCTATCTATTCCCTCATGAGCCTCTAATACAGACCCGTATGGGACAATACTTAACCCTCCCAATTAACACTATAAGTGCTAAAGTCTAAACACTACACTATAAACCCTTTCCTACCCTATCCCATTCTATTAACCTCCCTCTAACTAATTAAATCCCCCTCTACCCTAATAACCCCCTCTACACTATTAACTCCCTCTACCCCCCACCAGGGAGGAGCTCCGTTAGTTGTTGAAATTTTTAAACCGTCAAGTTTTTTTTGCAGGGGCCTTGCCTGCGAAGACTTTGAGGAGGATGGGGGCATAGCTGGATGGGCATTTTAAATGGTAAGTGTACTATTTAGAATATATTGTTTTATATGTTGTTATTTTTTATTAATTGTAATGCTTCTTTTTACCTTGGTGTGCCAGACCTGGGGACATTTATGGAAGGCCCTTGTCTGGGAAGAAAGCACAGAAGACCATCATCGCTGGAGGGGCATTTGGGCAAGGTAAGTGGTCTTATTTACCCTATTCTAGGTTTACTAAGGGGGGTTGTTTTACGTGTAATTATGGGCTTTTTATTGTATGTAATGTATGTTTTTTTATTTTACTGTAATGTAGTCTATTTTATTTTATGTAATGTCTTTTTTTATTTTCTGTAATTGTAGTTTTTTTTTTACTTTAATGTAATGTAGGCTTTTTTATTTTCTGTAAATTATGTTTATTTATTTTCTGTAATGTTTTTTTTATTTATGGTGTAATTAGTGGGGTGCTAGGGATGTTAATTAGAGGGTTAGGTAGGTAGTGTAGGGGTTAATGGGGTAGATGGGGGTTAATAGTGTAGAGGTGGTTAAAAGGGTAGGGGGTGGGTAATGGTGTAGAGGGGGGTTAATAGGGTAGAGTGTAGTGTTTAGACTTTGTGTCATGAGGGTCCTGGAGGACCCTCATGGCACTTATATTGGGGTTAAGTATTTTCCCATAACGGTCTGTATAGACCGTTATGGGACTGAAAGGGTTAGAGGCTCAAGAGGGTCTACAAAGACCCCCATGAGTGATGGGGTTTATTTTTGGTGCTGGGGGGGGGGTACTTGAATTACCCCTGAGGTAGGGGTATTTTCTTTGTTATTTTGGGTCATTTAAGGACCTTAACAGTCCTTTAAGGACCCGCAAGGCAGGAAATTTGAATTTTTAAATTCAGCGGGGGTCTCGATGGGAACCCCCAGCATAGGGGAGTTAATTGTAGATGCGGGGGGATACTTGCAGTACCCAATGTGGCAGGGCTTAAATGTTTAACTGCCGTGGGGGTCCCAATCGGGACCGCAGAGGCAAGGGCTGATGTCAGGAGCCTGTGGGGGTTCCCGCAGACTTTCATTAGTAGTGATGGCAATCTATGTTGCCATTGGCTACGTCTAACCGGTTACTACGGGTTTGACTAATTGATCCTGTTCATGATCCTGTTAATGAGGCCCTATGAGCAGGTAAAGCCCTCATATTAAGTAACAGCCCCTCTAGTCAGCCATGACAAAGCCCTGTTTTTAAGGAATGTTATGAGGATTGAGAACATTTGTATTAAGGGTTGAAAATATGGATTTAGGTTATCAATTGACAGCATTAGAAGGAAATTAGAAAAAGGATTCTAATTTTTTTTGTAGGATTTTCTTTTATATATATGCTAACCAGTCTCCCCAAATTCATTGTATGGCATCAGTACCCCATTTGAAAGATGCAGTATAAAGGTGTAATTTGTCCACTATAAGCAACTGGCCTCAACCCTTTAACCAAAGAGTTGAGATATGTTTACTTTCCGACCTTTCACAGGAAGGGAATTGATTAGGCGGTTGGTCTGTAGTATGGAACTTCTTTTAATACAGCAACATCTTCTAAAAGTAATGTGATAAAGGGTAAAGTGCTTTACCACAACCAATGTGATAAAGCCTTTAGTAAGTTATTTTCAGCATTGTTACAATGTTTTGTGTCTGTCAAACACACTATGCATACCCCCAGACTCATTTAACTATGTAAAGGCTGCTAAACATATTGCTGAAGGTGACATGGTGAAATTATCAACAGAAATACTCAGTTACATGTGACCTTTGTTTGCTATTCACAGTGCATGCTCATTCTCAAGTAGCAATTGCTAGCAAACTAAGGCTTTGTGAAACTATCATACTTTTCAAATAATTATTTTCTTAAACTGATGTGGAAATTTGGCAGGGCTTAAGTAGTACTAATGCTTTGAAGTTTTTTTTATCTATTACAAAGTGTCAAAACACTTCATGGCATGATAGGAATCCACAGACTCTGAAGAACAAAATGATACCAAGAAGTATGCATGAGAATATGATCTTGGAATAAACTTATTACAAAACAGAAGTGTGTTATCCATTCTGAGTTATGTGTGCTATATCTTGTAATATGTTACATATTTAAAGTCAATTCCTGTATTGTTAATGTTCGTAAATAATTATAACAAATCACATTCAAGCTGATGAGAAGGCCAAAAAGTTGCTTTATATTGTCAGATAGTTACAAAACGCAGGTCAATTTTTTTGTAGTAAACATCATATGACAATAATACTAAACATTTGAAAAATGATTAAAAAAATATAAAAAAAATAAATAATTTGTAATATTGAACATGTAGATATGATTAGAAGAAGAACAATTTATACAGCGTCAAATATATTTCTGGAGCATATCCCCTCTCTTCTGTTTGTCTGCTATTAAAAATCTTGGTGATTTTATTTCATTGCTGAGTCAATGTTTTACCCCATTTTTTTAATTTCTGTGATTTTTCTGTAATCCCACAAGATACATTTTATTTTTTGGACAGACACTGAATTTTCCAATTCATTGGGTAGTGGATATAAACTGTATTACTAAGCACTTTAACATATGCAATATGTAAGCATAGGTTACTATAGTTCACCATAAATAGTATTGTGGTTTCCTATATAGTATGAGTTCACTTTTTTAAAACACCAAAAATTAGGAGTGCCCATCCAATGATTCCATTATAACAGCAGCATTAAGTGTGTGCTGTGTATATGTTTATATGTATTTTAGAGATTTTTCTTGTTTGTGCCTATCCCCTGACGTGAAAAAACACACAAGACAAGCTATTTTTTAATGGATTTTTTAGAAAGTGTTTGTTGATTAATAGTGCAGTTTTTGCTTTATGAGCACCACTGGTGGGCTGGTTTATTCTAGCTGGCATTAGCACTTCTGCTCTTGCACAATTCCTATTTTTCATGGACCTCTACTCAGGAGCTTTGCTCTTTTTCCTTGGCCCTGTTGCAATTTGGATATTCTGCAATACCGCATGTTGGGTTATTGTGATGGCCCCTGCTTTTATCCACCTCTAAAGATATACTGTTCTATTCAGTTTCAGATAGCCAAGTGTTGGGTATCTCTTTCTAAGAAATCTTACAGAATGGACCACAAGTTTCAAACTCCCCTAGTTTTGACCTTTGGATAAGTCCATTTTTGTTGATCCCTTTCCTGACGAAAACTGGAAAAACTTTATGAAGAAAAGCAAACAATGTCATAGAGATTACCAAAACTGACACCCCATTTTATTTGTTTGCATGCATATATTCAGTCTATTTTGCAATAATTTCTAGAAATCCACACTAGAAAATTGCCAATGTTACAATATGTTCTGTATATATTTGTGGGGAGTCTCAATATGTACTTATAATATGTTTAAAGGGTCTTGGCTTATTCATTAAGTACTGATAATGCTAATGAAACATCACCACACATTCATATCAGTTCAATATTGTTCCAACAGTGCCAACCAAATCCATTTACATGTATATCAAAGCTGCTGCCACTTTGCATTTGTATGAAGGTCGCCAGACCAAAGCTTGAAGATGGCATTTTAGACTGAATCAGAAGCTTAATTAAATCTAGATAAATCATCCTCAAAAGAGCCCAGAGCCACCATGGCATGTATTAATCACCCATTAAAGTCTAAGGACATATTGCATATGTACAGATGGTGGAAAGGTTACTGCCTCTAGGGAACAATTATGTGAGTGTAAAAGAGATGCAGAACAGATATCTGGTAGGGAGACAGAGGCCTGAAATGAATGGCGAAGCACTGTATAATGTATGAATTCATGGAAATCACAAAGTATTTGGTTGAATGGCTTACAAAAAGAAGAATGTTATATTTAGGGGCTCATATATTGCAAAACATTAATTACAAAATAAAATGATTATCATTTCATATCTATGTTTACCAATTATAGAACAAAGACCTCATATCTTTGTGATATACTTTAATAAACCTTATATGCTCTTTACCATAGTGTTTATCATATTATTACTATATATGTTTACACTTGTTTCTGTACATTTTCTTTTTTCTATTTTAAGCTTTTTACAGTCTAGCTACATTTAGCTACATAAAAATATTATGAAACACAATAAATGGGATTTACTTCATCATTAAAAGACCATTGTAATGCATTTGGAAGCACATATGACTCAGAAGATAATTAAGCAGGAATAAGTCATACATCAAGATCTTAATTAGAAAAAAATACATTTTTGCAGGACCCTGGAGAGATCCATGACACTGGTGGTGTGTGTGCGAGAGGGCGTTTACACTTCAGGATAGCTATTGTTGCAGTGAATGATTCAAGGTGTCTGCTTTTGGGCCAGTTAGTTGGAAGGGGTGTTGTGTCTCTTTTCATACACCTTTGAAGAAGTGATTTAACAAATACAAAATGTATTCCTGTGCTCATAAACAGCATACAAAGCCTTTGAGAAAGCTGGGCACAACGAAACCGGTCAGGCGGGCAAAACCATTAGGAGAAAAGAGACAGATTGTTTTTTGTTCTCATATGACCAGTAGGTCACGTTTTTTAGGTCTTTATCTCTATATACTATAATTGGATGAGGATTTTTACTGCCTTTGATCACAATAGAGAAAGTGTTTTATTTATCTGCTATTCATCTGTCTTAATTATTTTAACAGTTTAATTTTGCTTTGAACCCCAGGATTTAACAATTTGTTAGGAGGGTTTTTAAAAAATCCATGTAGAAAAGATATATTTAGGACAATGCGTGCATATCATATGCATACCTGTTTCAACTACATGGATATATAAACTAACAGCACCTGTCTGCATCATAATATATATTTTGTACACAGGAAGCCTATACTTTAGAAAGACTCCTATTTAATTTACATTTATACTTATATCTATATTTATTAGTCTAAGACATCTTAAACACATAGGGCCTCATTCTATTATCGGCTGTAAATCGGCCTCAAAGCTGCGATTCCTTGCAGGGCTCCCGTTATCTTGCAATTCAAATAGACAGCGCCGCAAGGATATCCCCTTACGGCCAGCCGCATATCTTGCAACCGGCCGTAAGCTCAGAAATCTTTAAAAGCAAATATAAATTCAAGACGGCACTGTAAAGCCCTGTAAATGCTAGGGATCATAATGGGGGACATGAGGATTAATAGCAACCCCCTCTCAAGCTTGCACATGAGCCCAAATCGGAGATTTCATTAACTGTTTATTTTCCGGCCGCAGCGTGGGCAGGTCTGAGGTGCTCCAAGCCCTCTGGACTTTTTCCATGGATATTTGACATAAATTTAAAAAAAAATTATTCACAGATTTGAGTGTAGGGGAATGTTGTGCTATGAATGCTAACACCTACAATCACTTTATAGTCTCCTCAGAGTGCAGGATGGCTTTATTATGGCTTTATTATGTGCTTAATTGTGTGCCTGCGGGACCTTTTTGCTGCAAGTAAGCTGCGGCTCGGTTTTAGCCTTGCAGAGAGGGCAAGAGCAATTGAATAGCAACGGGATTTTCTTGCGGCCGAAACTCTTGCGGCCGTTTAAGATCAAAGGCTTTCCTCCGGTGCGTGCGGCCGCAAGGGATAACAAGGCACTGGCCGCAAGCCTGCCAGAGTCCCCGGCAAGAAAGGGAATAGAATAGGCAAATAGCTTGCGGCCGGTCCTTGCGCCCCTGCATCTCCTACGGCCGATAATAGAATGAGGGCCATAGTATATATATATATATATTTAATAGTCATTATATCAATACTTCATTACACAAAACACTATATATAGAGGTTATTCTTCTATATAACTCCAGCACAACAAGATCAGCACAAACAGCACTTTATACCATCCCAGCACTTTATACCATCATCACTTTATACACCTAAGCACTTTATCATGACACATATCTATTAGTTATCACTAAAAAATGACTTTGTTATCAGTTATAATCTTAAATGAAAATATCTCAACAAATGCATTGGTAATTTACGATGGGGAGTTCTTTCTGTATTTATTAGTATGAAAAACATTGTACATTTTCATATATATAGATCTTGGTAGATTTATTTTTTTTTGCAATATTTTATTTTATCATTACTGTTTTTTTTTTTTTAAATGTAATGAATAAAAGTATATTTTAATTAATAAATTGAACTAGGTGATTTATACTGCTAAAGAAATTGACCATCTAAACAGGTTGTTAAGCACCTAATACACATCATACACATACAAACTATAAACAGTATTCAACCATTAATATTTTTGATTGATAATTTGGTACATACTTGACAAATAAGTATCTCTAACTGCAGTGGTCCGTTAAAAACAATTTGCAGTTTAAAATAAATACATTTATTTTCCTAGTTTTTAAATTATCCCCCAAGCAGAGCTGCTTTTCCATCACCCTATGACTATCAAGGAGTGTCGGTAGCTGGACCATCATGGAGCTTGGAAATAGGCAACGCTATGATGTCATTGGCTCTGCTCCTTGATATAATTAGCCCCATTGTTGCTGTCTACACAGAAGTATTAAAGGTAATAGCTCTATTGTAACCTTGTTGCAGCTATCCACCCAGTGATGGCATGGGGACAGAAAGAATGCAGATGCACACAGTATCGTACCTCTGACCCCTTTCCTAACCATGCCCAGTCTGAACAATACTGGTCAGATTTTTTTTTTTTGGACAAACCTCAGTCTGAGCTGATAGACAATGGGAGGAGGGGAAAAGAGGCTATGCTTGGGGGGTAGGGGTGGAACTGACAATTATAAAAGTAAAATATATATATATATATATATTTGCATACTGTTTTTAGTAGTCGATGAGCAGCACACATAAGAGCTTTACTTGTAAATTCACTACAACGGTCCTTTAAGACTCAATGTGTAATATTCACCAAGTCTATCCTAAAAGGCCATGAAAAGATTACTGCTAATTGCGGAAGATACCATCACAATTTTCACTAAGGATGCTTTAATATAATGAGTTCTAAGAAAAAGCCCTCTCTAACACCACCCACTTTATTAGTTCTCTGTCCCAGCCTTGCCAAGCCTTGTTCTCCAGAAATTACTTGAAGATCAATAATTTCTTATTATATTCACTATATTTAATCATATATAAATGTATTTACTCTATTATAGTCATCCCATAATTTGCTATAATAAAAAGCTTTATGCATTTGCATGGTGCAAGGAAAATATGGTACCAGTGAAATCAAAACCATAAAGCTCTTCTTTTTGTTTTATTTTTTAGATGTAGTAAATGTTCCTGCATTATTTAACATACAAGGATCAGAACCCACCACCACAGTAACATTTTTTTTCAGTTTTCCATTACCACAAAAGTAAAAAAAAAGAAAAGAAAATATTTGAATAATCTATCTATATTGTATATATTATTTGCATATAAACTTTATTATACTGTATAATCATACTTATCCTTAACACAATGGTCAAGTGTTGGAGAAATCTTGGAGAAACTCTCAGTTTCTTTGTTATCCTATGGGGCATGTGTATTAAAATTTGACATATCCAATAATTCTCTAACACTTTATAATTTTGTACATTTGGCCCAATATGCACGTGTGTGTTTATATTATCATAAGGTCACAGACTGGTGTTCAATACTGCTGCATTGTAACAATATATTTTAAAATAAAAAAATATATATTTAAGTATAGCTACAGTGAATGTGTTATTATATATGTTTTTGGCAAAATAGTTGAAAGTAACATAAAAATATATTTCTATTAAATGTTGAAGTATTGGCTTATTACAGTTGTTGAATGTAACTCTGTCCATTGCTCCCACAGCTCGGTGAGGCCAGGAAATGGAAAACAATTCTTAGATAGAGTGCTGAGAATTGGTAAAGGCTTGCCAGTTCCCTATCCACAAATTAGAAACAGGATCTGGGCCTCAGGTTTGGAAGACATTCAGGAACAGGAAACAAAATTCAGCCATGCATCAGTCTCAAAGCTGTCAGGGGGTTTACCCTATGTATTTGGCTGATCAAGTGCTGCCATCTTCAGGGCAATCTGTTAACTATATTAGTTTTGAGGTTGTTACATGATAACGAACATACTTAATTATACTAAACTACATCTAACTATTAATAACAAACCAGTTTCAACTTTTCAAGTTTTGATATGGTATTCAATGGTAAATTTTGTTATCGGTGAAATACACTTTATGATATTCATGATCAAAAAGCCAGATGATTTTAGTGGTTGTCTTCATGGCATTTCCAAACATAAGATAACATTTTATAATTGTATAAATCCAAGCCTAATCTTACTATTGCAATTGCCATATATCCCAATACTCTTATATAACCAATAGCCATATATCCCAATATGTCAAGTGACCAGAGGTATACAAATTAACGGAATTAGAAACACTAAACAGGCAGTCCTCGCGGTCCCAAGGTCCCAAGGACATCTTTAAACCGGATTTGTATGTAACTCAGATCGCTGATGAATAATAATAATAACAATACTATTATGGCATGTAGGTGGTAATAATAATACAATGTAATACTGTAATAACTATTATTGTTTATTTGTAATGAGCCAACATATTCTGTAGCGCTATACAGTGCCTTGCAAAAGTATTTACCCCCTTGGCATTTTTCGTGTTTTGTTGCCTCACAACCTGGAATTAACATGGATTGTTTGAGGATTTACATCATTTAATTTACAGAACATGCCCACAACTTTGAAGATGTTTTTTTTCTTTTTATTGTAAAGCAAACAACAAATAGGACAAAATAACAGAAAAAGTCAATGTGCATAACTATTCACCCCCCTAAAGTCAATACTTTGTAGAGCCACCTTTTGCGGCAATTACAGCTCCAAGTCAATTTGGATAGGTCTCTATGAGCTTCCCACATCTTACCACTGGAATTTTTGCCCATTCCTCCTTGCAAAACTGCTCCAGCTCCTTCAAATTGGATGGTTTGCGCTTGTGAACAGCAATCTTTAAGTCTGACCACAGATTTTCTATTGGATTGAGCTCTGGGCTTTGACTAGGCCATTCCAACAAATTTACATGTTTCCCCTTAAACCACTTAAGTGTTTCTTTAGCAGTGTTTTTGGGGTCATTGTCTTGCTGGAAGGTGGACCTCCATCCTAGCCTCAAATCAAGCACAGAGTGGTACAGGTTTAGCTCAAGAATATCCCTGTATTTAGCACCATCCATCTTTCCCTCAACTCTGACCAGTTTCCCTGTCCTGGCTGCTGAAAAACATCCCCACAGCATGATGCTGCCACCACCATGTTTCACTGTGGGGATGGTGTTCTTTGGGTGATGTGATGTGTTGTATTTGCGCCAGACATAGCATTTTCTTTGATGGCTGAAAAGTTAAATTTTAGTCTCATCAGACCAGAGCACCTTCCTCCACACATTTTGGGAGTCTCCATCATGCCTTTTCGCAAACTCAAAACGTGCCATTTTGTTTTTTGCTGAAAGTAATGGCTTTCCTCTTGCCACTCTGCCATAAAGCCCAACTCTATGGAGCGTACAGCTTATTGTCATCCTCTTGCTTAGGTGTTGCAGCCTCTGGGGCCTTTCAAAAAAGGTTTGCATATGTAATGACAGATCATGTAACACTTATATTGCACACAGGTGGACATCATTTCACTAATTATTTGACTTTTTGACTTCTGAAGGTAATTGGTTGCACCAGAGATTTTTATGGGCTTCATAACAAAGGGGGTAAATACATACGCGCATGCCAATTTTCTGTTTTCTATTTCTAAAAAAAATGTTTTATGCATATATTTTTTTCACTTCACCAATTTAGACTATTGTGTTCTGATCATCACACAAAACATTGAACTTAAGACTGTAATGTAACAAAATAGGTAACAAGTCAAGGAGATGAATACTTTTGCAAGGCACTGTATGTCTGTGTTGTGCTTTGGGGGCTAGCACTTACAAGGGAAATATTGTATATGCCCGATATTTCATAGTAATGGACTAGTCCCTTATTAACAAGATTAGGAAGATAATTGACCCCTAGGAGTCACATGACACCAGTATCTCCCTCTTTTATCACAAGCCTCAGCCTGCTGTCTATATGCCTTTTGCATGTAATTGCCCCCTACCAAGAATACAGCGGTGCCAAGGGAAAACAATGGGTGATTGTCTTAATCTGGCTTGGGTGTAACCATGGATTGGGTGTAACCATGGATGCACATTTGAACTGATTGGTCTGTTGTTGCTAGAATGTAGTATAAATATGTCTGATGGTTTCAGTAATAAAGATGTTATACTGGTTCACATAATTAAAGTGTGAATTTCGTTGATGCTGGGAATTCTGTTTGCTGGATTAAGTTCTTTTCAGATTTTTTTTTCCTCATGGAGAGAAGCACTGAGCTATACACTCTGCATTTGAATTTCATATTATTGAGGTATTTTTGATCATTGAAAAAGCCACAGGATAAAAGTGACGAAACACATCTGATCAGTATTTTTATTATCTATTATTTTTTTTTATATAATATTAGACCTCACTGTATAATTTGCAATTTTTACTCTTATTTTTCACTATTGAACATATTTTATTATATTTACTTATTTTTACAAACATTGAATACATTGAATATTTATATCAAAACCATGTTTTACATAGTATTTTGATTAAATACAGTTATTACTGCAATGGGGATATATTGAACCGAACAAAATATTTATGTTTGGGTACCACTATGTATTGATAGTGTTGTAATATTTCCCATGCTCTGAAAAGTGCATATATACATTACCCTAATACCCCCACTCTATTGGAAGAATATGAGATTAGACATTGACGGAGGTAAGAAGTACCAACCTACAAGCAAACACGTGTTGGGAAGTCTATAATATAGCTCATAGAATGAGGTTAGAAACGGTGAGAGCTTTACCTACTGATCTCTGTGAATAAGGGTTTGAAATTACAATATCTTGGTTATTTTGCACTAGGAATTGGTGCGCTATCTCTCTCTTCTCATTTCAGAATTTAGAAAGATCCTTATGCTACACAAGACCACAGACATCTCTCAGTCTAACCTAAGGGCTGAAAGTTCTTCCTGCTGTACAGAGGTAAAATGAAATGGGCACACCTGTGGGGAGAGGTTTTGGCAACAGGCTCTTATCATTACCTAATTCAACATACAGGTTGTGACAATAAACTTTACTTTTGTGATGTTGAAGCTTCTAGCTCATACTGGCTTCTTTCTTTTTGAGAATCTGAGCATTAAAAGGAGTTTGGCAGCAAAAACAGCGTTATAGCGGGGCGGTGTGTTATACAGGGAATTACAGGTCAAAATAGCGTTATAGAGATACAGCGCTAATAGGGCTAACGTTAGGTAGGGTATACCTGTATTTAAATACAAGCATACCCCTTTGTACTCTGTAAATGTGTTCCTAGAAGACCAAGTGCTAAACGAAACAGTGTTAAATGGGTCAATTTTGAAATAGAATAAATCACAGGCAAACTCTGTTTTAAAATTCCTTCCATGGCTCTTGGTGTTTTGCAATGATACACAAGGATCGAATCAGTGTTACTCGGGGATGTGTCGGTCAAAAACTGTGTTATTTCCAATGGGGGATGGGTGTGGCAAAAAGAGCTTTATAGTGAATCAGTGTTAAACAGGGTTATGTTAAGCAGGGTCTGCCTGTGTACCATGCTGAAAAAAATGGTGAATGCACTTTAATACTTAAGTCTTGTAATAAAGTGTATGTTCTAGCATATAGTGCCTGCTCTTAGCATTTTTGCAGGCAGTATATCTCATTTGTCCAAATTATTGAAAGAATCAACATGTATATCACTGAATTTCTACAAAAGAAGTGTGAATATACTTTTGATTCTTGAAGTGTGTTTTTATACTTATAAATTGACTTCTTGTTAGGCAGTATCTAAATTATTTTTTTATTTGCTGTAAGCAGTGATTTCAGTTTTATAATAAAAGCTAGCAGTTTATTCTGTTTCCAAGTATAAAAATAGTTTACAAAAATCTTAAATTCTGCTACTCTCTGATGATATCCAGCTCATGTCTTCTTGCATAATCCATTTCTTGGGCATTATGAACATAGGTATTCAAATGCCATTATGAGTAGATAAATAAATTATTAAAATCTTACTGTCTAACCCCCATTATGAACAACATTTATTTTAGAGATAAAGACTCCTGGAAATGGCTCCAAATGTCCTTTATAGGAAAAATTTACTTGATTAAAATATTTTTTTTTCAAAATGCACTTACCATCTGCAAATATCCCCATTATATTGACTCCAAATCGCTTGCTCTCACAATTTACAAACGGTTGCAAGGATTTATTTGACAAGGCAAACGGCCTAAATAGTTATTACCAAAACGTCAACAACCATGGTCTAATGGTGGTTTTAATTTTACAGATGTAAAACTATTTCATTTAGCCAGTATAGCAAGATATGCCTGTGACTGGCTTAACAAGTCAGTGTTTACAAATGCTGGTCTTGAGATCAAAGCTTTATTCCTCAAACAAATCTTACATTTCTTTAATATGCAACAAGGAATTAAATTGATCCTCATTGCCATAGCAATCCTCTTATCATCATTACAATAGTAACATGGCAGAATATCAGAGGTAGGTTATTCAAAAAGTATAAACACATCTTTACCCCTTTGGGTGTCCATCATTTCCAAAATATGGAGACTGATTCACATTTCTTGTTACTGAATAGCAACCTTTTATAACTTGCCAAGTAACCACTTATTTTTTTACTAGCGACTTGTCCCAAGCCTCTGCCCACCTCTACTTTAAGGGCCTCGCAAGGAGCGGCTTTGCCGCTCAATGCATGCCGTGGCATGCTCTGCGCACATGAGCAAGCCTGTACCTTTGTGAGCATTACAGACAAACTCTCTTACCCCTGTGTCTCTTTCCCCTCTCCCTCCCCTGTGTCTCTTTGCCCCTCTCCCTCCCGTGTCTCTTTGCCCCCCTCTCCCTGGCCTGTGTTTTTTTCCCTTATCTCCCTTCCCTGTGTCTATTCCCCCGTCTCCCTCTCCTTTGTCTCTTCCCCCTCTCTCCCTCCCGTGTGTGTCTTTCCCCTTATCCCTCCCCTGTCTCTCTTTGGCCCCCTCGCCCTCTGTCTCTCATTTGCCGTTTACAGGTTTGAAAACATTTGTAGGCTTGGCGGCTGTTAAACCCGTAACTTTTTTCAGGCCCGCAAAGCTTGAATCTTAAATCGCTATTGCCTCGAGCCTTGCGGGCTTGAAAAAAGTTGCGGATTTACCAGCCGCCATTTTTTTTCAAGCCTGTAACTCAGGAGCCATTGTGAGGCCGCCAAAACACGCCAATTGAATAGCAAATTAGCTTTCAACTTCACTTACGGTCTCCCTGTGTCTCAGCTCTTGAGGTTGGCCCAACTCTGGGAAGGCTTTCCAGGTTCATGAATAAGATCTACCATAATGGAAACTGCTAGCTGCGTTCTTTCAAGTGTCTGTGCTATTGCTTGTTTTAACAAAATGTCTTTGTCGTTTGATAGGTCACTCGCTTAATGTCATATGAATGTTTATACAAAAATTCAATAAGCAGTTATATAAAAACTGGATCTGAGGCGCTAGATCTGCTAGTAGTGCTAAGTACTGCCACAATATTAAAAAAAAATTCTGTAATGTAACAAAATTTATAAAGAAATATTAAAGAAAAAAGTATATATTTCAAAGTCAAGTTGAGCAATACAAATTTGAATTTCAGCTAAAGAATTGCAGTAAAAGTGAATGCCTTAAAATTAAATAAAACAACAAAAAATCAACAACTGAGTGTAACTATTATATTACTGCTGTATTGCCTTGCATTTAAGTCCTCAACAAATTCTGATGACAGTGAAATATTTTGAGCTATACAAATATATGGGAGTAAAGTGAACAAAAACACTGATAGTGTTGGACAAAAAGCAAATAGCAACAGTTTCCTAAAACATGACAGATAATTTTGTTATCAAGTTGAAACACATCCAAATAAAACAGCATATTTCAAGGAACAAGATATGCAGCTGGGGTTGTTCACATTCTGTTTCATATTTCATAAAGAAAGCCACATTTCTGACTAATTAAAGATATGAACAAGGAACAAATATACTGGGAAGACTGGAAAGAATCAAACCTATAGCAGTGCTAATGATAAAAAAATAAGAATAAAATATGTCTGGAAATATTAAGCACTTTACATTGTTCCATGATAACTAGAGAATACATTTGATAAGGATTGTTGTGACTGTCTCTGCTTTTCTTAAAATCCTAGTCTAATGTTCTGGACCCTTCCTGTTTTATGATACCATACGTGCATGTGCATCTGTTATGGGCACGCACGCATGCTGCACTGGGGTTAGGGGTTTAGGCTTAGGCTAAGAGGGTTAGGAGGTTAGGGTTAGGGCTGCCAAGGGGTCTAGGGGGTTCTGGCCTTAGGGTTAGGTTTAGGGTTAGGACCGGGAAGTGGTGTAGGGGGTTAGGATTAGGGTTAGGGTCGTCAAAGGATGGAGGGGGTTAGGGTCTTAGGGACTTCGTTTTAGGGGGTTAGGGTTAGGCTAAGAGGGTTAGGATGTTAGGGTTAGGGTCACCAAGGTGTGTAGGGGGTTAGGGGCTTAGGGCTAGGGGTTTAGGTTTAGGGCCAGGAAGTGGTGTAGAGGGTTAGGATTAGGGACTTAGTTTTAGAGGGTTAGGGTTAGGGACTTAGGGTTAGGTGGTTCGGTTTAGGGTTAGGTCTGGCACTTTGTGATGGGGGTTAGGGTTAGGGCTGGCAAGGGGTACAGGGGGTTTGGGGCTTAGGGAGTACATTGGGACACAGGACGCAAGCACACCCGGCAACAGGAGGCTTCCAGTGTGGTAGCATAAAACAGGAAAGGTCCAATGTTCTTAGACATAATCTATTCAATGTGTAAAATAAAAATCCAAAATCTAAAATGATTATTGCATAATAAAATATTTCTTCTATTATCCTTACTTGCAATTGAGCCCGCTTATCTAGGTATACAACTGCAACATTGTATCCATAAAGAAATGACACTTGGATACCATATGCTTTCAATGGGAAGTCTTAGAACCCTTTCTGGACTACAAACAATGCATGAAATACAAACACATACACTCCTCCTCTGTTACCAATTGAAACCTCACCCGCAGTTTGGAATTTAAATCTTTTGAACATATATTTCCATCACAGGTTACTCCAATGATCAATCTGTTAGAGTCAACTAAATGTAGAAATCATGTCGATGTATTTCTTAAATTGTTACAAGAATCGTAATATGTCCCAATATTTTTAAACTGTATCCTTCTATATCATAGAATATCATATCAGTGATGGAGACAATATAGACTTTGCCCTAAATTATTTCTTTTGGAAAATGTGCTTCAAGACTTTTAACAGATGGACAAAACAAGTAATATCTGGCATCTCTCAAAAAGCCTACACCATATACTTCAAGAAAACCTGAAAAATAAGTAAATCTTTTATCTCCCATTTACTTTTAATCTAATCACTAGACATTTGAAGAACTTGATTTCCCGTATGTGGACACAAGTAAAGCTACAGCTGACATATAATTTTGAATAAGGAGCATCAGTATAGTGTAACAGATTTGAAGCTTTTCTGAGAATCTGGGATCCATGAATCAATCACTAATACAAACACACAAACTTCTCCCACTCACATTACCATCTTAGCTTATACTTCACAACATATATTTACATACATTTCCACAAATGTCTAAATCCACCCTTAACAAGACCTGTACATTAATGATTTAGTAGAAAAGGAACAACGGGAGTTACTTGAAGCCTCATTCAATTTGAAGCCTGCATCTCATGGTATATAGGCTGTATATCTGCGGGCCTGCTGCGGGCTCACACTCTGCTAAAATTACGGTGCTATTCAATTGAACAAGCCAGCAAGTTAGGGGCCGAAAGTCGAAACTGTAAACCATGCACTTATACATAGCATTTCAGGGAGGGAACATGATCAATTAAGTAAGGCCGTAACTACCCATTTCGAAACAGCCAATAGAAAATGAGACCGTCATTATTACGTCAGTCTAAGATGGACCGTCATTATTACGTCAGTCTAAGATGGAGACCGTCATTATTACGTCAGTCTAAGATGGAGGTTACATGTCAATCAATTAACGTTTGGAGGTCCTATATCCGATCGGACTCGCAAAACACAAAATAATAAAAATGAATTCCGATACTGTTCTAGTCATATGGGTGGGCTGATATGTATTAACTCATTGATTCCAGGGAATGATATAACCCCGAAATATAACATAAAATAAAATTATTTTTGATTGCCGATTTGCGAGCTTGGGACCGTTGTACAATTAATTCTAAAGTCTATCATCGCTTTCCCTGTCATTTACAGTGCAGTATTGATTTTTTACTTGCTTTTACAGTGCTATGGATATGTCTTCAACCCCTTTGCAGGTCCTCTCTAGCTCTCGTAGGATTTTTGGCTACATTTGCCATTTACGGGTGTGAAACATTTGCGGGTTTGAGGAATTGTAGCAATTGAATAGCGATTTGCGATCCTAACTCTTGCGGACGTGAAAGATCAAAGGCTTAGATAGGGTGTAAGTTACGGTTGTAACAACCACAAGGATTTCAAGCCCGTAACACGTAGCCTGTTTGAGGCTCGCAAAAAAAACACCAATTGAATAGCAAAATAATTTACGGCCTCCATTATAGGCTCCAGTAACTTACAATTGCTCAATTCACTGAGGCTCTTAATATTAATAATGTTGCCATAACTACATTCTGACACTGAAAATTGTTCCAAAATGCATTATACACAGTAAGGATCTACTGTTCATTTTACTAATTGCTAAGAGACAGTTCCCTCATTGTTTCAAATCCTTGCTCTCTGTGTATTTTGAACATAAGGGATATTTATTTGCAATGTTTTTACTTTACACACTGATGATATCATTATTATCATATTATATTAATAATGGCCCAACATATTCCGTACATAGGATGAACACAAGGTAAAAACAATATCAATACAGATTAAACGAAAAGAGAGCCCTGTTTTTGAGCTTAGAATATTGCATATAGAGTACTTTTTCAAGAATCCCATTGTGACAGACTGGCTGCCACTTCCGGGGTCAATGCCCCGTTGACCGTCTCTGCAATGAAGTAGCTCAGGAGGCGTTATAGCTTTAAGGAGCTTTACTGAAAACTTGGTCAGCCGGTACAAACAAAAAGAATACAAAACAAAGCCTAGCTTCCTTGAAGCACTAACTAAACAGAAATAGCA
Source organism: Discoglossus pictus (assembly GCA_027410445.1). Classification (NCBI taxonomy): domain Eukaryota; kingdom Metazoa; phylum Chordata; class Amphibia; order Anura; family Alytidae; genus Discoglossus; species Discoglossus pictus. The sequence goes on from CM050165.1 coordinate 43,280,589, forward strand.
GTTTCCTCACTACCATCAACTAATGCAAAATAAAGCGTTCATGTATATAGGCCTGTAAGTTTTCTGCTCCAAAAGTCTGTGGGTTTGCTTCAGCGTGCAGAGCTGTCTCTCCTGGCTCTCAGTCCAGACTGAACCCAACCTGCTGAGTGCTCAGTAGTCCTTTTAAAGGCAGAATGCAGCTGGGCTTGATTAGTCTGTTGCAGGAGGCTTAACTCTTTCACTTCCCAGGGGAAAAAGGGCTCTGGTAAGTCTGCTACTTACATACACCCCTTGTATGATTCTGTTACACATCCCCCTCCCCAGCTCGACACCACACGGTTGAGCGGCCAACGCCGGGAGGCAGTGAATTCGAGACAAAGCTTCTGCATTAGCATGTAGGCTGCCGGCTCTATGGAGGACACGGAAACAGTAGGGCTGCAGGGACAGGAACCATCTCGTTACCCGGCTGTTCTTTTCCTTATTCTGCTGCATCCACTGCAAGGGTGGATGGTCAGACACCAGAGTGAACTTCCTCCCTAAGAGATAGTAACGAAGCGTCTCAGTGGCCCATTTGATAGCCAGGCATTCATTTTCCACGATGATATATTTCTGCTCTCGTGGCAAAAGTTTACGGCTCAGGAATAAAATGGGATGTTCCTCGTCCTGCACTACTTGCGACAACACAGCGCTCAGTCCTACTCCCGAAGCATCCGTTTGCAAGACTAATTCCTTCTCAAAATCTGGGGTCACTAGCACAGGATTCCGACATAGGACCGACTTTAGGTCCGTGAACGCTGCTTCAGCCTCTGAACTCCATTTAACCATGTTGGGCGCTCTGTTTCTTGTAAGGTCTGTCAGGGGGGCAGCTCTTGTAGAGAAATGGGGTATGAATCTCCTATAATACCCTACTATCCCCAAGAAGGCCCTTACTTGTTTCTTATTCAGAGGTTGTGGCCAGTCCTGAATTGAGTTGAGCTGGGGTCGAACAACTCCTCTCCCTACCGTATATCCCAAATATTTGGCCTCCCTAAGACCGATGGCACACTTACCATGGTTTACTGTAAGGTGTGCGCGCCTTAGGGCTTCCAAAACTGCTTCCACTTTCAGCAGATGTGTCTCCCAGTCGTCATCTAGGTTAGCGGCTGCATACTCTGAATTGTGGCGTAACAGCTTATCCATCAGTCTCTGGAAAGTAGCCGGTACTTTGTGCAATCCAAATGGTAGTACCTTGTAATGAAAAAGCCCGTCAGGGGTTGAAAAGGCAGTTTTCTCCTTCACTTTGAGACTCCTCGATTACTCCAAGTTCTAACATTTAGTTCACCTCAGCCCTTATTTCGGATCTCTTCGCTTCAGGTATGCGGTAAGGTTTAATCCTTATTCTCACGCCTGGTTTAGTGACAATATTATGGTAAATGGCAGTGGTGCGACCTGGGTTGGTGGAAAACACATCTGCATTCCGCTTCAGTATTTTGTAGGTTTCCTCTGTTTGTGCAGGGGACAACTCTTGTGATACATAGGCTTTCGGAGGTTCAATGCAGATTTTGGACTCGCTGGCATCTTCTGACTCCTCAGCCAAACAAGTGACATCCATCACTTTTGTTTGCTCTTTCCAGGGTTTTAGAAGGTTTATATGATATATTTGTTCTTTCTTGCGACGTTCAGGTTGACTGACTTTATAATCCACCTCACTGATAGCTTCAATAACTTCGTAGGGGCCTTGCCATCGGGCCAGTTATTTGCTTTCGGTTGTTGACACTAACACTAGAACCCTGTCTCCGGGTTGAAACTTCCTCACCTGGGCCGTGCGGTTGTAATAGGTTTGCTGGCTACTTTGAGCTTGTTCCATATGGTCTCGCACCAGAGGGATAACTTTGGCAATTCTTTCCCTCATGTTCCTTACATAATCCACAATATTTTCGCCCGCCACTATTTGCTCTTCCCATTCTTCCTTTAATATGTCCAGAATTCCTCTGGGATGGCGGCTGTAGAGGAGTTGGAAAGGAGAAAATCCTGTGGAAGCTTTGTTGACTTCTCTGATTGCGAAGAGCAAATAGGGTAGTAGTAAGTCCCAATTTTTTCCATTTCGTGCTGCAACTTTTCTTAGCATACTTTTCAAAGTTTTATTGAACCGTTCTACCAGTCTGTCTGTTTGTGGATGGTAAACCAAGGTCTTGAGTGATTTCACCTGTAAAAGCTTGCACATGTCTCTCATCCGCTTTGACACAAATGAGGTCCCTTGGTCTGTTAGGATTTCTTTGGGTATCCCCACCCTTGAGTATAGTTGAATGAGCTCTTTTGCTATATTTTTCGAGGTAGCAGTGCGTAAGGGTATGGCCTCCGGGTATCTGGTGGCATAGTCCATTATTACGAGGATGTATTGGTGCCCTCGGGCTGATTTTTCTAGTGGACCCACCAGATCCATTGCTATTCTTGAAAACGGCTCCTCAATTATGGGTAAAGACACCAGTGGAGCTCTTAGATCAGAGCGGGGAGCTGTCAACTGGCATTCAGGGCAAGTTGCACAGTACTGGGCTACTTCAGCAAATATGCCAGGCCAGAAAAAACATTTCAATATCTTTCCAAGGGTTTTATCCTTTCCAAGGTGGCCCCCAAGGAGGTTACGGTCAGCCAGATCAAGGACTTTCTTCCTTTGTGCTCGGGGAACTAAGAGCTGCTCCAGTGTTTCTTCCTTTGAAGGAACGACCCTGTACAGCAAGTTATTCCGCAGTATGAACTAAGGGCCCTGTCTCCTCTCTCTTCTGGTGACCGGAGTCCCATTTACTTCCACAAGCTGACGACGTATGTTCTGTAGGATCAGATCCACAGCTTGATCACGTGCAAAGTCATACTTGTCAGGGAAACACTGCAGTGGAGTAAGTTCCTCTTCTACATGTTCTCCCGTTTGGGCCCTTTATTCATCAGGTTGAACCGTGGGACCTTTCTGGACGGTCTCCCGCCTTTCTCCTGTCTGGCAGGCTACTAAAGCCTCCTCAACGGTTTTCATTCTTATCTCTGTGCCTAAGCGCTTAGCTTTCTTTCTTTCCCACTTCGTTTTGCGGGTTTTTCCGGGACCGGAGAATAGATCCTGGTCCATAAACGGTGGGAGTGACCACAGGGTTTCCTTGGCCTCTGGGGCACTCTGTTCGGAGTGTCTTTGGTTTTCACCTTTTCCTGTTTGGAGGAGGTCTTCAAGTTGTGGAAAATCCCTGCCTAGTACAACAGGGTAGGGTAGATTGGCTATTACAGGAGCGGTGAGCAACATCTTTTTACCCTGAACCTCCAGTGCTGCGGTACCAGTAGGGTACAGGTTCACTGTCCCATGTACACAGGTGATGGCCACCTTCCTTGAGTTTTGTATTTTACTAGATTTTATAATTTTGGCCGAAAATAGGGTCACCGCACTCCCAGAGTCAATTAAAGCTATGGTTTCCTTTCCATTAACTTTTATGGCTTTGATGAACTGATGTAGTTTTTCGGCCACTCCTACCAGGTTGATCATATTGCAGTGGTACGTATGTTCTCCCAGGTTGCACTGCATAGGTGCATCCTAATTTGGGCAATAGACAGCTATGTGTCCTTATTCCCCTCAGTAAAATAATTTGATCTTGCTTACTGGGGTCCCTCTTTGCTTATTTTCTTCAGGAACTAACCTTTCTGGGTTCCCTTGTAGCGAGTGTCTTCCAACTTCCGGCTTCATGAGTCTTGGTCTGCTTCTTATCCAGTTAGGAGTTTGAACCTTAGGGTTGTTAGGCCGCCTTTGAACACCAGAGGTCTTCTCTTTTGAGAAACGGGTTAGTTCCTTCATGGCGAGATATCTTTCTGTTAGTGAGATAAACTGGTCTGGGGTCTCTGGCTAGTTTTGCCCCACCCATTCTCTTAAGCCTAGTGGTAAGCTTCTCAAGTAGCGGTCCATGATCAGCAATTCTACAATTCTCCCTGGTCCATTGCTGTCAGGCTGTAGCCACTGTCCAGGTCGAGGTATGCTTTTTGCGCTTCCCCACATAAATATGGTGCGACTATGCTGGCCCAGTGCCCTTGGGGCCAAGCTTCTCTGACGGCAGTTCTTTCGAAGCTCAATAGATAAGTTTCTACATCGTCTTCAGGACTCATTTTTTGTAGAAACTGATTTGGCTTGCCCCTCATACAGGTCTCTGGTGACACGGCAGGTTTGAGAGGTGTCATTTGCTGTAGCTGCGCCAACAGTATTTGGTTTGTCTCCCGCTGCAGCTTCCGCTCTTCCATGGCTTGGGCATGTTGTGGCTCTAGCTTGTTGTTCCACCAGTGCTTGTGTCGCCTGGGCCTGTTGCCTTAGGAACTGTTGTGTAGTCTCCTGCTGATGGGTAGTGGTCTGTATTAAGGCTTTAACTAGCGCCTCCATTTTGTACTGTGGGCTGTCTTCTTAAGCGCAGACAATTCATATCCCACCACTGCCACCAAATATGTGACAGACTGGCTGCGACTTCCGGGGTCAATGCCCTGTTGACCGTCTCTGCAATGAAGTAGCTCAGGAGGCGTTATAGCTTTAAGGAGCTTTACTGAAAACTTGGTCAGCAGGTACAAACAAAAAGAATACAAAACAAAGCCTAGCTTCCTTGAAGCACTGACTAAAGAGAAATAGCAGTTTCCTCACTACCATCAACTAATGCAAAATAAAGCGTTCATGTATACAGGCCTGTAAGTTTTCTGCTCCAAAAGTCTGTGGGTTTGCTTCAGCGTGCAGAGCTGTCTCTCCTGGCTCTCAGTCCAGACTGAACCCAACCTGCTGAGTTCTCAGTAGTCCTTTTAAAGGCAGAATGCAGCTGGGCTTGATTAGTCTGTTGCAGGAGGCTTAACTCTTTCACATCCCAGGGGAAAAGGGCTCTGGTAAGTCTGCTACTTACATACACCCCTCGTATGATTCTGTTACACCCATATACAGTATATATAGTTAAAAAGTTACATAGGTACATAGTAATTAAGGTAGTCCATCAACCTTTTTCAATGTCCTTTGATCTGCAATAAAAACTTGTAAACTTACAATCTAAGGGATTTAGAAGGTGATAGATACATTGGACATATTAAGTATGAAGGCAATAAGGTGTGTAAGGAGTTCCAAATAATTGGGGAAATACAAGAAAAGTCCTGAAGGTGGGATTGAGAGGAGGTGACAAGAGCTGAGGAAATAAGAAGGCCACTAGCAGAACAGAGGGGGAGGATGGGAGAGTATTTTGAGAAGAGAGCAGAGATATAAGGGGTGCATTATTGTTGAGGGCTTTATATGTTAGGGTCATGATTTACAATTTTATTCTGGAGGATATGGGGAGCCAGTGAAGTGACTGACAGAGTGGTGATGCTTACATTGAGCATTGGGTATTGTAGAAGAATCTAACAGAAACATTCATTATAGATTGGAGTGGTGATACACGGGTGATGAGGAGGCCAGCAAGAATGAGTTGCAGTAGTTGAGACAAGGTATGATGAGAGAATGAATTAGAGTTTTAGTTGAGTCTTGACGTGACGTATTTTGGAAATATTTCTTTATATGAAATAGACAAGATTTTGTGAGTGAATATACAAGAAGAACCCCAAGACAACAGGTTTGGGAGGATGGAGTGATAATTGCATTGTCAACAGTGTGAGATATTTGAGGAATGGACGTTGTAGTAGAGGGTGGGAAAATAATGAGCTCAGTTTTTGACATGTTAAGTTTGAGATGGTGGGTGGACATGCAGGAAGATATGCTAGAGAGGCAGTTGGAAACTCATGCTAGAATAGATAGGGTGATAGATCTGGTGTTGAGAGGTAAACCTGAGATGATATTGAAATCCGAAAGATTTTATTAAGGCTCCAAATGAGGAAGTATAGATGGCCAAGAGGAGGGGCCTAGGGCTAAACCTTGTAGTACATCAAGAGACAGAGGGCAAGGTGAAGAAATGGTGCCAGGAGACACTTAATGTTCAACCTTGTAGGTATAATGTGAGCCATGAAAGGGCAGAGTCAAGGATGCTAAGTAGAGAATTTGGATTCGAAGAGGGTGGTCAACTGTGTCAAAGGCAGCAGAGAGATATAGGAGGATTAGAAAAGAGAAATTACTCTTTGACTGGGCAATGAACAAGTCATTCGTAACTTTTGTGAGAGCTGTCTCTGTGGAGAGATGGGGTTGGAAACCGGATTGGAAGGTGTCGAGAAGAGAATTGGAGGAAATAAATTGCGTAAGGCGATTATAGACAATTAAAAGCCAGGAGAAGTAGTGATATAAGGCAAAAATTCGATGCAGATTCTGTATCAGAAGAGTTTTTTTTTATAAAAATGAATGTACTTATAGCATATTTTAGAGATGATGGCAACCTTCCAGTGTTTAGGGGAAAGTTGAATATATGTGTGAGAGCAGAGAGCAGATAAGTGTGGTAGAGAAGGGAGGGAGTAACTGTGACGGAATAGGAGCTTGTGGACAGGTTGTAGGGTGAGAGGTTTATAATAGATTGGAGACGTTATCCTCAGTTACAAGGCTGAAGGAGTCCACAGTGTATGTGAAAATGGAGAAGGGTGAAGGCTGGGTGTTGTTGGTTAGTTGGGAGGAGAAGGTGTGTGAGCTGGGTTGAGAGGAGAATTTGTTATGAATGTTTTCAATCTTATCTGTAAAGTGGTAGGCAAAGTCCTCAGCTGTGAGACAAATAGGGCAGGAGGTGCATGAGGGCAGAGGATAGTGTTAAATGTGGCGAACAAGCATTTAGGGTTTAGGTGTACAAGGTATCAGTCAAATATCTTGTACAACAGTTTTATTTCATCTCTATATATGGAGCTTTCAAAGGGTTGGTGTCCGTCATTACGGCAGGAAAGGATCAAACTGAATATTACTAAATATTAAAATACAGTTTGCTCAAAGAAAGTGCATGTGAACTGTGTTGACTGAAGAAAATCTTACTTACACACAATTGTGCCATTTGCACAGTGTAATATTTATAGTTTGCTCTTTTGAAGATGTTGACATAATAATGGACAACATTTGTTTACACATTTTAAAGTAAATTATTGCTGACCTTAATTTTAACTTTTGTATTCAGTTTTGCTTTAGTGAAGATGGACATTTTGGGCCTCATTCAATTGCGATTTGGCCAATTGTATAGGGCTCTATATAAGCACATAGCATATTTTTTTACAGAAGTTTTTAGTTAGTGAAGACCTTGCTTTTGGATAGAAGTTCCCTAACTTAAAACCTCTGTAAAAAAGATATTTTCTGTGCTTATATAGAGCCCTATTCAATTGGCCGAATCACAATTGAATGAAGCCCCTTGTCTTTGTTTGATTCCTGAATGAGTGAAAGCAAAAATGGATGCAGGTAAGATTCTGTATTCGCTTCTGTAACAAAAGGTGCTCTTCAAATAGCCCCTTGACAATAGAAGCAGAACAAGGCCCCATATGATATCCCACCCTTTCAAATGGCAGACAGGATAGCAGACCAAGATGGATCTATCCATGACACAATCAGAGTGATCTAAACAAAAAGTTTCCTGATGTTTCCGTCTTGCATACCATCTAAAGTTGTTATTTTGTTACATACTTCACAAGTACGTGAATGTTTTACCAAACCACAATGGCCATTTAAGTGGATTTGGGAATAAGAAGAGGAATTATGACATGGCTGAAGTGCCAGCAGTAATCCTCTCTGAATTGAACAGGAATGATGCAGGCCTGGTGTCACTGACAGTGTTGATGTTGTTTCTATGTTGTGGATAAATACATTTTATACTAGTTATAGCTAATCCTGATTTGTAATTAGCTATTTACTTCAGAGGAAAACAAGATTGTTTACAGTTGTTCTGTACTTTGTAGAAAATTATTTCAAAATGCTTTGTGCTGGGCACCATAACGGTTTGTCTGAACTCTGATGAAGGGACCTGTGATGGAATCCATGTAGTATTTGTAGCGTTGTTAGTACCAGAATGAAAGGTCTGAGAAGCACCGTTATACACCCAAAAAGCAAGAACAGAGTATTTAGATGTCAACCGCTCACTCCTTGCATTCAGTAATTAAAATTGATATGTTACAGAGCAATACTATTGCTTTATTTACAAACTGCATCCTTAAAAAAGAAAATTTCCTTTAATTAAGGTTAACCATAATGAAGCAGATTCCTCTACAATACCTTAAATTCCTGAAATGTGTTTTCTTAAATTGTAATAGTTAAAACATGTTCAGTTTTTTAAACAGACAGCAATACAAAGTATATACTGTACATTCTTATACTTATTTGCAATACTTTGTAACATTGTGTACAAACAAAAAATATGCTGTCTGTTTAAAAAAAGAAAACAAAAACTCTACAAATCCAAATTGAACATGTTTTAATGTTACAAAATATTGCAAATAAGTATATACTATACATTCTTATGGGTTCCCTGGTGGTCCAGTGGTTAGGATTCGGTGTTTTCACCACTGCAACCTGGGTTTAATTCCAGTTAGGGAAACAAGAGGCGCACCACTTGGATGTAAGACCACCTAGGAATACCAGTAACTGTATTCTGTGGCCCACTGGAGAAGGAACTGGCAGCCCACTTCAGTATCTCTACCATGAATACCAAGTGGATCGGCATGTGTTACAGTCCATGAGGTCAAAGAGAGTCAGGTACGACTGAACAACACAAACTTACATTCTTACATATAAAACAATATTTGTAAAGTATATTTCTTGGGGAAAAATCCACCATTTTTAACTAATAGTTATTTCTTGCAAAGGGATAAAAGCAAAGCAGTCTTACACTGGAGTAATAAAAAGTCTAGTTATTTCTCACACTTTTACATTTTGCTGTGTGATCTACTGATTAATTAAAGAAAACAATGCAAATTAGACAATGAGTCAAGCTATACCAAATACCAACAAGAGACATAGTAAGAGTCGAAGTTAAAAAAAATTCTTGAATCAATCATAATTGAGAAATCCAACAGTGAGTGATGCAGTCCGATTGTACTTTTTCCAAAGCCTGATGGGACTTATGGACCAGCTCCTATGTCCCCATATGAAATATGTGTCTGCATGGCATCATAATATACATTACTGATTTTGCCACAATTGCAGCTCCCTTAACTAATTTAATGAAGACGAGGCCTTCATATGCTGTGACATGGAGTCTGGATGCAGACAAAGCTATGCCAAGAACCTTTATTAGTATTACCGGATTTCAAAAGATGTTTCATTCTCCAAACTAACTCATTGAATGTTGGATTAGGAGCAGTCTTGTCACCATAGACTGAGGGTGAAGTACATTCTGCTTTGTACCTGAGCAGAAAACTACTTCAGAGAGAACAAAAGTCCTTTGAAGAAGAAAGAGGGTGCCTGGCGATAAAATGGGCCACCGATGCCCTGAATTATAACCTGCTGGTAAGGCATTTCATACTTGACTTAGGTTGGATCCTGCTGAAATGGATGCAGTACAACAGAGAAATGAACGCTAGGGTGACAAGGTAGTTTCTCCTATTACAACAATATAAGTTTGATCTGGAACATGGGGCAGGAGAGGACCACACAAACGCGGACTCCCTCTCAAGAATCCACTGCCTCTCAACCCCCTGGTATTGAGCTGAGGGAGGATGTGTGACAAAGCTAGGCAGAGAAGCATAGAAAGCATGAATGTGAGCTTGAACCAAAATAAAGCCATTTTCCCAATACAGACATGCAGGAGTTAACAGGCTCTCACACAGCACAAATATGCTGCACCTGAGAAAGGCTGGAAAGGGTCTATTAAGACTACATGTATAGCTAGGCCTAAGGAGGGGCCTGAAACAGACGAGGGGAAATGTATGAGAAACAAGTGCATCTAAGAGTGAAGTTTATGTGCAAAAGATCAAACCTGCAAACATCACAGCAGGAGAAGCTGAATTACCAAAATGAGAACCAGAGGTGCGTGAAGTACAAGGTACCTGAAAGAGAGGCATTGTATAACCTAAAAGTAAATCCATGGGAAAAGTCTGTGTGTTTTGGACTTGCAATGCAGTGAAAAAATACTTCATATCTAAGGGTCCTGGGGAGCATTTGGAGTGAATGGTGGGTCAGTGCTCCACCCACTGCAATTGCTACATCCTACAAGAACAGTGACTTTATTTGCGGAGGCTATTTTCCCCTTGTGGCAGACAAGTTGTACAGGCACAGAGACGCTGTTCATTTAGTAGGCCAGTAGGTTTATGTAGATGTTTATTTTTGTTACTACACGTCTTACTTTCATTTTTCATTAAAAGCCTTGTTAAAATGTTACCTGAGTCTTTGGACTGTCTCTCTGACAGTTTTTTGTAAAAGAACAAGAGGATTCTGAAAATCCACCTTGTCATTATCTATCCCTTCTGGATACTACAGTGTCATAGTGAAGGGGCTTGCGTTCTTCGGTGAGTCAGTGAGATATACCATGTATGGTCACCCAAGATGGCTAGATCATAGCAGAGAGGTCAGACAAATCAATGTCCACTGGAGAATAAACTGGCAACCCACTCCAGTATCTTTGCCAAGATAACTTTATGGATAAGCATAACCAGTGACATAAGGAATGGCACTGGAAGATGGGCCCCTCAGGTCAGAAGGTGTCTACCACATTACTGGGAAAGAGCAGAGAATGAGTATGAATTGCACCGGATCTAATGAAGTGGTTGGGCCAAAGTCCAGAGGATACCTTGCTGGGGATGTGTATGGAGGCGATGGAAAATCCAACAATATGTGGACCACGAACTACTAGATTTTCAAGCCGAGTTCCGCAGAGGTAGAGGCACAAGAGATCAAATTGCCAATGTCTGCTGGATAATAGTGAAAGAAAGAGAGTTCCAGAGAAAATATTTACTTCTGCTTCATAGACTATTCTAAAGCATTTGACTGTGTGAATCACAACAACATGTGGCATGTCCTTAATAATATGGGAATACCAGACATCTCATCTGCCTCTTTAAGAATATGTTGGTGGACCAAGAAGCCATGGTCAGAACCGAACATGGAACAACCGAGTGGCTCAAGTTTTGGAAAGGAGTGTGACAATGTTGTATAATGTCCCCTTATTTCTTCTTCTTATATCCTGAATACATAATGTGTAATGTTGGACTGGATGAATCCAAAGCAGGAATCAATATTGCTGGGAAAAATATCAACAAGCTCCGAAACACAGATGATACTATTCTGATAACTGAACTGAGCAGAAACTAAAGGGCCTATTGATGAGGGTGAAAGAAGAGAGTGCAAAAGCTGGCCTGCTGCTCAGCATTAAAAAGACAAAGATCATGGCAAACAGTAATCTCAGCTGCAAATAGATGGGGAAGAAGTGGAGACTGACATATTTTATTTTATTTGGCTCCAAAATCTCTGCAGATTGAATGACTGAAGCCATATAATTAAAAGACATTAGCTTCTGGGGAAGAAAGTTATGGCAAATCTGGACAAGCTATTAAAAAGCAAAGGTCAAAATAGTTAGAACTATGGTATTCCCAGTAGTAACATGCTGTGGTCCATGGGGTCATGGAGAGTCGAACACTACTGATCGACTAAACAACAACAATATATATACCAGACTAGTTTTTATCTCAAATTTTTTTTGGACATTGAACATAATCATTATCAAGAATGTTTTATGTTCTATTAAATATTACATCATCCATTGTTTGGTACTGTATCTAATCAATGATTTTGAGACTGATTTAATTCCTTTCACTTGAAATTTGCCAAATTTGAGCTCACTTTTCCTACTGTTCTAGCTCTACTGTGAATAGTGTGTAAATACATTTAGTAAATACACTTTAAATATGTCATATACTATTTATCAAAAAACAAATTACACCTGCCTTGTTCTTTTATAGTAAACACATGACACACCAGGGATTCCCCTTCTTCTGCAAAAATGCTGGAAGGATTTATGTAGTGTTGACTGTTTATGATCTCCTTGACAATATATTCTGCTGATTCCTCTCAGGAGATGAGATCTGTTTCTGTCAGCAACAATTTACATTGTCCAGAAGTGAGTGCAGGCAAAATATGTAAAAAATGCAATAAAGAACATGAACATTTTGATATACTTTTCTGAGAGCTCTGTTATTCCCTGTCCTTTCCACCACTTTTATGCCAAAGATTAAGGTTGGGTTTTTCTGAAATATACATTAAGTAGAAATAAATCTAAAACTAGACATTTTGGGAGAGGGAGTACCTCCACTGACGGACATAACTGATTATGTTCCAAGATAGCCTGACTTGGGTCCTATGTCAGCTCTTTGTGATCCCGGACAAGTCGTATCTGTTACTGCCTTCTGCTATTATTTGTATACTAGCGAATTGCCTGGCGCTCATTGTGAGCCGCGCACTGAAAGCCTTTGGCGTTTATTGCGATCCTGTCGCCTGGTCCTTTTTTTTTTCTCTATATGTATTTTACTAATGATAATTAATGAATTAATAAAATCATAAATCAATATACTTTACCTATTTGTAATTAATATATGCAGCAAGCAATATCCTGAAGCGCTAACAATCTCTTTTTTTGATGTTCCTGCAGCATACAATGTACATTTGCAGTCTTGCTGAGCTGAGGTGTAAGTGTCAGCAATGTGTGAAGTGTGCAGTGTAAATAGGCTGCATGCGCGAGCGTAAACCGTTTGTTTAGCTGTGAAATTCTGCATTTTGTAATGGTAATATTATTAGTTGCAAGTTAGTGTTGTAGAATGGCGGCGATTGTGTATGTGTTACGCGGGTGTGGAGCATTTCGAGTCTTCCCTAATAGTGTATTTTATACCTTCTACAGGCTTATGTAAAAGTCTTATGTGTCTGGTATTTTTTTGCGTGTTTATTGGTCGTGTAGCCTGTGTAGTATAAGTAGGCTGCGTGCGCGATTGCAAAGCATTTGTTTAGGTGTGTAATTCTGTATTTTTTAATGGTAATGTTATTAGTTGCAAGTTAGTGTTGTAAAATAGTGGCGATTGTGTATGTGTTATGCAGGTCTTATGTGTCTGGCGTGTTTTTGCGTGTTTATTGGTCACGTAGCCTCGTTTTCGTTTTTTTCGGCCTCCTTTAGGCCAATTTTCGTGTGTGGAAACTCGACAAATTGGGGTTCAATTGTCTTGCAAACTGACTCCCAGACATCGTGGCTGTCCCCTCGTGCTGTGAGTGATGTTTTTTTTGTATTTTTGTTAATTTTGGTGGTGTTATTGTTGTGTTTGTATGTGCGCAATTCGGCGGTTAATTTGTATTTTTTCCGACCTCGTATTTTTTTTTATTAGTGCCACAAGTCGTATTTTTTTTTTGTAAGTCTCGCTTTTTCATTGTTGCAAGTGTTCCGGGGCGTAATTTTTTAAGGCAATTTTTTACAAACTGCTACGGGTCTCAAATTTTGAATTGTGTAATTGAGTTTTGTGTTGATGTGTGGCCTATGGCACTCATCTCCACCAGTGCAGTGAGTACCTTCGGCGCTCACTGCCTAAGTTGCACAGAGTCGTAGGGATGAGCGCCTATGAGACAAGGCCGGGACATTATTTGTTGACTGTGCCTATTGTCAACTGCACTTCACTTATGAAACAGATAGAGCTTTGGACATATATCTGGTGTTTGGATTTTCTCTTGTACTAAAGAGACTTGAATGGGATTTTTTGGGGGGCTATCCTTGCCTTCTAAGTTGGCTCAAAATAGTATGTTATAAAAGATACATCTTTTGTAATGGCAAAAGTAAATAAAAAACTTGTTTATGATGAGTAACTGATCATTAAGCTGTTTAGAAGGGATTTTTTTTTATTTTTTTTTAATTCCGCTCACATTATTTTGAATACTGTTTTTTGTGACCTGAATTTGCAACTGTAGAATATTGTGAAGTTGAGATGGATAGTCTTCTGTTTACTGGACACACATATATCTCAAATGGGATGGTCTCTCTCTCTCTCGTGGCTAGAGCAACTGGGAAGCAAGTTTAAAGTCAGAGAAAGACAATGTCCTGTTCATGAACAGACCATCTGCCATAGAAAAGTAAGCATGTAGGTTTTATACACGCAAATCCAACAGGGATGTAAAAACATAGATCTCACTAATCCAACAGAGGCTGAAAAAAGGAAGTGAGATTCAATAGTGCGGAACAGATTAGGCTCATTGAAAGCCAATAAGGCAATTACCAAGAGTGGCCTCAGAAAATAACTTTGTATAGCAGGAAGGTGATTCAAAATCTCTGTAGCTGAATAAAGCTCCAAGCAGAGGACCAAGGGTTAACATCTATAAAGTAAGATCTTGAAACCATCTCAAAACTACTTGTGATGTGCAAGGACTAACTTGCTTTGGTTTATTTCCAACCAATTTTACTCACACTCACAGCTTTCATTACTTGTTATGAGGTATGAATATATGTCTCATGACAGACTTGTTAAACACATATACCTAAATTGCTGAAACTGATCTCCATAATAATTTATTTGAAAGAACATGTCTTAAACTTTGCAAAACAATTCCTTTGCATGGAAAGTAGAAAACTTACATTATAATTACCCGGTAAGTGACATACTATATGCTCCTACCCTAAATGCCTCTCCTACTTTCAAATTAAGCAAAATATAAGAAAGACATGCTGAAAAATCTTAAAATTAATTATCTTTGTTTTTTAATTTAGCATATTGGTTACTTGGAAATAAACCAAAAGCTATTTTATTTTACAATACCTGCCTTGGTCTTTCTCTCGGTAAGTCACTGCTTAAAAAACACTTTAAAATGAAAACAAATATATGTTTGATAATGATGGCCCCTATTTAATTCCAAGCCCTTAATTACCATCATTCAGGCTGTATATCTGTGGGCTTTACATTTGTAATATATATTAACGTATTCCTTTATTTAGACAGACCACAACGCAAAAAATAAGAAAAAAATATATATGAAAGTTAAAATGATACTTGTGTACTTCACCCCTATCAGAGTATAAAATATTGTTCTGATTCTTTCCTGCACTTCTAAATGTCTAGAACTGGTGGCTACTGATGGCCAATGTTAAGTATGAACCTATATAATGAAGGAGAAAATAAATTGGCACAAATAGTCTGTCTAAGCCTATGATAGTAGTAATAAGAACAGACCACCTAGTACAATGAAAGAGGCAGTATGTTTCCTGGCAGGAAGAAAAAAAAAATATATAAGTGAAAATACGTGGGGAATTATGTATAAACCAATCCTCATCTATGCACAATTAAATATAAAAATAATGCATATAAATGCTATTAAAAATAAACAAATCACAGTATGCACTTGGGTATGGATATTATGGAATTCCTTGAGAAGGAGATTCCTAAATATATCAATTTTACTATAGCACAAAGCAATGACACAGAAAGGTGAAAGAAAAAAATGGGGGTTGTGCAACTCCCCTCTTACCTACAGCACCTTGCAGAGGGTACCAGATAGGTGTTTTTGCCTTGATGGGCCACTGACTTCATTATCCACCTGTCAATTGCGTTTAAATGTGTATATATACAAAGCCAATTCAATTTAAAAAAAATCATCTAGAGGATAAATAAGCCAAAAGTTCCATCCCAGTGACAGTGACTGTGATTTCATTTGCCAACCGGTTTCACCATAGCATGGCTTCCTCAGGGCATAATTTTTATCTTATTAACCTGGCATTATTTAAAGGAAGAATATAGGCCCATTTCGCTGTTTTTTTCCTTTAATTTTACTTCCTGCCAGTATTTGATTGGTTTGTCTGTGTCATGTGTCCCAGAACAGGAGCATTATGGGCAAAACAATGTGTAAAGGAGAGTGCTCTCCTATTGGCTTACGCCTAAATGTGTTTCAGTCTGGAACACATAGTAAACGGAGCCACATTATCATTTGACTGCTTGAAGCGCTCTAATGTGTTCCAGCTTGAAACGCTGGTCTTAAGATGGCGACCGCTCATACAACATCCGGTTTAAACCGGATGATGCGTTAGTTGCGTTTCAAGCTGGAACGCAAGCTGAAAAGGGGCCATATTAAGCACACTAGAAAAATTTCGTTATCCTGCCTATTAATACATTTGTGACTGTTACAGAGGTATTTAATTGAACAAGCCTGCAATTACAGGGCTGTAGTATAAAACCGTAAACCATAAACCTGAAAGTAGCAGGGCATGATCATGATCAATTAAGCAAGCCAGTAAGTTACAATTTAGAAACAGCCAATAGTAAATGAGATCGTCATCATGACATCAGTAAAACATGGAGTTTAAACTACAATCAATTAGTTTGATCGGACTCACAATCAAGCAATGTAGGAATCAATAAAAATGAATGAAGAAACTGTTCTAGTCCATGTGGGTGGCCTGATATGTATTAACTCCTTGATTCCTGGGATCAATATAACACCGAAATAAAACGTGAAAAACATCATTTTTTATTGCAGATTTTCAAGCTTGAGACTGTTGTGCAATTCATTTTAATGTCATTCATAGCTTTCACAGTATTTTTAAGTACAGTAGTGTGTTTTTATTTGCTTTTACAGTGTTACGAACAGGTGTTTAACCCACTTGCAAAACCTATCTAGTACAGGTAAAAGTTTTTGATACATTTGCCGTTTACGGATTTGAAGGCAATTGCAGGTTTGTTGAATTGTTGTAATTTAAATAAGGAATTTACGTCTTTAGCACTGAAAAAAAAATATTTTGACTTTAGGAAAATTGTCCCATTAGTGCTTAACACTACAAATTGAATATAAGGCAAAAGTGGGAAATTTTATATGTGTAACTTTAATGACAAATAAACAGCGTAGATTAAAAAGAAAAGGGGAACTTAAAAACAAAACCACTAACTGCTGCTGCAAACCTTATTACCACTTTTCAATTGTAGAGTGTGAGATTGTCAGCTAAAGGTAACTTATAGAGGATTATAGGGGCACTTTTTTAACCACAGTCATCCTGGGAATTAAGTAGATACCAAGTTTGCATATAATTTAAATCCAAGTATCCTATATATGCAATAACCACACAATACACTCTATAGCTGGTATATTATGTGTAATAAGACCTATTGTGGTCTATTATCTAGCCCTATAATAAGGTAGTCTGTAGTTCACAACTGGTATATCAAAATGTATTAGTGGGTATACCAATGAGGTACAAAGGTGGAGTATTCTATTGCTTGTCTATACTCTCTACCCGCTCCCATTGGTCCCCACACTTGCTCCACCATAGTCTATTGAATGGTATACAATTGGCAGTGGTTAATGCCCTGTTTCTCCTCTAAATTGCAATACTCAGTATCTCAGCGTCTCCATTAGCTGTGGAGATTCCCGCTTCCTCGTTAGAGCGTGCGTCTCAAACGTGATGGCGTCACGCTACGCCTGCCTGCCTAACATGTTTCTACATCTGAATGTCTTTTTCAAAGGATTAAGGCGTGTACCATTGCTGCTGTCCTTTTATAGGTTCCGGTAGTCTGATCTGGTAACAATTGGGGGCTTCAAACATCAAATGAATAGATAGGACAGACCTAAGTTTTTGACAACTGCAGGGATTTTGAGCCTGTAACTGGCAAATCGATTGTAGGTAGCTAACAGAAGCCAATTAAATATTAGTACCTTTTATAGGCTACATTACTGGCTTCTGTAATTGCAATTTTCACAATTAAATAGGGGCCTATGAGCAATAATTAAGTAGAAAAAAAATTGATGCCTGTGCTGGTCTCTAGAGTTATCCATAATACTTTGGAGAAGGTAAGGTGTGTGAGAGGAGTGTTTATACTTATGCAATAACAAACCTTGCAGTTGTTGTTAGCTGCTGGTATATGAGCATGTGTGGAGGTGCAGTATGTGTCAAATTGTGGAAGATTCAATTATTTAACTAATCCATATTCCTCTACCTCCACCCTCTACTGATCGTCAATAATAAGTATACTCCTCAGGCTTCAAGCTGTCAGGAATTGATGGAACCAGACAGATTAGGACTTTCTATATATAAACAGAGTGTTTAAAAACCTTTTTTTCTCTTGAAATATTTTTTTTTCATTGTTACGCAACTAATAATGTTAAGAGCATATTTGGACCTTTAGTGCAATTAAGAGTGTTGCTTGTTAAAGGCAATTTACAGTATAATAATTTTTTTTAATTTACGATATTAGAAAATATAACTGTAATCACAAATCTTAATATTAAGTGTTTTACAAGTTTTAAGAGCATTTGTCTGACATATCCAAAATTACGTATACTGAAAAAAATAGCTTCTTCAAATAGTTGTTAACTTTATTGAGCTGGTGTTATTGTAAACACTGCCATTGCTCATATTCCCATTAGAAGCACATCCACATATTTGTATTACCCACAATACTGATATTGTGTGTATTGTGAATAATACAAATCTGGAATCCAGGAGCAATTAATGGTGATAGCAGCTCGGGAAAGCTAACATCCTCTCTGTTTGAGCAGTGTAAGACGAGTTGCACAAATGTATTTCAAACATCTCCTACTCAGATGTGTCATCACTGTAGTATGCACTAACAAGTTAAAATAGAGAGTCCATTTAACCGTAAATCTCTATTCTTATCATATTTTTGCCATATGAATGTATCTACGCATGAATCACTTCTGTTATATAATAATACATATGAGTAATATAGTGAGTAACTATTACTATACATTCCTTTTTAGGTCAGGGCCCAATCTTCCTTCTCTACAACTTAATACTGTTAAACAAGTTCATCATGAATATATCTCTAAACCTTCTTAAAAATAAATAAAAATAAACTGTATACAAAAAATAAACATAGTTACACAGTCACATAGTAGCTGAAATAAGACTTTTGGTCCATCAGATGCAACCTTTTTTACATATCCTCTGATCCTTGTAATTAGTTTATTAATTTTTAATTGAGCCAGAGGAAGGCAAACAAGTGAGAACACTGCTACATTTCCAACTGTCTCATAAGAGGTGAAAAAAAATCTCCCTGACCCCTGATACTGGCAATTGGATTACTCAATGGATCAATACTCCTCCTTCTCTAGTTATATGGTATAAAACTGAATGCTATTTTTATCCAAAAATATTTCCAGCCCCTTTTTAAAGTTATCTCTTGAATCTAATGATGCAACCTCATTTGATGTAACTGCCCTTACTGTGCAGAACAATTTTCTTTCTTTAAGGTGGATTCTTTTTTTGTTATAAGTTAATCATATCCCCCTTAGTTAAATTTTGTTAGAAAACCGCAGCTTACTTTTCTGTTCATGTCATTATAATATATAGTCCCATACAGCATATGTAATAGTGGATAATTGTATTCAAAATAAATATCATGAAATCACAGTCAATTATGCTCTCTATGCGAAAAACTTTATGAACCTGTAATGAATGATAAATATTATTAACTATGGATATGAAGCTTCATTCCATGTGGGAACATAGCAGCGAGAAAAGGCTCTCTCGTAACTGTGGGAGCAGTTTTTTCTCTAGCTAGTTAGCCATAATGGCTTATTTCAATAGACCAGAAGATGAGGATCATGGGCTTCAAGCAAGATTTGAGAGGACAGAATTCTTCAATCAGCACAAATAGCCGGCTTAACCATGGCAGATGAATGAGAACCAGGGCACCGTTGATTGTCGCTTGTGAGCATTACAGGATAGGCAGGTATAATATTCCCCCCTTTCAGGTTTTTATTTTTTTTATTTTCATTGTCATATAATTTATTTTATGTACTGTGTTTTTTTTGGTAATTTTTAGTCATAGGGACAATAGCTAGGCCCACCGAAACCACAGGGATCCCACTAGGCTCCCATGGTATACATATGAGTAATATTGGACCCCCATAGTACCTTACACGAGAGAACCAAAAGAAAAATCACTAACGCCCTGGTTCTCAAGATAAGTGGGTAAGTGGGCACTTCCATGTTGCTAGAAGAATCCAACCTCTTATTTCTTGATAGAAGCCATGGTTAGTCTCTTCAACCAGTGAAAATTGGTCTGCACCTAAAAAATCCTGTAATTTTACAAAAACCGTGCCCTTGCTTCAAATGCTAATTGTTATGGATTCCAATTGACTGAAATAAGTGTCAATAAAATTTCAGCTAATCAGTACTGCATATTTTAAATTGTATCTGCCCCTTGTTTGATTGGTTAAGGTGATACAGTAAACTCCCCGTTTTCCAGCACTTACAGGGACTCCCTATTGCCGGATACGTGTTAATCAGGAGTCCCCAAATGTAAGGGTCTAAACAAGCCTTAAACACCCCAAAACCCCTCAAAATGCCTTTTAAAAATGCATTAGCACCTAAACTGGGCCATTTAGGCCCTGGAAAAATAATTATAATATTTTCAATAATTCGTTGAGGGATGCTCCTCCTACAAGAAATTCTTATTATTCCAAACTTTTTTTTTGTATAGAGCAACAGGATTTTTTTTTGGGGGGGGGCATTATGGACCCCTATGGTACTCAAAAGAATACCATGAGGGCCAAGTGGGATCCCTCTAGTTTCAATGGGCCTTGCTGGAGTCCCTGGAGCTCATGATGGGCCTATAGCAGCCTAGGGGTTTAAGGGGAAAATCCTGAGGGTTGCGGCATCCCAGGTTTTTTGGGATTCCCAGGAGTTTCCCCAGGCTTGATGGGTCCCCAGGACCTGGGAGGACTGGGGGAAAACGTGATTTAGATAAGATCTTAGTAATATAGGGCCATATTAAGTTCCAGCATCGTAAGTTCAACGCGCAGCATGTAAGGGCTGCATGCTCGAATTAAGAGTCAGAGACGCTATTTCGTAAATCAGTTCACGGAAGTCAGAGTTATGGGTTCAGATTGAGTCAATGGATAAAGAGATCGTTAGCGTTACGTCACTGAAAAAGGGGAGGGTAGAAGTCCTACATGCTTTAATTACAGATTACGATCGGACCCAAATTCCAGACATGATGCAACATTAGTAAAGCCGTAAATATGATATTCTATTACATGCGAGTTACAGTATATGTATTATCACATTGATTGCAGAAATCGATATAACACAAAATATAAACAGGAAATCAAGTATTTTTCTGGGCCAATTTGCGAGTTTGAGGTTGTTGTGGTATTAATTCTAAGACCTAACATCAATTTACCTTTCAATAAAAATACAGTAGTGAGTTTTTATTTGCATTATAAGTGCTACGCATTGGACTTTACCCCCTTGCGGGTGCTCTCGAGCACATGTTGGCCTTTGGACTCCATTTGCATGTTACGTGCTTGCTCCGAGTGACTGTGTTGCAATTTAATAGCTGAATTGAACAAGTAGCGGTTACGGGCTTGACAGATCAAAGGATTTACGTGTGCGAAGTTCAACGTAGCTTAACACTTAGCCTATTCTCGTCTGTCCTGCGTCTTAACACGCAAGTCCGCTGCGAGCAACATAACTGGGCGAATTTAATATCCGTAACCCGTAAATCTGTAGTTACAGGCTACGTTTTAACACGTAGCCCCAATTTAATAAGGCTGATAACTTTTTAGAAGAGTAAGCCCAAGTAAGATAACCCTTCCCCTCTACTGACAGCAAGTATAAGTCTAGTCCAATATGGAATCCTCTATAATACAAGAGTAACATATGTAGTACAAGAGTCAGCTAAATGTAATATTTTCTTTAAAATGCATTTATGCTCCTGACTTAAATAGCTGCTTATGTTGTTAGTTTTTTACATGCTTGTGAAGTTTTTCTCTAATTGCAGGTTGTCCTTTATGTATAGGACTGTCAATACACAATAGCACATTCAGGAATCTGTTATAAAATCCTAGATTGTCAAATATTCAGGATATTTTTGTTTATACCTTCACACTAGAGAAATTAAGCATTGACAAAAATAGCGAAATACAGTATTAAATAAAATCAAGCTGACTTTTTAAATACATATTTTAGGGACAAATGGGTAATTTTAAAAACATATACTGGTCAAAAGAATGTTGTCTTAGCTGAAATACTTTTCACTCAAGAGTTTTTCCATATTTTTACACAAATTGGGAATGATGCCTAGATTGGAAGATAAAGTACATGATGTGACTATGTAAAATTTATAGCTAGTCCCTATTATGCACTTAAAATAAGCACACTATAATTAATAGTTAAGATAAATGCCTTTTCTTATTTCCTTAAAATATATTTATCTGCTTGTCCTTGAGATCCCTCTTGCCCCGACTGTTGCCAAAATGCTCAGCTGCGACAATACTCTTTGCATTTATTGTTTCTTTTATCTTATGTTGCAGCCAATTAAAACAAGACGCCTGGTAACATTTCAGGATGTGGTGTCCTATACTATAAATATGAAATAAAGTCTATCTGTACCTATTCTATTTAAAGGACAGCTTAATAAGACTCTTACAACTTAGAATAACAAATATGGCGCCATGTCAAATGATATTGGCAACTTTAGACACAAAGGACTTTACTACATTTTATTCCACAGGTTAAGGAAATGGTAGTTCCACATGTTCTATCACACATAAATCAAATCATTGAAACAGCCTCTTTTTGTATGATTAGAGTGGTCAATAGCAGTGTTTCACAACAGACAGTCTAGGGACCAGTGCTTGTCGTCCTTATCTGCTGGTCATCACAGAGAAAGGGACATTGCAGTGGGATAAGAAAAAGGAATGAATTGGATGGAAGACAGTAGTAAATGGATTATTGAAGAACTGCCTTGATAACGGTCTGGATCTTCAAGACATTTTGGATAGTAGCCAGGCCATGACTGGCTCCATAATTGTTAAAAATCACTGGTTTATACTGTATAAAACATACATTGAAGTGAGATTGAAACACAATTGTTTATTTATTTACATGATATTGTGTGGCAGGCGGCCTTGTGACATTATTTTACACTATCAAGCCATGTTTATTATTATTCTTTTGATTTTAAAAATGTACAAACCAAGCACATATAATGTTCTTTGTTGTTCCGTTGTTCAGTCATATCCGACTCACTGTGACCCTATGGACCGCTGCAAACCAGGCACATCTTGTGTCTGGTTGTGCTAGACCATAAGGTTTTATGGCAAAAATATTGGAGTGGGTTGCCAGTTCCTTCTCCAGTGGACCGCGATTTGTCTGACCTCTTTGACAGAAGAAGCTCTTAAATTAAACCAATCAATGAACATGATTATGAATATATTTTGAGAAATTAAATCACCCCACATTGACTTGAGTTTACAGACACATTGCATAATGAAAATAAATTTAGTTTAAAAACTTTGTCTGACTCGGAGCATACTTAAGCAGGAAAAAGAGTTACGCCTAATTCTAAATGAGAAAAAACAATAATTGTGATGCCTCTGCAGGACCCTGGAGAGATCCATGATACATAGATGGAAGTTGTGTATGTGAGAGGTGTATTTAAATTTCTGGAGAGCTATTGTTTCAGTGAATGATGCAAGGGGGATCTACTTCTAGGCCAGCAAGAGGGAATTGGCTTTAAGAATATTCCAGTCTTATCCAATTATGTTTACAATGGCTCTGTTCCCTCCTTTCCTTCCCATCTCATCACTGATACCCTAAACACACACTCTCATGATTCAAAAAGTGAGATTGCCCCAAAAATGCTGTATACATGTATATATGTATTCTGATCATATATATAATTATGGCTCTTACGAATGTTGGTCATGTATGCGATGTCGGTCACGCATTTGCGGCCCTTGCAAAGCGAGGGACGCAGTTGCGGGGCTGTAATAAGAGCCAGATGCGCTCATAGCAGGCCTTGTGATGAGCGCCACAGGCGCTCATCGCGAGGCCTGTGGGACTTAGGCTGCAATGAGCGCCAAAGGCTCTCATTGCGTGGCTCGCAATGTTTCAAGCGCGTAACTCGAAAGACCCCCCCAAAAAATCCAAATAATAAAAAAATAATAATAACACACTCAAACACAGCACAGGGAGAAGGCCAGGAAGCCTATGAGTGAGGATTCAAGCGAATGTGAGCCATATTTGGCATTTTTTGTCGATCAAAATCGGCTAAGCAAGGGAAAAAATGGTGGTCGAAAAAACGTAAAAGTCTCAAACATGATCAAAACAAGGCTGAACAATGCCAGGCACGCGGGACTTTCAAAACCAACGGCAGTCAGCGCACGCCACACAGAGGAGAAAGACACAGGGAAGGAACAGGGGGGAGATGGTGGAAAGAGACACATGGCATTCCCGAGCACAAAAGTTGCACGCTAAGGAGGCCTGCAATGAGCGGTGAAGCCGAAGGCGCTCATCGCGAGGTCCTTAAAGATGGGAGGAGAGGCTCGCAATGAGCACCGAAGTTGCTCAGAGGGGGCAGAAACTTGCATTGTGTGGCAAACAGCATTGCCAGGCTTAAAATGTTATTGCTGTAATTTTTGATGGGCAATTCCATTGTGAAGCACAAAAGTTTTGGGTTGACAAGGCCTGCATTTCGAGGCCCGTACAGTAGACAGGAGAAAAAGCTTGCAATGAAGCGCTCAGAGAGGGGTTTGCGATGAGCGCCAAACGTACCAGCCTTAAAATTTTATTCCTGTAATTTTTGACAGGTAAGTAGCTAGTTAAATGTAAAAGGGTGCAATTTATATTGTATAACACCTGCTATCATTTATGGAAAAGTGTTAAATTATATTATACTCCTTTAGTTTTTAATTTTTATCCATTTGGATAGTTTTCACAAAGCATGAAATGAAAAAGAACAATAGTTTAATATTGCATTGACAATTGAATAGTGAATATTGTCTTCTCCTATTCACATATATGATATTCCCCTCCTCAGTCATGCAGGTTTTCCTTCCAAAAGCTATAATAATAATCAAAAATAAATGTGTAGACATTTCAGTATAATATCTCATATAAAATGCATATGGGCAGAGCCCATGTAGATTTAGAGAGACGACAAAATGATACTCCGAGAACACTCTTCTTCCAGATGTGTCTGTGTCTTATTTCCTTCCGCCCTACATGCTTTTACTTGATGTATTCCATGTAGTTGGAAGATGTCTATAATGTTTATACATACCGTAATGGATTATATTTTCTTATTAAAAAATTAAATATATAATATGACATAGTTCCATTTGAAATTGTGTTTACAGTGTATTCTACCCATATTAACTATACCATAGCAGGTTAAAGAATACTATAATTTATAAACTCATTATTATCATTAAACCTTTAAATACATACGGTTACAGTTGCATATATATGAGTCAGTGGAGATAATTACATTTTGATAAGACTGTGCATTTTCATTAAATTGGACAGGTAACTACCCAAAACAACATGGTTATAATTGTTTAAATAATAAGTAGATCTAATTCACAGAAAGTTATGACAACAGATACAACAGATAACTTTAAAAAGGGGTTGGGTATATTTTTGAATAAAAATGACATACAAGTTTCTGTTGGATAGCTAGAATCAGAGGGATACTGATCCAGTGAATAATATGATTTCCAGTACTTGGAATTAAGAAGGAATTATTTTTCATTTTTATTTTTCCCATTATAACACTATTGGCAAAGTTTCAATATTATTTTGCCTTCATCTGGATCAATTAACAATTCATAAAATTCAAGGACTAGATGAGATCTAAAAAGATTGGACTTGATGAGTCAATATTCTTTGTCAACCTCAGTTACAATATAAGTCTAAATAAAAGAAGATATATAAGCATAATAATTTATAAGTGTATTTAGTAAATCATAATGTAGAAGGGTACTGTCACACACTACTCTAATTATCTGCATACCATGAAATAGCATACTTATGTTACAAACAGCATGCTGAGAGCAGGAGCAATAATATAGTCACAATATTTAATTTCTTATTGCCTCTAACAGACAAGTATTGTATTAAAGGACCCATGAACCCTGGAAAAAATACACTGAAATTACACTGAATCACACTTTGGTCCTCATTTTATTAACGGCCGTAAAATGGCCGCAATGCGATTCCTTGCGGCCATCTTACGGCCCTGTGTAGCGCTACGGCTATGCTGCTATTCAAATGTACAGCGCCGCAAGGAATGCAATCGGCCGCAAGCATTTCCCGCGCACCCGTAAATCATGTTTCAAGGCCGCAAAGTTGGAAAATTGTGAATGCAAACATAAATTCAAGATAGCACTGTAAAGCTCTGTTAAAAGGGGCACATGACATGAGGATTAATAGCAACACCCTCTCAAGGCAGCACATCGCCCAAATCCAATATTTCCGGTTTATTTTCCATCCCAAGTCCCGCGGGCTCGTCGTTGTAAAACCCGTCCGGCTTTGAAGGTTGAAGGCCGCAAACTCAAAGCATCAATGATGCCAATATATATTCAATCAGCACTGCAAAGCACTGTAAATGATGGGGAACACAATGGGGGGACATGAGGATTAATAGCAAAACATTCTCAAGCTTGCGCATCACCAAATTATAATCTTTGATTTTAGGTTTAAAATCTGTCCAAGTCCCACGGGCTTCAATGATCAAGCCCGTAGCTCGTTATTCAAGCCCGTGCGGGCTTGGAGGGTGAATGTCCTCCAAGCCTGTAGCTCGTTATTCAAACCCGTGCGGGCTTGCATGATAGATAGAACACGAAGATTGAACATGAAATTACATTTCTTTATTTGCAGATTTGAGAGTAGGGGAATGTTGAGCTATTAATTCTAAGACCAAACACCACTTTCACTTTTAATAAAAGTACATGATGGCTTTTCTATTTGCTTAATTACTGCTACGATTTGTAAGTAAGCCCTTTGCAAACCGTCGGTCATTTTACCCATTTACGGACTTGACGGAGGCTAATCCCGCAGCGGGTCTGAGGTGCTCCAAGCCCTTTGGACTCTGGACACGGAAATTGAACATGAATTACAATAAAAATGATTTTCAGATTTGAGTGTAGGGGAATGTTGTGCTATGAATTCTAACACCTACAATCACTTTCACGTCTCATCAAAGTACGGGATGGCTTTTTTATGTGCTTAATTGGTGCTCCAATTTCTAAGTAAGAGCGTTGCGGGACCTTTTTGCTGTAAGTAAGCTGCGGCTCGGTTTCAGCTAATTACGGCCATGACGGTATGGTTTGCGTAGCATTTGAATAGCGACCTTGGCTTTCATGTGGCCGCGTAGGATCAAAGGATTTCCCTGCAGCGCGGTCGGCCGCAAATGATAACAGGGCACCATCCGGAAGCCAGCAGGAGCCCTCGGCTGCAAGGGAATAGAATACAAATGTCCTTGCGGCCACGCATCTCCTACGGCCGTTAATAGAATGAGGCCCTTTGTGTTGTACTTGTATAATAAACATTTTAGTGAAGTATATTAAATATTTTGGGATTACTTTATTTTGTTACTCATATTGCTCAGTATTGTTTCTGCCATTTTGCTTTTCACATTCTCCCTCACTGATATTAACTTCTATCTTGTTTAGCTTCTTGCAAGTGTATATGCACAGATGTCACTGGTGGGTGGGGTCATGCACTCAGCTTACAACATGAAAGGAGGAGCTTTTACTGCTCTACCTGGAACTAGGAATCACAAAACAGCATTACATAGATAACTTGAGCATGTGATATAGTTACATCTTTAATACATTTTGCACACATCTAGATGTCTAAACACAATGGTATACTCAGTTGTAAAATATATCTGTGTCAGTCTGGAGCTGGCAGAGAAATAACAGACCCATCACCCATCTCATCTGTTCATTTGATTTAACCAAATAGATTAAGGCTTCTGCATGGCCCAGGAATTCAATTATTACCATATTTTATGCAACATGTACCAGGCTAGGGGAAGTTGTTCTTGATCTCAGATAGCCACCTTGTGTTGGGTTGCACTAACATTTCTAGATTATTCACTTTTCAAAACAGTGTCAATCCAAAAATAAGATGTCAACAATTTGCTTATACAGAAAAGCACTTTGTAAAACTATCATACATGTGTATTTATAACACAAGTTTCTTGCAGCTAACTATAAGTGTTGGTCTTCTAAATGTCTAAACAGAATTAGACATCTTGGAGGAAAGGGAGGAACCTTGGTTAACATAACACGTATATTCACTTCTATTGAAAGGCAACCACTATGAATGTTAAT
Source organism: Discoglossus pictus (assembly GCA_027410445.1). Classification (NCBI taxonomy): domain Eukaryota; kingdom Metazoa; phylum Chordata; class Amphibia; order Anura; family Alytidae; genus Discoglossus; species Discoglossus pictus. The sequence goes on from CM050165.1 coordinate 43,308,514, forward strand.
AGAATTTTAATAGTTGAGCGAGTTTGAGTAGGATAACCCTGCATTTGGGTTACTGTCAGTCTAATATAATAGCCCCCATGAAACATACAAATTCTGCTAAATTTAAGAATTTCTCTAAAGATGCCTTTATGCTCATGGCTTAAATAGCAGTTAATATTACAATATTCAACAATTGGGAGTTTTTCTCCCATACTACAGAGGTATTTCAGCATATACTGGAGATAATAAATGAACAAAAAATATGTTCAATGGTTATTTTTCCATTTTCTAGCTGTTTCAAGGATTGGATAGATTTGCTGAATACATTTTCCAGTCATTTCAACATTTCATACATCTTAATGAGTGCATCAGGTAACATTTTGCACGCATGTGAGAGAACACGCATATATCTTCATAATACCTCATGGTAAATGTCATATTTCAATGCAACTACAATCAACATTTGTACTACAGACGTGTAACCACCAATCTATAAACAGAGAGAATGTCTTAATGATTCTTACATGAAAAAGTATAGCCATCTTACAAAATGTAAGAGAAACTCGAAACTGAGCATAATTAGTATATAAAAAAAACAAACCAGGAAATCTGGCAACCAATCTGCTTTTTTTCAGCAATTTACCTTAATTGCATCATTGCAAATATAATTATTACATCTGGAGTTTCCAATGTAAACACTGTTTGAACTGTTGAATCCAGACATGAAGAATCTGAATGATAGATGGCACTCTGCTATGAGACATGCAGCTCAATAATTACATTCCGAGAAGATTGCTATGTTGTATAACAATCTGGCTTTCCCAACATGCTTCTGTTTTTAAGGCTTATTCTACTGGTATTCAGGAATTTACAAAATGTATTGCGTTCATTTAACTACTGTTGTACAACTAAGATCAACTTTTTGATAAATTATGCAAGATTCTGATTTGTAAAATGAAAGAACTTCAGAATTGCATATGGTACAATGATCCAAACAAGGAAGCAATGAATCTCAGAAAAAACCTAACAAAGGAAGTAGAATTGTGGCTTTGTTGATTATACAATTTATTTATACAGTAGTTATATGGAGAACATATTGTATAAATAGTTGGGTTAGCAATCCATTTCATATACACATTTCTACAAAACATTGAATTACTAGAATCTACCTCATATTCAGATTGCACAAGAGTAGAGCCCTCTTCTCCTCTTACACCAATCTGTATATACAAATGTACTCCTCTGTGTTCTTTACACGGTCTACAAAATGTATGTAGAAATTTTATGCACATGCTAATTGTACCCTTATTAGTCATATGGAATATGCTGGTATTCCACCAATAACATGTAATCATAAATATAATATTAACTAGTAACTTGCCCGTGTTATGTTCATTTGTCTGTTCTGCCTCTCTTTGTGTACCCTCGTTCTCTCTCTCTGCCTCCCTCCCTCTCTCTTTCCCCTCCCTCTCTCACTTTCTATCTATCTAACCCCTCTTTGCCTCCCTCCCTCTCTCTCTCCCCCTCCATCTCTCCCTCTCTCTCCCCATCTCTCTACCCCCTTTCTGCCTCCCTCTCTCTCTCTGCCTCCCTCTGCTTCTCTACCTCCCTCCCTCACTCTCTACCTCCCTCCCTCTCTACCACATCCTGCCCCCTGTTTCTCCCTCTCCTTTCCCTCTCTCTCTCTCTCCCATCCATTCTCTCTCTCCATCTTTCTCTGCTTCCCTCCCTCTCTCTCTCTCGCCTCCCTCACATCTGAATTTGTGAGGCATAGTTATGTATCCATAAAAATGTATCCATAAAAATGGCCTCATTGAATGCATGATGTTAACAGTACGAATTACTTGTGCAAATGTATTTGCTTCCTTCAAAAGCAAGCTTGAGTAGATCCTGAAATAATGAGAAGGGCAACAATTAAATGCTACCGGCCTTCAATGATCTTTATTGAAGACTTGTACCTGCTGCTGGTCACTGGTGGGTTACCAGCTCACTCCACCATACATTTGCGAAAGTTATTGGACACAATTTGAGGCTTAAAACATGTTTGGTATGTTCTCAATTTGCAAATTTGTTTTTACATATTCAATCAATGGTAAATAACAATAAAGGAATAGTAAAAAATAATTCAAGTATATTAACACTATGCTTTCTATACCCTTGTTAAGGATGAAAATTTGGATGATTGGCAATGGTGGTGAGAGAAGCCTTGAGCTATTGCTGGGATTAACAAACTGCTGTACTTGAGTTATAAATTTAAGTAATGGTGATTGGAAGATAGTTTTAATTAGATGGAGAATTGCTGTAGGTCAGTGACTTGGAAAATTTGGTAGTTATATGATTAACAGCATCAAATCATAGGAATTAAACTGAACTACGCATAATTTTTTCGCCTTGCAGTGGATACACTTTCTCCATACCAGTGAATAACCTGCAAAGGGCAGTAAAACATACATACATACTTATATTATATGAGAGGTATATGCAAAATGAGGAGGAACTAAAGCACCTTTTGAGAAGGGTAAACAAATGAGTGCAAAAGCTGACCTGCTCAATGTTAAAAAGATGAAGATCATGGAACTCTCAGTTCCTGGCAAAAAGATGGGGAAGAATTGGAGGCAGTGACAGCGTCCGCATAATTAGAATTATGGTATTCCTAGTGGTAACATATGGACGTGAGAGCTGGACCATAAAGAAGGCTGAGCACTAGAGAATTGACGCTTTCGAATTGTGATCTTGGTGAAAACTGCTTAGAGGTCATTGGACTGCAAGAATATCCAATATATCTGTACTTTAAGAAATTAAAACAATCTGCTCACTGACAATAAATCTAAATGTGAAATTTTTTTATGATGTGAGGTCAAAAAGGAGGAGTTTAAAAGTGTAGAAAGGCTAAAACAGATAACACCTTTTAGGAGAGTCTGGATTAAAGCAACAAATGGTTTGTGGTAAAATAATACCAAAACATTTAATTTTACCTCAAGCAGAGGGTTTTAATGAACGGTAGATAAGTCGTGGGAACTTTACGGGGATTAGGAAGTCCAAAAAATAAATTCACAAAGGTCAGGCATCAGCAATCAAAGTAAAAACAAGGCAAGTACCACAACTGGAAGCAGTACTAGCCATGACAGTCTGTCTTAAATAGAAAAAAATGGTTACAAAATAAGAGACTGCATTGAATGAGGAAATGACACAGAATTGATCAGAACCACTGAGGTACACTCTAGAACTGGATGCCATAAGAACTGTGACAGACGCAGCCAGAAACAAATTAGTGAAAACCTGAATTCAGTACAGACATAATATGACTGATAAACATGAGGCTAAATCTGTGGATAGAGCAAATTCAATTACAACCTCAAAGCAGGTAGTGCTTGAGTAAACATGACCCCAGCATGATCCATTAGGTGCAAAACAATAATTAACCACAGAAAAACAGACCACAGCTTTATTGAAATAACAATTAACTCTTTAGCAATACCAATAATAATAATAAACTCCCCTGCCCTCCCACCACAGAGCTGGCACGGGATACCTCATGTGGCTGCAATCCCCCCAACTTTAGCGCTAAGGCCCCCTTAACCCCCTCCCTAAACTCAAGCATCATGAGCTCCAAAAAACCAGTTTCCTTATAAAGCCCACCATCAGTTTGTTAATCTTCTGGTGGGCTCTGTCTAGTTTCTCCATGCTCTCCTCTTTATCATTTCTGACCAGATTATAGCTATTCCAGGAAATTTTGCCTGCCAATTAACTATATTCCTCTTTATATCTCTTACTAAACGTTTCATGGACACTAAACCAAGATCATTACCTCCTGCATGAATGAGAAGGAAACTAGGATTTCCAAAGTGGTGGGCATAGGTCCCCAACTCACCTGTGCCCATTGTAAGCCACGGATGCCGCATCACCGCACCAGCAGGTCAGACTTATGCACCCCCAGCTGCGAGTTATCATTTGTGACCGTGGCAAACCACAATTGCTTCTTCTGGTCTGAAAAATAAATAGAGAAGGAACTGTTAGGCCGCTGTCAATGGTCTCACAAAGTTTCCCATCTCCCTATTCTTCTGACCACCTCCTCAGGTAAACCAAATGTGATGCCTCTGTTGCCACACCTATCCGAAATGAATGGCCCCCAAAACCAGCTTGATTAAAGCCCAGATGTTGTAGGGATAGTTTTAACAATTTGGCAAATTGAAAACAGGAAAGTGACAGGACATTCTTGTATATTAACAGCATACCTGGATGACGCGGTCGGTGCTGCAGGTAAAGTCTCATACATTCATTGGGGGCAACAATCTGTTCCTACCTTTACCCTCCTGTTCTGTCTTGGAGCTCCTGAGCCATATAACCACCCTGTCACTTTGTAGACAGGTATCCACCAACTGATCTCCCCCAGACCCCTGCATGCAAACCGCAACTAGTTAGATGATCCTGAAAGCCCCAAAGAACGCTAGCGAAAAGGATTTGTAAGGTGTTGTTCATATCTCCATCAAAACAGGTGAAAGGCGCAGCAATAGGGAGAAATAATTTGCCTGCCTCCTATCCTGCCTAAACTCACCTTTTAAACATGCCTTGTACCACCTGCTTAACCACAAACTCCTTGGTCAGGTCCTTTAATCCAGCTAGCTTTAACATGAATGCTAGGGCTGCTACCAGACGACCCAGGGATGCTTTGCAACTACTGTTCTCTTTGCACCCAACAAAAACTACAACAATATGCCCAAGGTCATTTCCTCCAACTCAGATCCTCCGGCCAATGCCACTAAGTCATTGCAGGTGCTAAGGATCGCCATATCAGCCGATCTATCTCTCCTCCCCAAGTTCCTTGTAACCTGGCCTCCTGTGCCAACCGCCTGAACCGCTCCCCGTGAAAGCGAGAATGTGCATCAGCAATCCCATTCTTACAACCTTAAACAAAGGCAAATCAGCACCAAATGTCGAATCAAGCGTACTAAAGGTATGGAAGACGCTGTCATGGTGTTAATTGCCTGTATGACTGCGATGTTGTCTGTAATGAAAACAATTTGTCCAAAATCTTTTACCTATACATGGACTGCCACCACAATCAGGAACAGTTCCAGAAAGGCCATATTCTGGTAAGGCCTGCCACCACCCAAAACTCCGGCCACTTGGTTGAGCACCACCTACCCGCAAAGTAGGCCCCAAAGCCAATGGACCCAGATGCATCCGTGTAGAGCTCCAAGTCAGAGCTAGACCGCTTACACGCATGTTTCAAGGTTTTTCCATTGAACTCTTCAAGAAAAACCAACCACACCCGAACACGGCAATGAAATGATGAGGACGCCCACTGTGGCCAATGATAGTCTTCAGTTGAATATCCTGCTCATGGGTATAATTCTGCACGCAAAATTCAGTTTACCCAGAATGGATTGCAGGCACTGTAGCGTAATCCTTCTGGCTCCCAAAACAGACATCAAGTCCCCCCTCAAGTCAACGACTTTCTCCAAGGGTAAACAACATTCAATGTGGACCAAGTCAATTTGAATACCCAGAAATGTCAATACTGTAGTGGGGCCTTCCAATTTTTCCCGGGTCAATGGAACCCCAAACTGACTGGTCAACCTGGTAAATGTGTCCAAGATAAATGCGCACATATCCTGAACAAAATCATCCAGGTTGTGAGTCATGGTGGAATAGCCAGATTCAGCGCATATCACCCGTTGCAAGAACATGCTGAAAGTTTCAAAATATGCACATGAAATGGAACAACCCATCGGGAGGCATAGATTCACATAGTACATATTATTGAAACTGCAACCCAGAAGCCTATGACTGGCCGGATGAACTGGCAGAAACCTGAACGCCAACTCAATGTCCACTTTGGACAGCTAGGCACCCACTCCCGTTTTCTTGACTACTTCAGGAGCCAAGTCAAATGAGGCATAAGCTAATGAAGAGTAATCTTTGTCTATGCCATCCTTAACTTAGCTGCCCCTAGGATAGGAAAGGTGGTGAATTAAACAAAATGTACCCTCCTCCTCCCAACGGTGATATTATCAAGCCGTATATCGGCGGATGTTCTAACGGCCCTGCCATCCTCCCAAGCTGAACTTTTTGCTTAGCTTTTTCCGACTTACTGACTTAAGGTTGGGCGTCTGCAAACTCGAAGGACCAGACTCGCATAGGATTTTAAAACCCACCCTAAAACCCTCAGCAGTGACGCCGCTCCCTTCCTGCCATAGCATTCTAGCCAAGGTAGCATTTCTGCCAGTGATATTGGAGTCCTGGCCTTTTGGAGGGGACACTAAGGCTCTATTGCCATCTTTTGGCGTAATACATTTTGCCAGTAAATGCTCTCCCCTGCAGTTTGAACACATGTGTTTAAACCAACAGTTAGTGTCCCATTTGCATATCCTTTTGTTGAAGGCATAGCAAATTCTTCTAGCTGATCTTGTTGCCGTGGCAGGTGTTCTGGGCCCACATGGGCTGAGGGGGCATAATTAAGCTCATAGGCACTTTGTTTGGTAAGGGCTGGGTTACTAGGCCCACACCTGTGCCGCCTCACAGCTCAGTATTCTCCCCAGTGGAAGGTGACAGTTGCTGCCGCTCTGGAACCACACCTGTGGTGCCCACCTGACTCCTGCTACCTGTCCCTGAAGGACTGCTAACTTGATGGTCACCTTGCAATGCAGCCCCTGTCTATAGACACAGGCTCATCACTATAAATTAGACGTTTGTCCAATACAAAAGGTTTCAAATTATACTGCAATACTCATTATTAATCTATATATATATATATATATATATATATATATATATACCCTCACATATTGTCATGTAACTGATATGATATACATATTATACTGTATAGATTTCAGGATAACGCCTGTGTCAATATAGTTTCTTAAAATATTACAGTATATAGATTAATTGAGTTCAAGGATCAATTTATTGACAAGTATACGCTGTGTGCAGAAATATAATTTATTGGTATAGCAGTAAATATCAAGGATAAACAATTATAAGTGTTTACACTTTGAGATTTAGTTAGATCACAATATACAATCTACCCGATGTCTATTACAATCCCTTTTGGATGATTGGATATCAATTAGTCTTAACACACTTTATATTTGTTAGATCAATATAGCAATCAATAAGCAGTGTATACAAACGTATCAAATGTGGATTAACAATTTTTTTAATACAATCTATATTTGGTTAGTTCAATATAGGAGTATATAAACAGTGTATATAATCTTATAAAGTTTGGTCAGCAGTCTGTCTATATTTGGTTATATACTCTGAAATATTAGTGCGCTATTTCTCTGGTCACTTTATGTTTTTTGTTTTTAACTTTTTTGTATAGCCCTCTACACAATTTTTTGATTATCTTATGATTTGCAATTTTTTGTACATATGAGGATAATCTTATCCAACATCATCGGGCCCAATTAGAGACTTATAACCTTTTTTGGTGAATGTTATGAACTGTCAATTTTTGACAACACTTTCTTTCTTGTATTAGTGACTTATTTTGTATTATATTTTAGACAATTGACACATTGTACTCTCACTTTCGTCATATATTTTTTCTTATACATTTTTCCTTAGTAGGAATTTTTATTAATTTAACTGTTTTTCACAGCACTAGTTAAACTCTAACAAGAATGGCACGTTTCAATATTAGTTTACTTTAAAATAGTGGGTATAGATATTCATATTAATTTTTCATGATTACCTTTTGAAGATACACTTTGGTTGGTCACTAGGGGCCTCATTCTATTATCGGCCGTAGGAGATGCGGGGCCGCAAGCTATTTGCCTATTCTATTCCCTTCCGGCCGGGGACTCCGGCAGGCTTGCGGCCGGCGCCTTGTTATCCCTTGCGGCCGCACGCTCCGGAGGAAAGCCTTTGATCTTAAACGGCCGGATGTGCAAGCTTGAGAGGGGGTTGCGATTAATCCTCATGTCCCCCATTATGATCACTAGCATTTACAGAGCTTTACAGTGCCGTCTTGAATTTATTTTTGCTTTTAAAGATTTCTGAGCTTACGGCCAGTTGCAAGATATACGGCCGGCCGTAAGGGGATATCCTTGCGGCGCCGTATAATTGAATTGCAAGGTAACGGGAGCCCAGCAAGGAATCGCAGCTTTGCGGACGATTTACGGCCGATAATAGAATGAGGCCCTAGGTGATTAGGCCGATAGGCAAAGGAGTTTAAATGTAGAGAAGTGGCTTCTCTTTTTATACACATTTATATAGTTTTATTAGCAAGCCATAAGTGGCAGCATTAAATGCAATTTTCTTTGTTTCTTTAGTTTAATAATTTAAAATGAATCAATTGTGTGTTAAGCACCTAACTTTATATAGTACATTTTTTATATTTGGTTAGTGCAATACAGAAATTATATGCAGAGTGTATAAACTATCAGCTGTCTATTTGATACAGTATATATAATATTAACAATTAGCAATATAACCTCTTACTCTGTGAAAGCAGTAAAATATGGTATAACAATTTATATGGCAGTTAGACTATATAAATATATATTGAATCATGTTTATATACTCTAGTGACCTATGTAATTTCCTAGTGCTTAACATTAAATAATATAAAGGGGTAAAACTTTAATTAGGGGATATCAATAGTGGCCACCTTAGTTTGACAGGTAAATATAATAAATGGTTGTTGTTGTAACAGCTTGGGCCTAATATAAATATAGTAATAGTATCAATAGTGCCTATGATACATTTATGGAGGCCTCATATGCAAACTATTTGCTAATCATTGGTATGCAACAATACAGTTTTATTGAGGTACTTAGTAAGGAACACACTTGTTTTAAAAATAGTGCACTAATCATGAATGGTTAAAAACATTGAGAAACAAAAAGAAGGAGAAAGGGTGGTACTACTATATATACACTGTACTAAATTGTACAAGGGAGAGAAAATATATATATATCTCTATGGATGCATGTATGTCACTTTTAACATCATTAAACCATAACACAATGTTTGGTTTTACTGTTTAAGTGTAGAAAAAAGAGAGAAAGAAAGCATCACTTATTTCCCTTGTTGGCATAGAATATGCCTAAGTACTTGCGTTTTTGTATGGAGAAAACAACTCTGCTATTGCAGCTCACATAGATTTAAATTGAATGAACCATCCTTCCCCTGCTCCCGACGGTCCGTTTCACCCCTGTATTGCGCTTACTCATCGGCTAGGGAATAGATAAACTTGTGGCCTATTTAAGGCCTAGGCACTTCCGGGTCTCTCCTCCTGGTATGCGTGTCACGTTGGTCACGTGACGCGCATTGACGTCTGACGTCATAGCGTCTATTATATTGGACAAACTTTATTTACAATACAGAGCGCGTTGACGTCATTGCATCCATTGAATTAGAGAAACTTTATTTACAAGACTGGTCATTGCGTCTATTAAATCGGGCGAGCTTTATTTACAAAATGGAATGGACAGCAAAATCTGCATAGCGAATGATATACCCTGACTTATATTATGCATGTATTTGAAAGTGTAAAGTATGGTGTAAATAGAAAAGGCTGTATGCAAGACAGGAAAATTAAATACAGTGAACCACTTAAAACTGTGTAGATGAGTGAAATAAAATAAAGAGTGAAAACAGAGTATGTAATAGTACTAGTAAACTATTATTATTATTATCGTTTATTTGTAACGCGCCAACATATTCCGTAGCGCTATACATAAGTTAAGTTACAGGCAATGACAAGTTAAAGATTCATACATTGCAAAGAGTGTATGGCCCTGTCTTTGAGCTTGGAATCCAGTGTCCATAGCGCTTTCCCTAAAGCACTGCGCAGGATTGAAACTCGCAGACTTACAATCTAAAGGTTAAAGTTTGTATGTGGTACAGTAGGGAGAGAGTAGTGCTGAGCATGTTAGGGAGGAAGGTTATAGGCTTCTTTAAAGAGGTGCGTTTTTATTGATGTTTTGAAGGATTTAAGGCAGGAGGATAGTCTGGTGAAGCGAGGCAAGGAGTTCCAGAGAATAGGGGCAGCACGAGAAAAGTCCTGGAGGCGGGAGTGAGAGGAGGTGACAAGAGTGGTAGAAAGAAGAAGGTCGTTAGCAGAACGAAGAGGGCGTGTGGGGGAGTATTTGGAGATGAGAGCAGAGATGTATGGGGGTGCGCTGTTGTTGAGGGCTTTATAAGTTAGGGTCAAGATTTTAAACTTTATTCTGGAGGCTAAGGGAAGCCAGTGGAGTGATTGACAAAGAGGAGCTGCCGACACTGAACGATGTGTACTGAAGATGAGTCTGGCGGAGGCATTTATTATGGATTGAAGTGGGGAGAGGTGAGTGATGGGCAGGCCAACAAGGAGCGAGTTGTAATAGTCAAGACGAGAAATGATAAGAGAGTGTATTAGAATCTTAGTAGTGTCTTGTGTAAGGTAATGGCGTATTTTGGATATGTTTTTTAGATGGAAAAGACAGGATTTGGTTAGAGACTGTATGTGTGGGATGAAAGAGAGGGCAGGGTCCAGTAGAACCCCGAGACAACGGGCTTGGGAGGTGGGAGTGATGATGGCGTTGTTGACAGAGAGAGAGATGTGAGGAATTGAAGCTGTAGTAGAGGGTGTGAAGATTAAGAGTTCAGTCTTAGACATGTTGAGTTTCAGATGGTGGGTGGACATCCAAGAGGATATACTAGAGAGGCAGTCGGAGACGTGTGCTAGAAGAGAGGGGGATAGATCTGGTGCTGAGAGATAGATTTGGGTGTCGTCTGCATAGAGATGGTACTGGAACCCAAAAGAGTTTATTAGGGTGCCGAGTGAGGATGTGTAGATGGAGAAGAGGAGGGGGCCTAGGACTGATCCTTGGGGTACGCCAATAGACAGGGGGTGAGGAGAAGAAGATGTGCCGGAGAAGGAGACGCTAAATGATCGTTCTTGGAGGTATGATGAGAACCACAAGAGAGCAGTGTCTCGAATGCCGAGGGAGGAGAGAATGTGGAGTAGAATTGAATGGTCAACGGTGTCAAAGGCGGCAGAGAGATCCAGGAGAAGCAAAATAGAAAAGTGGCCTATCGACTTGGCGGTGAGCAGGTCATTGGTGACTTTTATGAGGGCTGTCTCAGTGGAGTGTTGGGGCCGAAAGCCGGATTGGAAAGTGTCCAGAAGAGAGTTAGAGGAGATGAAACTGGTGAGGCGGTTATAGACGAGCCGCTCCAGCAGTTTGGAAGCCAGGGGAAGTAGAGAGATAGGGCGATAGTTAGATGCAATGTCAGAATCGGATGAGGGTTTCTTGAGAGTGGGTGTAATTATGGCATGTTTTAGAGATGATGGAAACGTGCCAGTGTTTAGGGAAAGGTTGAAGATATGTGTGAGAGCTGGGATAAGTGTAGTAGAGAGGGGAGGGATGAGCTGAGATGGAATAGGATCTGAAGGACAGGTAGTGAGGTGAGAGGATGATATTAGGATGGAGACTTCATCTTCTGTTGCAGGGGTAAAGTAGTCCAGAGTGGCTGTGAGAATGGAAGGGGGGTAGATTGGGTGTTGTTGGTTAGTAGAGTTAGTTGAGAGAGTGAAGTGTGTGAGCCACGGTGAGAGGAGAGTTCATTGTGGATAGATTGAATTTTATGTGTAAAATGGTTGGCAAAGTCTTCAGCCGTGAGACAGGAAGGGATGGGGGGAGGTGGTGGGCGAAGGAGAGTATTGAAAGTGGCAAAAAGACGTTTTGGGTTAGAGGACAGAGTTGATATTAGTGATGTAAAGTACTGCTGTTTGGCCAGGTTGAGGGCAGAGGAGTAGGAACGTAGCATAAACTTGTAGTGAAGGAAATCTGCTGCGGAGCGTGATTTCCTCCATAGTCGTTCAGCAGTGCGGGAGCACTTCTGAATGTAACGTGTGTGTGTAGTGTGCCATGGTTGTGGATGAGATTGAGGGCGTCTGCGTGTAGTTATGGGGGCCAGAGTGTCAAGAGTGGAAGAGAGAGTAGAGTTGTAGTGTGTGGTGGCAGTGTCAGGGCAGTTGAGGTTGGTGATAGTGCTGAGAAGAGGTTGGAGCACGGTGGAGAGTTGGGTAGGGTCGAGTTCTAGCAGGTTTCTGTGGGTTATTGTGGCTGGGGTTGAAGAAGAGTGATGGGAGGAAGATGTGTTGAGGTTGAAGGTAAGGAGGTGATGGTCAAATAGAGGGAGAGGGTGGATGACTAGGTTGGAGGTGTGTGTAATATTGGTAAAAATAAGGTCAAGAGAGTGACCAGCATGGTGAGTTGAAGAATCTGTAAGTTGTGAGAGGCCGAGGGAAGAGGTGAGTGGAAGTAGTTTGGCGGCTTCTGAGGAGGTGGGGGTGTCAATGGCAATGTTGAAGTCACCAAGTATCAGTGTGGGAATGTTGGAGGAAAGAAAGTGTGGGAGCCAGGCGGAAAAGTGATCGAGAAATTGAGAGGAAGTACCTGGGGGCGATAGATTACAGCAACACGTAGAGAGATAGGAGAGAAGAGGCGGATAGTATGAGCTTCAAAAGACGAAAATTGGAGGGATGGGACAGGGGGTATGAGGTGGAACGTACAGCGAGAAGAAAGTAATACACCCACACCACCACCTTGTTTGTTCCCAGGTCTAGGTGTGTGACTGAGGTGAAAACCTCCATGCGAGAGTGCTGCAGGGGAGGCAGTATCAGAAGAGGAGAGCCAGGTTTCAGTAAGAGCCAGTAGATTGAGGGAGTTGGTAGTGAAAAGGTCGTGAGTGAAAGTGAGTTTATTGCAGATAGATCGTGCGTTCCAGAGAGCACAGGAGAAAGGAAGAGTGGAAATTTGTGACAAGTGATGGGTATCAAATTTTGTGTTTTTCTGGTGTTTTCTGCCCTTGGAGTAGAGCGTGGCTGAAAGCAGGTAGAAATGAGGGAGGGACCTGGGTTAGGGGATATGTCTCCAGCAGCTAGCAGAAGGAGGAGTGAGAGTGAGAGAATATGGGAGTGGGACTTACAGTGATGTTTCTGCTTATGAGTGTTGGGGAGGGGATGAGATTGTGATTGGAGGAGAGAGAATAGCTCATGGGAGCAGAGAAGAGGAGAGGAAAGCAAGGACGGTTAGATGGTTATAGTATTGGAGGTGTGATACGGATAGGCTGCAAATGATAGTCTGAGAGAGAGGCAGTAGAAGATGAGGAGGAGAAAAAAGTGAGAGAGCATTTCGACACAGTGTGTAGGAGTAGGGAGTAGATGAGATAAAGGTGTGAGAGTAAAAGAAAAATTGTTAGTGACCAAGATGGGAGAGTAGCTGGGTTGTGTGTAATTATATATATATATATATATATATATATATATATATATATATATATATATAAATATATATATATATTTTTTTTTTGTGTGTGTATTAAATTAGTTGAATTATTTGAAGCAGGTGATGCTGAGTGAGCAGGTGTAAGTCAGATGAGTATCTATAAATTGAGACAACACAAGGGTGGGTGGGAGTGGGGCAGGGAGGGAAGGCAGAGAGAGCAGTGTCTGTAGGAAGCCAGGTGAGTGTTTTAAAGATGGATGCTGGAGGCTTGTAGCAGTGTCTGTAGGAAGCCAGGTGAGTGTTTTAAAGATGGATGCTGGAGGCTTGTAGCAGTGTCTGTAGGAAGCCAGGTGAGTGTTTTAAAGATGGATGCTGGAGGCTTGTAGCAGTGTCTGTAGGAAGCCAGGTGAGTGTTTTAAAGATGGATGCTGGAGGCTTGTAGCAGTGTCTGTAGGAAGCCAGGTGAGTGTTTTAAAGATGGATGCTGGAGGCTTGTAGCAGTGTCTGTAGGAAGCCAGGTGAGTGTTTTAAAGATGGATGCTGGAGGCTGGAACAGAGAAGAGACAACTATTAGGTGTCTAAGGTAGTAAATATAGTGTGAATGATGTATGTTGGAGTGAGAATTTATTTGGTCAATTAATAATAAAGATAAACAATCTTAAGTGTATGAGTGTTGAATAGAAAACATAGAATGGGTTCTAAATTATAATAAAGTGAATTGATGAGGATTATTATATATTACTAGATAAGTGCTAGAGCTAATTAGTAAATGTGTAATTGGATACTAGGGGTATTTGTATTGAGAAAACAGTGTATGATAAAGGGGTATATAAATATTAAGGGAAACGACTTTGAAGTGTGAGATGTATATAATTGTGTTTAATAAAAAAGTGTCTGACATTAAAAAGTTAATGAGAAATAAATAATAAAATCACAGCTCAAAAGAAAATAAATAAAAAGTAAATAACCCTATATGTGTCTGGTATATTTCAAATTATCAAATTATCATTATTAGATAATGAAACATCTAGGGTGTTAACCTAGTAAATAGTAAACAAATTGGACCTATAAAATTTACTGTAGTGTAATATGATGTAAGAACAAACTTATAAAAATGCTGAGTATGAGAAGCCCTCATGTATGCCATTTGGATATTATGAATTTAGAGTGAATATGCATTTACTTTCTAACTGTAAAATTTGTTTGTTTAAATCTCCTCCTCTAGGTTTTCTGCAGAGGGGGTCAATCACATAAAATTTAATTGTTGAAAGTTTATTGGCATGTACCATTTGGAAGTGTCGTGAGACGGCAGTGTCCATTTGATATTTGACTGTGTAGGTATGTTCAAGTATACAACGGCGTAATTGCCTTATCGTTTTCCCTACATATAGCTTTGGGCACGGGCAAATAAGAACATAAATCACATGTGTACGTTTACACGTGATGAAATTTCTTAAAGGATATTTGTTAGATGTGATTGGATGTGTAAAGTACTGGCCCGGCTATACATATGGGCAGGCCTTACATGCTCCAAATCTAAATAGACGTCTCGTCGGTTCAAGCCATGTGGTCTTTATCTTGTCCTCCTCTTTTGATTTGAAGAAGCTTCTAACAATATGATCACCTATACTTTTACTTTTCCTATTTGTGATTTGTGGCTCTTGAGGGAGATATCTTTGAAAGTCAGGATCATCCAATATCTGCTTCCAGTCATTACCATATGTCATTATGCATCGTATGGATTTATTTTCCTATTCATCCACGACTTCATTTTCAATTTCTGTACGGCCATATAGAAATGTATTCCTATCGGCTTGAAGGGCACGTTTATAGGCTCTTTTGAGGATCCTATTTGGATATACATAGTATATATAGTAGCACCACCCTTTTCTCCTTCTTTTTGTTTCTCAATGTTTTTAACCATTCGTGATTAGTGCACTATTTTAAGTGTGTTCCTTCCTAAATACCTCAATAAAACTGTTTTGTTGCATACCAATGATTAGCAAATATTTTGCATATGAGGCCTCCATAAATGTATCATAGACACTATTGATGCTATTACTATATTTATATTAGGCCCAAGCTGTTACAACAACAACCATTTATTATATTTACCTGTCAAACTAAGGTGGACACTATTGATAACCCAGAATATTGTGGGACAGTGACACCTTTTGACATTTATTTACAATCTTAGGAATGACACACTTCTACTTTTTTACCTATGGTGTCTCATCCTGGACTGCATTGAATATTCCCTAATGTCCCTATTAAAGTTTTACCCCTTGAATCATGTTGGTTATATTGTATGTGAGATTGCAAGCTAAATAACCTTTGTATTTAGGTATTGGCAAGCTATTATTTGGTTACTGGTCTTACATCAAAATTGATTACATTTAATTTAATTTATCAAATAGGTCAATTCAATCAATAATGACGAAAGACAGTTTTGTTAATTGTGTGATACAAGACTGCATATGTTGAGTATTGCTAATTATGGTTTGATGTATAGGTGTTTTTAATAATTGGTTTTGTAACAGAATTAAATGGTTACATATTGAATAAGTTAATCAGTCTGTTTTAGAACACAGATTTGAACACAGATTGAAATATATTAATTAACATATACAGTCCGGAATGCAGGTGCTAATGAGCCTTGATTCTGTGACCATTACCAAAAGGGTAACAGAAGGATTGTGGTATATTGGGCTAATTTTAATTCTACTACAAATTAAAAAAGTTAAACCAGTTTATACATACCATGTATAGGATTTCAGGATAACACCTGTGTCCTTTTTAGGACCCCTTCTCAAGATAGTCTGAAGTAATCCCTCTTTGTGTTATTGGTTTGTTAGGAAGAGTTGTGGAGATAGAATAGAATTTGGATAGACAGATATAGTAAGATATTTTAGGGAAGATATGAAGGGGACATAGGTTTATGCCCAAGGATGACAGTTAGATTTGGCACAGACAGGACTGTCAGAGAAATTTAAATAGTAAACTATTTCACCGCAACTGTAAGGCACACTATTAGGTCATTGGTGTGACATATTTTCAATGACGTATTGGTACACTATTCTACCTGCATATAATCACAATACAAATCTCATGTCCTATATTTATATAAATTAATTTGATAACAATTCTGCTTTCCAGTGAGCCCTGATGTGTGTACAATATTTTTTTGGTGATACTAGGTTAGAATTACGTGATTTTGCCCAGATATGGGAAAATATATATAATACAGGCATAGACATCACTGGATCTTGTTATATTATTGTAAGTCTGAACTAAGGTGTATATATCGCCTTCGTATTGTTAGGTTTCTACCCTTATGCCTCTTTTGATGGCCTGAACTGATTAACTCACATAGTTAAGGGTTAATTACTTTCCTTAATAAATAGACTCCCTCTGCAGGACTGTGTCGGCTTTTGTTGAAGCAAAACGATCCTTAGGGCCATCATAATAGTGTGAGTAGCGTCCTAGTGACGTCACACACCGATTCAGTGAGGGACAGAGTGGCTGTGCTTAGATCAAGAAATACTAGCCTGCAAAAGATCAGCTTTAGGAATCTGAAACTCTACTACATGATCTGGAAGCGGTTTTATGCTTAATACTATCATATGAGCTCAGTATTGCCCATTTAACCTGGCTGTCCCGCCAGATATCCCTACCACAGGAGTTAGAAGCTGGGAAGCTTTTCTCCCACTCAGTACCTGTTTTACCATATGCCTGACTGAGGAGGATTTGTCTATTATTGGAGGTGATCATTCCATCAATTATACCGGGTGTGACAGTTCACTGTTGCTATAGTGCTATATTCTGAAATCCTGCTCTAGAGAGGATAAATGTACCAATTTTTCTGTGTTTCTTTTGTGTGCAGTACATGAAGGTACTGTAGGGAAAACAGAGGCTTCCACTAGCAAACGTCACTTGAAAGGTGTATATTTTTGCCTAAGATGGGAGGAGGTGATTTATAACTGTTCTATTAGGATTGCAAGTATATATACTTGTGCATTTATGTTTAAATACGGACTGAGTGCAGGTGCTTTAGGAAACCTCCTTATCCATGCACATTGTACAATAGTTTACATACACAGTAGTCTGGGTGATCCCTTAGAAGACCTTATTGATCTCCTCTGGTATAATCAGTAATACTCCTGTTGCACTATTCCACCTGCAGGTGGACGAAGGGGGTTTCCATAGGATAGCTACTTTTAATTTAAGTTTTATTCATCGTTATTTGCCATAATATTAATAAAGATTATTGTTATTGGTCTTTATAGTGTACAATACTATAGGGACTATAAGTGTTTTCATTAATTTTACTGCATAATTACATTGGTGTCTAAGACACTTATATGATCCCTAATATAGGTATCATATTACTGTGGTGAATAAAACACTACACTGTTCGATAAGCCAGAAAAGACTAGCCAGAAAATAGTACAGAAGAAAAGACTCCAGGAAAAAGCAGGAAAACCAGGAAGAGACAGCAAAGACCCTGCACCTTCTCTCTCTCCTTCAGATAACTATTTCTTCCTCATCGTCACAAGGTTGGTTTGCACCAATCACAAATAGTTACTGGCCTTTTGCATGTATATGTCTAAATTAGAATGTGTTGATAAATATGTTGTGTATATCTGGTTCTATATGCTGGAGAGCACTCTAGCGCTGTGAATTAAAAATGGATTATTAGGGAGTATATATTGTCACGACCCACTCTCTGGCTGGGGTCTGCTGACCGGATTTGGGTTACTCTGGACCTTGGAGTAGCTTTGAGTACAGGAACATCATGTCTCAGCCCTTGGTTTAGACTGAGCAATATTGACAGTAAGTCTGACGAATCTTACTGCAAGCATATGTCCCCGGGTAAATAATACATCTACACACCACGTCTTGATGAAAATTATGAACACGTTTTATTTTGGAACAACATATTTAAAACATTTCACATACACACAGTGGAGGGAGTGGATCAACCTTTCCCCTTTCTCTGGCCAATAGGGTAACCTCCAGGGTAACCTAATTACCTCTGTCCAATGTAAAAGAGGTAGGCTATGGGAACCACCAGACCCCTCCCATGGGCCATCCCCAGGCGTGGCCACCAAGTTCATTCTGACCCAGACTCTCCCCGTGGAAACTTCCTGTTTGAACTCCTAGGCCCCCCCATTGTTATCTAGGTGCCTGGCTGTCTGGCAAATCTCTTTGTTTATACTAAGGACCATATGGCCAACTCCTGACTGAGAGTTTATACAATGGGGAATGGTTAACTAAATACAATCAATCCCTAATACAATATACAACATAATACAGTACTAACATATAATCACCACACCCAAACCTTTTGTTCTTCCACATGGCAACAGTATGTGGAAGATAACCCAGCCCAAAATGGCCACTGCTGCCAGTCACAAAATGGCCCCAGCATAGTTCACACCAAATCCAATATGGCCCCTGGGTGATTCATGACATATATGACCTCTGTTCTAATTATGTTAGCCAACATTTTTGGTCAATAGACTACACCATTGTGCGCTAATCTTAACACCTGCTCAATAATGTTTATGGAGAACAATGTAGTAGTGAGAAGAGGTGCGTATGCCTCAGAACACGCTATCTTGAGACCTTCACAATGTTTCATCTAAGGAGTCTTTCTTACCCATGTGAAAATATTTACGACTTGGCATAGTCAAGTCTTAACTTGATTTGTGTAATAGACTCATAAATGTAATTTGTACAAAGGAAAATTATTTAACCCCTCACATGTTAAAAAGGAATACTATAAGTGTTTGTTTATACAGTGGTAGTAACAGGACCCATGGACAACCATATAATGTTAATAATAGATGGGTGTGGTATTCTTTTTACCCTCAAAACCCACAACAATATATATCAATGTAATTTATTCAGTGGGGACTGATGTGTTTGTCAGTCACTGACAAATGATCTTTATTTTTTTTATATATACAGTGGAACCTATATATTCATTATTAATCTGTTTTTGAGGGACGGACGAATACAGAATCGGACTAATATAGAATTTTTGTGACTAATATTGGATATTTTGTGAGAAATATAACATTTTTCATAGCAAATATTGGATTTTTGGATGAATAACTGATCAGATTTTTTGCTGAAAAAAATTTGACGAATGTTGGATTTGACGAATATAGGGGCTAACGAATATAGAGGTTCCACAATATATTCCTAGTTCTTTGCTAATGTTTTTTTATCTTTTCTTCTAAAAAGCATTTTTTTTACGTAGAATGGGATTTGCACTTTGCTTTATTCCTTTCCATCATCCTTTCTTAACTCTTTAAGTGTCAGGGCGTCAAAAACGTTTTCAAACACTACAAAAGATGAGGTTAAAAGAAAAGTCCTATACATACACACAATTCGTAAGATCTCAGCAGATCTGGATGAGAACTTTAGAAAATGGGCATCATGCTGGGATATTCAGACCCTGAACATTGGCTGTTATTAATAGAAAATTAATTTAGGATTTAATTGATCTAGAATAGAGAGATTTCCTGATATTTATTAGAGAATGTTTCATTATGTTCCCCTAACTGTACAACCCCCCCCCCCCCCCCCACACACACACACTTTTTGGGGGGATTTTTTTTTGTCTTGTTTTTTGTTTTGTTTGCTTTTTGTCTTGTTTCTTTTGTATGTACAAGATATACAGCCACATTAAATTCCAAGTCCGTAGCGGCAACGGGAGACCATTGAAATCTGTCCGAGTTACAGAACTATAAAATTAGACCATGGCAAAAGTTACGGGCAACACATATAAATACTGATTTTACATAATTCACACACATAGATTAATACATACAAATAGCTATACGTAGCGGTAGGCCACAGCAGCTCTACACGTAAATGTGCTGCAATCCATAGGGTTACAGAGAATTGGACATGACTGAAGGACTGAACAACAAATAATAAAATGTTCCCCTGGTACTGGATAAATGTGATGTGGCGGTGTAATTTAGCCAATATTTGTTTTGCCAAATGTAAATGTGATGAGCGAGATGTATATGCAATTATATTTCGATTTTAGGGTCCACAATAGAGCCTCTGTGAGTGAGAAATGGTTAATGTGGCATGCGTTTCATGTTTTTGTGTTGCTATTTAATCAGGTAGTGTGTCTTTAATTGCTTTGTGCATGTTGCAACATATGATAAAACATTTTTTTTTTTGCATTGTTTTTATTGGGGGGATTATTGTGCAACTAATTGTAATGCATTTCCATGCTTTCCCTATATTTTAAAGTGTACTGGTGTGTTTATATTGTCCTTTACAGTATTTAAAGCTGTCTGTAAACCCTTTGCGGGTCCTATTTGGAGGCCGGAATGTTTTTGCCTTCATTTGAAGGTTATGGGCTTGAACCCCATGGCGTCTTTGGAAATCCGTTGCAATTTTATAGCAAAATTGGAACGTAGCAGTTACGGGCTTGACAGAACATAGGATGTTCGGCCTTAAAGTTCCACGTTCCCCATCCCGTTGGCTTTTTTCGCCCTTAAGCTGCAAGACGTTTGCTGGTAGCTTTAAGAGGCCAAGTCTTGCCGGTTACAGTTTTACACGTTCACAGAATTTAATGTGGCTGATGGTATTGTCTGAGATGTTTAACTGACTTTTAGACAAACTTAATGTAAAGAGCAAGTTTGGATGTGGAAGGACACAGTTTGTTTTTTATATATAATACACATATTTATCGTTGAATTGCTTATTTTTAAAATTTAAAAAACAAGAAAAAGATACAAGGAGATGATTGTCATACTGTTCTAACTATGCAACACAAATGTTGTTTATATGTATTTCTCTCGTGTATCAATAAGAATATTAATAAAAAATAAAACTATTTCATACACTAGAAACCAGCCACTTTTTCAACAATTCTATTATGGATTTATTGGGCATGTATACAAATATGTAATCACATATTATAATTGTCGAACTAAGAGATGTCGTCACGCTTTGTGCGTTGCATATGACTTAGGCGATGAGCACCAAAGGCGCTTACGCTTGCGAGCCTGGCATAGCGAGGCGAGCCGTTAACTCTGAGCACTTAGGCGAGCCTTGCGTAGCGAGGAGAGCCGTTAAGGCAGTAAAACTCGCAGCACAGCACTTAGGCGATGAGCGCCTTCTAGCCTCACATAGCGAGGTGAGCCGTTAAGGCACTACAAGGACGCCGTTAAGCCACTACAGAAAAATGGCGCCCCCAATAAATGCAAATGCGGTTATACGACCCTGGATGGTGCAAAACCCTGCCAAAAGTGTACCACTCTAACACAGGAACGTACGAGGTACAAAATACACTACTGCAAAGGACGGCAAATGCTCGCGAACCGCATAGCACATAGACAAACGATGCTATTTTACAAACCTAACTTGCAACTAATAACATTACACATCTAATGTAGCGCTTTAAACAAATAAACCAACGGTTTGCCCTCGCGCACGCAGCCTATTTCTAATACACAGTTGCCACATTCATAACGCTATCTCCTCAGGCCAGCAACAGTACAACTGGACATTATATGCTGCAGGACAATACAAATTTAATGTTACCTCGTCAGGCTATTGATTGCTGGATATATATAGGTAAAGTATATTAGGTAAAGTATATAGGTAAAGTATATTAATTCATGAAGTAACTAATTAATTGATTAGTTTTTACAAAAATATAGACATATGTATCTGTCTTTTGTGATGAGTGCCCAAGGTGCTCAGAGGAGCAAAAGTACACCAGAGGAGAGGCTCGCAATGAGCGCCGAAGGTCCTCACACAACAAAAAGCTTGACATTGTGTGGCAAACAACATTGCCATGGCTTCAAATTTTTTTTTGCTCCGTCATTTTTGACGGGCAAGTCGCTAGTATAATATAATATACATATAGAATTTTAAAATGTAGATCTATAACAAAACCAAATCATGCAAGTGAAAGATATAGGCATAAGCTGTAATCATTTCTCCATTTGTATATCCTATACATTAACAGATGAAACTATGCCATACATAAAAATAACTATATAAAACCATATGGAGCCAGATGTTTAAAGTATAAATAAAATGTGGATACTTGATCACATCAGATGGCAGAAATGTATATTGCATCAAAATATGCTTTAAATGGAGTATGTATATACCAGGGGGGACAAGATCGGTTCTGGGTCACACACACAGGCCTGGTGTGACAATCCAGGGGTACAGGTTAACTACCCACAAGGACTGTTGGGTTCTTGGAAAACTCAACACCAGCTTCTGTCAGAGACTCTTCATCAGAAATCAGCACTTCCAGGAGTCTCAGTTACCTTCCTGTGATAGTGACCAGTACAACTGATTTATTTTTGAAAAGTCAACAATACTTATATGGTTAGATGCATGGGTATATACAGCACAACAATGACAGGAAGTGGCAGACAAATACAAGGGATGGACTCCACATGGGGACTAACAGTCTGGCCCTTGTAAACAATAGGCCAACCTCCTAATGCACATAATGCCATCTCCAGCTGTCTAGAGATGTAATTAGCTTATCTGGCAATCAATGGTCCAAAACAGATTCCAAAGCAATCACTGGTTCCTGTCTGTCTAAATGTTTCATGACTATATAGTTACAATTTAAACATAACACAGAACACTGTAATATAACATGGGGAATTATATTACAGGATAAGGCAGAGACATATGCCATAATATAAAGCATGGTGGTACACTATGGCCCTATGTTGTGATTCCCCTACCCATTTTCCAATGGGGCGGTATGTCCTCTATGGTAGCTCAATGCACCAGGATCCAGGCCCTGGAAAGGGGTCTGTTACATCTGGATTTCAGGATATCCCTGCTGCGTACAGGCAAAACTATTGCTTCTTACGTCATCGTGATTGACTCACCTGTGCACAGAAAATAAATCATCAAATCGAGGCCTGTATGTGGCCTTCCAGGATCAAAATTGCTGACCCCTGATCTAAACCATTATTATTGTTCCTCTATATATTATTGCAGCAAAAATAAACAAATGCAAAGAAAACCTGAATGTTCATGTCCCTAGTCTAGATTGAAATCAATGGACCATTGAACTGATTTGAAAATTATGCCATTTATTTTCAATGGACAATATTCCAACTTCATTTGGTATATACATGGATGCCTATGTTCATATAGATATGCTGGCCACCAGAGTACCATAGCACAGTAAAGGATTTATTAATTCTTAAATAAATGAAACATTAGTTTACAAATTGTGCATTTGCCTAAGAAATGTCCAAGAAAAAAATCTTGCACACTTTAAAACTTGGCAAGAAAAAATGCTATCAATCATTAGATGTTCTTTATGGATTTCTGGATTTTTGGCTTACTTTATTTCACATCTGGATTATTACACTGAAACAGTGTTGTGGTACCTTACTCATTTTATTAAACATTTTCAAAATAATTTAAATACAGTAACTTATTTTATAGTTCTAAATTGTAAAACAATATCCTTAAGGTAAAATAGCTCCAGTAGAAAAATACCTAATTTCTGCATGAGGCAGAGTGTACAAAAAATTGTTTACATAAATCGTTTAAATTGTTCTACAAAGAAATACATCATAATCTTAATATGTCTATAACCTTGAAGGAGAGAAGAGAGAGAGAGAGAGATGACATGACAACAACCTTCAGAGAGGAAACAAATAGGAATATGAGAACAAGACTTTATGCATTAAAGTCAGATAGTAGAATATTTATGGATGATGTAAGTACTACTTTACAGAAAGTGTGGAAGGTGGAACAGCCATCTCAAATACAGTAAAGAAATGTAAGCTTGTTTAGGATATGCATAACAATATCTTAAGTATTTATTAAGACAAGCTTTGTAAGTAGATTGCATGGGTTGTCTAGAGAGTATTAGTTTCATTTTATGTATAGTTGTGAGTAATATAATATAGTAGCCAAGATTAAAAACACACTATTATTCCACCAGGTTCAACCTGTTTAGATCTGCTCAGTTCCTTGTATTATCTGAAATATGAAATGATTGAAAATTATATATTTATATGTACTAAATAGGTTATGGTGGTTAGAAAGGTGAAAAAATATATTTGTGTTAGGTTCCCTCTCCCCTGAGTAGTTTGAGGTGTGGCCGGAGAAGCTATACCGTATAGAGGCCTGCTAAGAGGGTCAAGAGCCGAGTAGAAGCAAGAAGTGTGTGTGTGTGGGGTGTGTGGGGGGGGGGGGGATGACAAGCATGAGCATCTGCAAAGACAGGTAAGAGGAGGAGGCTTATAAAGGATGTTGGAGGGTGAACCACCCATAATTCCAGATAACCAATTTGCCTGGACATTTTTGTTTTGTCCCCCAGCCCCCAAGTAGCTTGAGGTGTGGCCAAAGTAGCTACATCTGTAGAGTCCTTCATCTCCCAATGGCTTTAATGATGTGAGCTGGAATGTTGTTTTTGAAGGCTAAGGAGGCAGCACCAATACGGAAGAAGGGGCCAGAGTAAAGAAGAGGGTTGAGCCAGAGAAGTGACAAAGTGAGGTGGATGTAATGAATAAAAGTAGGGGTAGAGAGTGGTTGGATGAAAATACATAGGAAAGGATTAGATGCGCTTTTGTGGGAGATAGAGGCAGAGAGGGTGCGGAGAGTGGAAACGAGGCAAGTAGTGCAGAGGTTAGGAAAGTGGGAAATGGTGACAAGAGAAAGACTAGTGGAGTGGAGGCAAAGTGAGAAAGAATTAGAAGTAAAAGAGACATTTATGATGGTGAGATATCTAAAATGAGTAGAAGATATAGTACATTTGCTTGGGTGAAGAAAATCAAAAAAAAGAAAGAGTGCAGTGGATCTAATAGTAATGGACGTAGAAGGCCCAAAAGGATTAGTGAGGAAAAAAGTGCATATGCACTTAAATAGATCACCAGTAATTGGAAGTCTGGATGGAGGAGACCTTTTGGTGAGGCCTTTCAGGAATAATTTGGTTGGGGTAGCAGAAATGAAGGAGAGGTCAGAAAGCTGTGTTCAAGCTAAGTGGAAATGAATGCAGGGAAGGTAAGTGCAAATAGTGGTTTAGTGAAGGTGGAGATAGGTATGGCAAAGTAAAGCAAAAAGCGAGAAATATCTGTAAGGTTATGGCGATGTAATGTGGTGATAGGAAAGGAATAAGCTGAAAAGGTCCCAGGCACATTTATAGATCTGTCTCGTGGAAGGAGCCAGGGCTTGCGTCATGGTATCTTCTACTTGAGTCAGGAGAGTGTTTAGGTAGGCAGAATGTAGGCAGGAAGTCTGCTGGTTCCAGAAGGTTATAATGGGGTTGTATCGAGGTCCTAAGGATCGAATAAAGTGGGTGAGGAATGTCTAATACCAGTTTGGAATGGAGGTTGAAGTTGTGAATCAAGGAGAGTAAAGCGAGATCCCTGAGGAGGGACATTGAGATAGGGTCAGTAGCTTTGAGATGTTTGAGAATGTTGAGGGCGGAGAGACTAACGGTGGAGACGATGATTGGGCTATTACTTCAGGCCTTTGCGGCTGTGAGTTTGTTTAGTGGCAGCCTGGAATCCATGATGGAGAGTGGGGCCTAGATTCTTTTCGCCTGCATATGGATGGCATTCTTGAGAATGGAGGGATCAGATCGGGAGCAATGATGGTAGAGGAAGATCCAACAAAGAGCTTCTGCAAAGATTTAGAAAATTGTTATGCTGCTTCTCGGTCCAAAGGTAAGCCTGCAGGCGAAGTAATAGAGTCCATGACAACGGACTCCATGTAAGTGCCAGAGGTCAGGATGTATGGGAGTTGTTTAAAGGTGTGCTGTATGTGAGCCTTGGACACCCAAGACTTAGGTCCCATTTGGAGGATAGATGCTATGGCATTGTCAACTTTGACATATTGGAGCGAGTACTTGTGGGCATTAATAAGTGAATTAATACGAGGTATAGCGAGTCAGTGTGGGGCGGAGAGATTGATGACTAATCGTTTCTTCAAGGAGTATTCATAGGTGGCTCTTCCCAGAGGGTTAATACACCAAACAGGAAAGGGAGGAAAGGTAAATAAGCCCATGATATATCCTTTCTAGAGCTTGTTTGCTAGGAGACTACCCCAGGTTCCTGTACTGAAGGTTGAGGATTATCACATTTATAGGAAATCTGAGGTAATGCTAACACCCCTGTGTGGAAGCCATGGAGCAAACCGGTAGTGAGGAAGGTCTTAAGATCGTGTGAAGGATGGTGATAGAGAAGGTGAAGAAAAGCCAGAATGTTAAGAGCTAATTGTCATTTATTTTGAGAGAGAGAAGGGCAGATAATTTTTGCATGGGTTTTGTGGCAGATTGAGCAAACGTGTAAATGTCTACATCCGCTGAAGTTGCAGCCTTGTGCATTAAAATTATTACAAAGGGCTGCAGCTCCAATGTAGTGTACAGGACGTCCTAATCGGTCTATGGAAGGGTATGAAGAGGAAGTGAAAGGCGAAGGCTCTAGTAGTGTCACAGTTGGTGTTGGATTAGGAAGAAGTGATCGTGGTTCTAAATCAAAGGTTAGGTGCATGTGGTCATTGACAATTCTGAAGGCTCGTACGAATTTGCTGTAAGTTTACTTTAGAGACGTGAATCCTTAGAGCATATGATGACAGATATGTCTCCTTGTGATATGGTCCGCCAGTAGGGAGTGTCAGTAGATGGTATGAGGAGGGATACGAGATTAACCTCTCTGCCTTAAAAAAATTCCCTCCCGAGATGATCAGGTATGAAGTGTGAGGGAATGATTACAGGAGGACTTGGGGGTATCTCACCTCGGTCTGCTGGTGGAGTGGAGATTGGAAGAATCACCATGGATGGAGCTGGATTTTCTAAACGAATAACAGGATTTTGGAGAGAATTTGCTGAAATGGCTCCTTTGGCTATCATATGTTGGAGCTTAGTAAATTGATAGTGGATAGTGGTGCCATGAGTCTGTGGATGATCTGTGTCTTGGAGCAGGGGGTAGAACTCCATCTTCCTAGCTGAGGCTGGATAAGGAAGCGGGTGGTAAGCTCCTGCATCAAACTCTAAATCATCCATTGCCTTGGGGAAGCTCCATGAGGTGGAGTGGATGGAGCGTATGCTGGCAAAGACACAGCCACGGAGGGGATGCTCTCTACATCAGAATGTAGTTGATCAGCCATGACAGGTCCTGAAAAGGTAGAAATAATGAGAAATGGCGGTATATGATGGAATGAATACGGAATGGATAAAATACTTGACAATCGATTTCTCGTGAAGTGATCGAGATTCCTAGTTGGGAAGTCGAATGTAATGACGAGTGACTATTAGGCGTGACTAAATTATGTAAGGGTGAGATAATGTTAGGAGACATTGTCTTTTACAGTGTTGAGACATTGTCTTTTACAGTGTTTAGAAATTGTCTGTGAACCCTTTGGGGTCCTTTTTGGAGTTCGTAATATTTTTGACTCCATTTTCAGGTTACGGGCTTGAAAGCCAGGGCGTCTTTTAGCAATTTAATGGCAATTTTTTAACGTAACAGTTACAGGCTTGACAGGTTAAACGTTTTGCGGCAACAGAGTTCAGATTTCGACAGCCCATAGGGTTTTTCCGCATGTAACCCGCAGGTCATTTCCAGGTAGCTTTAAGAGGTCAATTTAATAGCCGTAAGTCTTGCGGGCTCCATTACAGGCTACGGTTCTACACGTTTTAATAAAAAAAAATGTAATGGGGCTGTGGGTCTGGTTTAATTTAAAAAAATTGAATATCAGATAGAATTTTGCAAATAATACAGCATAAATTAAAAACTTTTGAAAAATCCAGAAGAGTATTGAAAGAATGTATCTTCTTGGTCACAATCTCTAAATCTTTTTTTAGAGGTAGATGAAAACTTTTTATTTAATTAAAACGGAACCATGTATGCTCTATATAAGTATTTTAATGAAGTTTCTGTTAAATAAATATATTTACTACTCTTACAAGATTTTAAAAAAATGCCCATTCATCAGTTGCTATAGTTTTTCTCAAATCTTTTCGCCATGTAATTAAAAATTAAATTTTTCTTCTGGTATTAAATGAGCTCTATTACAATAAATAATTGAAATAATGCCTTTTTTATAAGAGGACAAAATATTTTTTCTTCAAATTGTGTTAAAGGAGATATTAGATTGAAAAGATAAAAAAATATATAGTTTGTAAAAATGTCCTTATTGGGCATTTAAAAAGAAGTTTGTAAATAACCACAATCTATTCTATTTCTCATTTAGTAAGTGGGTGAGTGCAGTATAATAACTGTATTTCTCGGAGTTCTGCACATGAAACTTCTTTTAGGCGTTCAAATATGAACATAAATGTACTATTTGTTTACTATACATACCTTTTTCAGTGACATAACTCTAACGATCTCTTTTCCCATTGGCTCCATCTGAACCTGTAACTACGAGATTGCTTAATTTTTTCGTTTGAGCACACACATCCGATGGGCGCAAACTGGTTTTACGAAATAGCGTCTCTCACTCGTAGCCCTTTCTAATTTAATAGCAACATAACTCGGCCATATTTGAAGCACGCAGCCCTTACGTGCTACATGTTGGACTTACGAGGCTGGATTTAATGTGGCCCATTATCAGGAGATTTACTCAATGGGATAAATCCGACCTGATCTTTATGAATTAAGGAAGGTATAAAAGTATTGATTCTATTAGCAAGTATCTTTGTAACTAATTTTAAATCAATATTAAGTAATGAAATAGGGCAAACATTTTTACAATATAAAGTATCACATTATTAGTTTCTAGTATAACAAAATAGGAGAGACAATGCATTTCTTTATTTGTATTGAAATTTTACTTTCTGCTTACATTATATTAAAATACAAGGGCCCCTATGAAATTTGCAGCAGTTACAGAGCTATTAAATTGAACAAGCCTGCAACTACTTGGCCGAAAGCCAAAACCATAAACCATGTAACCCTAAATAGCATTTTAGGGCATGAGCGTGATAAAGTAAGCAAGGCCGTAACTACCGATTTAGAGTCAGCCAAAAGTAAATGAGACCGTCATCATGACGCCAGTAAAACATGGAGGGTAAACATCTGTCAGTTAGTGTTTTGACGTCCAATATGCGATCAGGCTCTCAATCTAGCGATTTAAAAATCAATAAAAATGAATGAAGAAACTGTTATAGTTCATGTGGTGGCCTGATATGTATTAATTCTTGATTCCCGAGATTGATATAACACGGAAATTACATTTCAAAGAATTTATTTTTTGCAGATTTGCGAGCTTGAGACTGTTGTGCCATTAAATGTAATGTATTAAATCACTTTCCCAAAATGTTAAGGTACAGTATTGAGTTTTTATTTGCTTTTACAGTGTTACGAACAGGTGTTTAACCCCTTGCGAGTCCTCTCTAGTACTCGTAGGATTTTTGGCTACATTTGCCATTTGTTGGTGTTATAGCAATTGCAGGCTTGAGGAATTGTAGCAATTTAATAGTGTTTGGCAATTTTAGTGATTGTGGGCTTGACAGATCAAAGCTTTAGCTGGGTCGGAGTTACAATTTTGACAATCCCAGTTGATTTTCAGTCTGTAACCTGCGGATCGATTGCGGGTAGCTAAAAGAGAAATTTAATAGCAGTAACATTTGAGGGCTAAATTGCGGGCTACAGTAACTACAATTTGGACAATTTAATAAGGACCAAGGTATGGATAGTGTGCTAAATTCAAAAAATATATATATTTTTAAATTTATGTTAAAATTAATTGCTTAAATAAGAGCTCGACAGAAATAAGTACTTTGTAATAAAAAGCAAAGCAACTTTCTCATGAAGTTCCCTGTTGCTTGCCGAGTTAATTATAGTAAAATATAATATAATACAAAAGAAGAAATCTTAGCAACTACAGTAAGTGGTCCTACAACCAATAAATGTGCTTTAGTGTATCTGGGCCATGGGCATATATCATGTTCTTTACTGGTTGAAAAGGGCACTTTTTTGCCTCTCTCCCTAGAATTTCCTATGGAAATGGGCGTGCTTCTGCAATCCTTCTGTATTCATTGCTTTTAGTTTGGATTTGGCTCATGATTAGATTTTTCTTTCACTGTTGCTTATATCAATGGAATAATAGACAATGAATGAGGCAAAAGAAAAGTGGCAATAACTACACTCTCCATCCAGTTCATCATAATGATCATGCCTTTACAAAGAATGACAATCGTATTTTTCATTGTTCCTGGAAACCAGTGTAAAGCCATACTGTAAGGAGTAATTAATTGGTACAAGTTGGATTTACACAAATATATTTTCCACATGTTGTATTTGTACAGAAGTAGCAGCTTTATCTGTCTTTACTTTCAGAAGATGCCAGGGTGTCATACCATATCAACCAGCATTGCATGGATAAAAAAACACAGGTAATCATTAAGCCAATTCTGAAGGACAGCAACTGCAAGCATATTATAGCTCTCACAGATATTTCTTTCACTCATTTCCAGCACTATTCAAAAATAGAACAAGAATGAATGTAGCATATATTAATTACTAGAATATTGCCCGTCAAAACATTAAGGCAATGAAATTGTAAGTGAGCTAATGCTGTTTGGTGTATGTTAATCACATAAATATTACATTAATACATTAAAATACTTTACATATTTTGAAGTAATATATGCAGGAAGCATGTGTGTTTTGAGTGCTGTGCAGCTGCTGTGTAAGTGTCATGAATGTGTGTAGTGTAATAGTGTGTGTGCGCGAGGCAAAGCCGTTAGGGTAGCTGTGTACTTCTGGATTGTATAAGTTAGTGTTCTAAAATGCGCCTAATGTGTGGTATGCATGTGGCTGATTTAGCGTCCTTCGTTCCGGATGTCGTCCGACTTTTTCGGAATATTCGTAGCTGTTTGGTAGTGTTTTGCGTGTTTAGGGTCCTTTAGCCTCGTTTTCATTTTGTTCGGCAGCCATTTTTTCTTTTGCTTAGGTGATTTTTGGGTGTCTAAACTCCAAAATTTAAAGTTAAATTGAGGTGTAACTTTACTTGCAGAGGTCCTGGGTGCACCACCTTGCTGTGGGTAATCTTTTTATGTGTTTGTTGTGTGTATTTATTATGTTTGTGTAATGTTTTTGGGGTCGCGTCCTTGTTTTCGATTCTCGTACGTCTTTTTCGGGAAATCCATAGGTGTTTGGTAGAGTTTTGCGTCTTTAGACTGCCGCGAGCCCGCAAGCGTTAGCAACAGCCCGCTTGCTCACAACTATATATGTGATTAAACATTAATTGGTCACTGCAATTTAAGAAAAAAGGTAAAGTATGTAACAAACAACATTAACAACATCATGGATAACATTTTAAGTCTCTGTGGGGGAATCTACTGAGCATCTCAAGTGCATCAACTCGTGATTTACTATGCACTATTTCCTATGGGGAAACCATCTCAGCCCTTCTCACCTCATCTCTGCTTAATACATTCCCTGCAGTGTATCATGGATGTCTACAAGGTCCAGCAGAGGCTTCAAAATTATTATTTTTTAAAATTAAAAACAGGCTTTATATTTTTCCTTCTTAATTTTACTCTTAATCAGATTCAAAGTGTTCAAATATCTATATTTTATTTCATTGTACAGTGGCCCTTTAACGGACCACTGTAGTTGGATTGTCTAATGCGCTATTTTGAAGAGATACACTTGATAATGTCCAAAATATGTGACTAAATTAGCCATTTCACTAAAGCAGTTTTTTTCATTCACAGCATATGTCGGGATAATGCTCCAATTACATTTTATTTTACATAATTAATACTTCAGCAGCACTCTGCAACTGTAAAGTTGGATTTATTTAAGAAAATTTTTAATTTAGGTTTTGCAAATGTCTTTTGCCAGTAAAAGGTTAGAGGACTGCTCATTATTATTTTTGATTTTCTTCCCAAATCCTGTAATTTATGACCCTAACTACCTTTACTCATACATTTTACAACCTTATGTAATAGTCTACAAGAGAATAGTATGTAGTTCTATTCTCTGACCTTTCTCAACCAATTTCCATTACGTTGATCTGGGATTTTGTTCAACAGAGTGAAATAACATAATTAAATATTCTATGGGAAAATAAATATACCTGCTTTTAGAATGTGAAATTGCAGTGCCATTTTCTTTTTAACATAATTTTCCAATCTGTTAATCAAACATAATACAACATCCTAATGGCTAGAATTATAGTAGAAAACAGTTCTAAATGAACTAAATGTTAGATTAAAATATGTACATATTTTCTATTATGCACTTAAAAAATGCTTTAAACATGAAATTACCACTATATAGAGAACAAATATACTGCATATGTTTGAATAATTTGATGCAAGCTATCTGCTTCTGGGCATAGGAGGAGAAAACGGTTGATGCAATCAAATCCGATATGTAACAAATACAAAAATTACTATAGGCGGAAATACAAGCCAAATGATTAATAGAATTAATAAATATAATTACTAACTTATAACCAATAAGAGGATTAAAACAGTAAAGCGAACACCCTGTAATGGTCAAAAGAACTCTATTTAATAATTACTAACACACCATAGCTAATACGTAACTTTTATTTAAATTTAAAAAGAGGGATCAATGTATTTTCACCTTTGCTATCTCAGCTTATTGTATTAGAGGCGTCAAAAAGTTGAGATACTCCATGCATGACAATATGGTAACTTAGGCCCCCCTTTAATTTCAGGCCCGTAATTACCTTCACACTGTCCGTATGTCTGCGAGTTAGAAATTTGCTACAGTTACAGATGATTTGGAAAATTAAATAGGAGTTTTTATCTTTAAACATAGGTGTTGATAAGATGGAAATCAAAACTTTCCTACAGTAAAAAAATCTCCTGTGAGGGGCGCCCGTAAAGCTCACATCTAGTTCTAAAATAGCTACTCTATTCTGACTAGCTACCATGGTTGATTCAAGTTAGGTGATGGATTGCACTAAAAATAGTGACAAAGTATAAAGTCAATGTATGTATTCTGCTTTGCTCACTATTAAGCAAGATCCCTCCAAAATATCAACACACCCTGTAGTAGAGATATAGGGGAAAGATTGATACTTCATATATGAAAATTGAATATTTACCTCCAATATCACATGATGGAATTATTAATTACCACAAATATAGTTGTTGTAATTGCGAGTTTGTTGGTAATGCTATGTTAAAAGTTACGGGCTTGCGCAATGAGCGCCAAAGGCACTCATTGCTGGCTTTATGATGAGCACCAAAGGTGCTCCTCGCGACAGCCATACGTAACTGGCTTGACAGAGCTGCAATGAGCGCAGAAGGCAGCCATTGCGAGGCCCGTACATGACTCGCTTGAGGGGGGAGGCTCCAAACGGCTTACGAGTTACAGGCTCCAAAAAAATTACGGCTTTAACGGACGCCATTTTTTTCAAGCCTGTAACTCAGAAGCCGTCAGAAGACCGCCAAAAAACGATGGCTCTGCAACAATGTAGATGCCTTCAGTGACATTTGGAACCATTGCTCTCCAGCGATGTGAATGCCCTCTCAAAAATAGAAGCAAAAGGGCCACAACAGCAAGGAGAGGGCTTGGTGCACCCAAGGCCAGCGAAATGGCCAAAAGCAGTATGTAAAGACTTGGCGAAGCCTAAAGCAAGAGAGCGCTGAGAAATGATGTTCAGGCACAGACTCAGAAATGGACTGGGGTGTGCAAGCAAGAGGATAACAGAAAGTGCTTAAGAAAGATGACGAGGCAGATGAGAGAGGGCCCCTCCCACAATTCCAGATAACAACCTGGTCAATTATATTTCAGTATGTTTCAGATTGTCAGAGAGTGTATAGTATAAGAGCTGATATTCTGGCTCTTAAGGAGGTATTCGCTAGAAAGCCACATTATATATTGGATATTTTTGCAGGGAAGCATTTGATTTTCAATTCATACCCAACCTGGAATATCTGTTGAGGAATCCCATGACTGTATTTGGTTTAATTGGGCAGCCTCAAAGTATATTTGTAAGTTTGGAACTGAGAATCCTTTTATGGTGCTCAATGGGACGTATGTAGAGAGAGAGAGAGGCAATCGTGTAGTCTGTGGGATGAATTAGGTGAAAAGTGTGTCTTCTGAGGTATGATGTCTGGTGACATTTTTCATGACCCTTGGCTAAATTTCTCTTGTTAGGAGAGTTAACCCCCCCAAACAAGGGCACAGTCATGCAGTTACAAAACAAATAATAGTCTAGTCTAATCTTGAATTTAAGTGTAAGGCCTTAAGTCTACTACTAAATTGGCTAACAGCTAGATGTTTCAATCAACAAGGGTATGTTTGGAGGTTGTAGTAATCCGGTCCCTGACATATATGGGGAGACACTCCTCAGAGAGGAAGCAGATGTAAAAGGAAGCTGTACAAACAGCTTTTGCAACAACATTGTATATTCATTAAGCAGAAATATTGTCTGTGAAGGGCAGCAACGACCATATTCCTAAAAAAAAATAAAAAAAAAAATATCATTGCAGCCCCTGAGATGCTTAGGAGCCCCTTCTGAAAAATGTTCACTGAGCTCCATAACCCAAGTATTCCCCACCTTAATTAGTAGTAAGGGGGTCTTTTACTATGTAGAAAACCTGCATTTGACAAAGCATCAACTTGATTGCCATAGGGTTAATTCACTAGTAAAGGGGAGAGCATTCTCTTAATCAAAAATAATATAGTGTAAAATGTCTACAACTCAGTGCATATTGAGGGCTCACTGCCAGCTTTGACTCACACCAGAAGCAGTCAGGTTCTTGACTTGAGAAATGTGCTCAAAAGTGTCCAAACTCACTACCCACGAGGAAGAGCTGAGTTTTCTCCTGAGCGCTAAGTGAGCTTCCAGTGTTGCTTTAGTGCAGCTGCTGTTAGCTATTGATGACCGTTCCTCTCTTCTTCATTGGAGAGTAGGAGGGAGAGAACACTGTTTCCTCTTTTCAAGTATGTGGTCTTCTTCCTCTCTGATACACAATATTATTATCCCATCATGCATCGGGTTTCACTCTTCATATTTTTTATAGTGCTGCATTCAAAACCAGATATGATATCATCAGGTGCCTTCAATATAATGTGAATTCATCATTATATTGAAGTTCACATTACATTCCTAATGCAACTCAAATTGCATTGGTGTGCAGGTGATGACTAGGGATGGTGTTTTTTTATTTTATTTACAATATTAATACATTAATAGCGGTATTACTATTACTGAGCCACATCAAGGATCAATGACAACACTTTTACTTTGTCTTGATCATTTACATACTATATCATGCTTTACTGGGTATTAAAATATATGCCAAGACTTTCCAAAATAAGAGTAATAGCCCTCTAATTTTATCAACATGCAAATAATTCATTTTATTTTTTGTACTGTATTTGACATGTATTTGTTTATTGTGCTGATCCTGTAGCAAGCATGCCTCATTTGTTCTAACTCCAGTTGTAAATCAGTAAAGATCCCTTTTTGAAGAAAAGTTCTGCTAGTGGGTTTTATTGGCAGCCCTTTGCAAAGCTTGATATATTTGGCTCATTGAGTTTGACATTAAACAACATAATAGTGCAATTGGGACAAGTCAGGTGCACACTAGATGTGTCAAACCACATCAAAATAAATTCAGCACAACTCAATAAAAGTCAGATTGGTCCAAGGGAAAAGAAGAATGCCAAAAACAAAGTTTAGAGTTGCTTTCCCTTTGGGTCATTTACAAAATGAAATAAATACAGAATATTTAAGGGCTTTTATAGAAAGAAAAAAAATGACCCAGCAGCAAAATGACACTCGCTTGGTTTCAAATAAATGTCAGGTTGGTCCAAGGGAAAAGAAGAATGCCAAAAACAAAGTTTAGAGTTGCTTTTCCCTCTGGTGGACTACAACATATCATATTTTTGCAATATGTGAATTATTTATGAATTCAATGCTTTGTTTTCTGTAACGTGTAGACAGAGTTTCTGCATTTTTTTTATTTTTTTTATTTTTGCATTCATTTATCTTTTTTTGTAATGGTTATATTTAAAGCTCGAAAATTACCATATTTATTTTAATACATTATTTTCTATTTCTCAATCAAACAAACTGGTAGTTGGAAGAGCAAAATGGATATGTGCATTCCATGAAGATGACCATTAGGAAGTTTTAATTAATGTAATTATAGCTACATTGATGCTGATATATACTGAATAAATCCAAACAGATCCAAGAAACAATGTGCCAACTGTTGTCCATAAATGGAATTTACTTTCCAATTCAATAACTTAATCTTTGTTTCACATTCATTACTTGAGTCACAAGGTTTAAACCATATTTATACAAGTGGTTTGAGTTATAAAACACATACAGTATTATTGCTTATGAGCAATTTAAGATTGCCTCCCAGACAAACACAAACTTGGCCACAAGAGTTGTACATTTGCCCAACACAACTATAATTTGATGTGTTCTACAAATAGCAGATATCCGGCACTAATTCTTCTGCATGTTTTCTAATACAAATGTGTAAAAGGAAACAGTAGCACAATAAATACCAATTTTTCTCAAGGCTAATTGCTTTAAAATATGACAATATTTGGTTACCCTATTTACCTCAGAATGGTCAACATTTTAAGTCAGTTTTAACTTATGAGTTATGTGAAGAGAAGATCATTTCACAAATGTATCTAAAATTGTTTAATTCTTCAAAAATGACTAAATATATTACAATTACCATTCAAATAGTGATCCAATGTTCAGATTTGAAATGAGACTACTATAGCAATTAAAATGTAATTAGTGTTTAATTTACAATCCATTTAATCTTATGTTATGTCCTAAAAATATTGTGGTATCAAGGGAAGACAACATCATTCACAACGTCTTGTAAAACATAAAAGCAAATCTTGACAGCAGATTAACTACATCAAACTTAAGCTTTGTATAATTTTCAGAATAGCATTATGTATATCCCAGCCATTTTTTATTAATTTACTATTCAAGAAATGACTGATTAATCATTTTTTGGTATGAATGTATCACACCTGTCTACTAATGCTGTAACACATGCACAACCAGAGTTTTTATAAAATAAACATAAACAAACATATAGATAGTATGTTAGGTGCCTCTCGGCCTAAATGTCCAGTGGAGTATTTTTCAGTAAGGCCTCAATTGATATAACAAGGGCCCCAAACATCACAATTGTTGGGTAATTTATAAACTAAATTCAGAATATTTTAAGGGCTTATATACAAAGAAAAATGACCCAACAGCAAAATGACACTCTTGGTTTCAAATACTTTTAATTTACTTTCTAAATTTTCAAGCATTCATAAAGAGCATTACTTGCTTAACGTTTTAAGTTACATCAAATATTTCTTGAAACACAAGGAAATAAAGGTATACTAATTAAGCATAGGTATATTTTTGTTACTTATTCTATGCTATTATATATCTGTTTATTGCTTTAATTATAATATGTTTTCTTGCCTACATGAGAAGCCCAAGAAACTAAGTTTATTACAATTTTTAAACTTTTTCTTATATGGTCAAATAAGCTATTTTTTAGTAATTTTGGGGTGCTGTATTCCTGCAGGGCAAACTTTTTTTTTATTTTTTATTTTCGGCCTTAATCCATTACTTATATAAATAAAATATGGGTATCGGACAAAAAAAATATTATTATGATCGTTTTGATGGAATTACATTTATTTTCATAGTTTGTTTACAAGCATCATTTTTACAGACCATTTCAAATTAACTATGATACATTTTCAATAGTAACCATGAAAAGCAATAACAAAAAGCAGTAAATCATTGTTTGCTCTTAAAAACTGCCCATTTATTCTTTTTATGTGTTAAGGTGTATTCCCTCTGCAAAAATCAACTATAATCACCCATCATTGCTGAATCCCATCTGCCTTAGTATCTCTCCAAGGGGGGTGAAGGAAATCTTAATTCGTCGAGGCTGGTGAACTCTTCAGTCTAGAAGTCAGTCTGAAGAAGACAGAAGTTCTCCAAAAGCCCACACCTCAGGAAGATTACTGTCTTCCTCCAATCACGATTGCAGAGTCCGAGCTGGAGACAGTTCACCAGTTCAGCTACCTGGGGTGCATCATCTCCTCAGACGTCAAGGTCAACAAAGAAATTTACAACAGACTGGAAAAGGCAAATGGTGCATTCAGCAGGTTATATAAAAGGGTTTGGAATAACAAGCATCTGAGTAAGATCAGTATGTACAGAGTTGTTGTGGTGACCATCCTTCTATATAGCTCCGAATCATAGGTTACCTACCTCCATCATCTACAACTTCTTGAGCTACCTCCGCACCATCCTCTACATCCACTGGAATGACCATGTCGCCAACACTTAAGTCCTTTGAACAGGCAGAAATCACCGGCATTGAGCCATGCTGTTGAAGATGCAGCTGAGCTGGGGAGGACACACCTTTAAGATGGAGGATGATCGGCTGCCCAAGATTGTGCAAAAAAAAGTGAGCTCACCACTGGTAATCGCGACAGAGGAGAACCTGAAGAAGAGGTACAAGGACTTGCTGAAACAGTCCCTTGATGCCTGTCACATTGACCACCGTTGATGCTCGGCTTTAGCTTCGGACCACAAGGCCTGGAGAAGTACCATTCACCAGGCTGTCTCCTGTTTTAAAAGGAGGCGAAAATAAGGAGAAAAATCATGTCACTGCAGCACCAAACCCAGAGCAAACTTTCCCTTGCAACTACTTTACGGTCGGGTCTGCCTGTCTTCCACTGGCCACCTCAACCACCAGAGAGCCCGCAGATGTGGTCAACATCCCTCTTAAATCTTCATTCGTGAAACCAAGCTGATGACTATGTTTCCTCCCTGATTTGGATAACCTTGTGAAATCTTTCCTCCAAGTCATCACTCACTGATCCTTTGTTCTTGGGAAAAAAGCCAAAACGTTGATTGTTACATTGAATGTTGATTCTGTAGCCAAGAGAGTTCTTGAGAAAATTGGGAATGAGCTGACTACAGATGTGAATGATTTCCCTGCAGTGTGCTCCTTCAGTCATAGATACCTTCTTTGAGTTTAGTGTCAATTTTGAAAGTTTTTGTACCCTTGGCCAGAAAATTAAACACTTAAAGCCTTGAACCTAAAAGCTCACCTTGTTGTTTGGATAGACCCAAAACTTGTATTCTGGCTATGTTTATCAGATGGAAAAGTGAGGATGTGATCACAGGTGACACTTGATGCTTTTGTGTCAAACCACAATCTAGAACAACCCCAATGTTGCGCACTTGTTCAGATTTAGTTTTTTCTCAATCAACTTTTATTGGGATATGACAACAAAGAAAATAAATTACATACATTGAATGTATTTAGCAATGAACGTATGATATATTGTAGATATGAATGTATTATGTTGTTTACACTGTGTAACAGTTTTATTGTTATATTCATAATTACTTTAAACTTTTTAAAGATTTATTTTCCCTTTTTATTATTACTTTTAACCCCTTTATCATTCCTAAGAAAACAAAAGATGTATGGTCTTTCCTCTGTATATATTAAAATATCTAAAGTATGATGAATAGTTAGGCTTATGTTGGGGTTGAGTTTCTAGAGCCTAGCCCAAATTTAGGGAAGGTGTCTGCTAGTAGATGAGTGATTCTTTCATTAATTATGATTAATTAAGACTCTGAGCGCCCCTGTTTAGCGATTTCGACTTTTAGTGGCAAGAATTATACATTATAATAAAGTATTTTGAAAGGTTAGGGAATGAGATTCCTAGGAGACAATTTTCAATATTTACATGTAGTTGGATGTTAAATAAATTTGAAGCCAGATTTATTATTTCTTTTTAAAGTTTTTGGACTTTAGGGCAGGACCATGATATGTGGATAAATGATGTGACGTCCGGGCACCCCCTAAAACAGCATGGATTGGTAGAAGCTTTCCATGGGCCTCATTCTATTAGCGGCCGCAGCTGTTGCGGGGCCGCAAGGACCGGCCGCAAGCTATTCGGCTATTCTATTCCCTTACGGCCGGAGGCTCCGGCAGGCTTGCGGCCGGTGCCTTGCTATCTCTTGCGGCCGCTCGCGCCAGAGGAAAGCCTTTGATCTAAAACGGCCGCAAGAGTTTTGCAATTCAATTCCTCCGGGAAACCTCTCTGCAAGGCTAAAAGCGAGCCGCAGCTTACTTGCAGGAAAGAGGTCTCGCTAGCACCAATTAAGCACATAAAATAGCTTAAATAAAGCCATCCTGCACTTTGAGAAGACTATAAAGGGATTTTAGGTGTTAGAAAAAATAGCACATAATTATCCTATACTCAAATCCGTAAAATATTTTATTTTTAATATCCGTAAAATATCCATGTAAAAAGCCCAGAGTGCTTGGAGCACCTCAGACACACCCACGCCGCAGCCAGAAAATAAACAGTTAATTTGAACTCGGGTTTGGGCTGATGTGCAAGCTTGAGAGTGGGTTCCTTTTAATCCTCATGTCCCCCAATATGATCCCTAGCATTTACAGAGCTGTACAGTGCAGGCTTGAATTTATTTTTGAGTTTTTATATTTCTGAGATTACGGCCGGTTCCAAGATATGCGGCCGGCCGTAAAAGGAGATCCTTGCGGGGCCGTATAATAGAATCGCGAGTTAACTGAACCCCCGCAAGGAATCGCAGCCTTACGGCCGATTTACGGCCGCTAATAGAATGAGGCCCCATGTATGTAACTTCTCTGGAGTGGTATATGTTTTATGTAAAACCTTAAGGGAGTTCTCTAAAGTACTATAATTCAAGGAGCCTCTGGAGAGGTTGGTCCATGATTCATGTCAAACATTTTAGTCCCAGATTTGGGTTAAGTCTTCTTCCCATTTGATTATGTATTGGTATTTGTTTCTCAGTAGAACTGAATTAAATATATTGTATAACATAACCAGAGTTCCTCTTGTTAATGGGGCATTTTCGCATAGTCCAGTGAGCCAATTAGAATCAGGGTGTCCTAGATTTCTTTTCATAGTGGTGATAAAATGCTTGATTTGGTAATAGCTGAAGTGTTCTTGTAGGGGGATACAAAAATTTTCCTTTATCTAATTATAGGCAAGAATAGCATCATATTTTATCCAGGACCCAAATATATCCCGATTTCTAGTTATTCACCAGGGTAAATAGTTTTTAATGAGGCCCATGGGAAATGTGGGGTGGAGAATGATTGGTGTAAGAGTGGAGATTTGAGAGTAAGTTGTTAGCTCTGATTTGTCCATGTCCAGCAAGTGAGAGAGTGTTTTCTAATAGAGTTTGAGGTATTTTTTAATAAGGACAGGGGTTACAGAGCCATATAATATTATCCCAGGAGTAGTTCCAGGTTAGGGCAGGATAGACCACCCCTAGATGTGTGCTTGTAAATAATAGATCTGGCTATTCTAGGAGATTTATTATTCCAAATAAACTTAAATATAATTGATTAAAAGTTATCTAGTCCTTATAATTCATAGTGATTGGGAGCCTCCTGAATAAATATAATATTTGTGAAAGAATATTAATCTTTTGATTTGATTCTACCTAGCCATGAGATTGGACAATCTGACCATTTCTGTATATTAGTCTTTATAGTCTTATATAAAGGAATATAATTAGCTTTGTATAAAATCGCTTAGTAATGTTTACTCCTAAGTATCTAATGTGGGATTTCTGGCCAAGAGAAACTATAATTAAGACCCATGGCTTCCTTTTCCAAGGAGGTTAGGGATAAGTGTAAAACTTCTGTTTTTTCAACGTTAACTTTTAAACCAGTGAATTTACCAACATTCTTTAGGATTTTCTTTAGGGTAGGGATTGAGGTGGTAGATTTGTTTAAGGTGCACAGACGATCACCTCCAAATAAACTGCATTTGAACTGGTGAAGAAATATATTGACTCCATGGATGTCTGAGTTAGATAGCAAAGAGGGCAACCTTGTCTAGTTCCCCATTGAATAACGTATACTTTCTCTTTACCTGGTAGTATTAAAGAGGCTTTGGGGAAGCAATAGTAGGTCCGAATTAGATTTTTAATTTGGCCTTTGAATCCAAACTTAGATTTTGAAAAGGCATTTGATTCAGTAGAATGGCCTTATCTATATTCAGTTTTGTCTAAGGCTAATAAGCATATAGGTGTTTGAGGTTTTTGGGCCAATTTTATAATATTTAAAGTTTGTCTAAGGTTATCTCCCGCTTGCCTATATGAGATGAACCCTACTTGGTTCTTGTGTATGAGCTTAGTTAAAAACTGGGCTATTCTGTTGGCCATAAGTTCTGCAAGAATTTAAATGTAATGACATTTAAAAAGGAAATTGGTCTGTAATTTTTGACCTTGAGAGAATTTCAGCCTTCTTTGGGAAAGAAGACCATCTCTGCATAGCCATCTAGAATAGTGTTGAAGAGATTAGTTTAATGAGGGACAAACATGTTTTGTAATAGAGATTAGTGAATCCATCCAGACCGAGGGATCTGCCCATCTTTAGATAATAGCGTCTCAATTTTCCAGGAGAAGGGGGGTCTGTGGTTGGGGCCCATATCTAGAGAGATTTTAACTATAGAAGTTAGATCAAGGGCACAGATGGATTTCTGCTTGGTTTGTTTGACCTATTAGTGAGGAGTCTATTAAAAAGGTATCAATTCTGGAATAGCCTTGGGTTGCTGAGAAGAAAGTATATTCTCTGTCTTTGGGGTGTAATGTCCACCAGGCATTTACAAGGTGTAGTTTAGATAGCAGAGAGTTGATTTGCCTTAGTTTATTAGAGTAAAGGGAATCCCTAGGACTTGTTGACCTACTTTATGTAACTCAGGGTTCAAAGTAATGCTAAGTTCTCACTCTACATATACTTTGCCTAGATCTTTGGAATCAATACATTTTAGTAGTTTAATTAGAGAAGTGTGGGGAGAGGTTGTGGGGGAGTAAAAGGAGATTAGGGATCTGATAGAGCCTGGCAGGTGACCGGTGAGAATAATATATTGTCCAGAAGAGTCGATCTTCTTATTTTCTAAAGTGAACGACTTTGGAAAAAGGATTGCAGCGCCCACTTTTTTTTGATGATTGGTTAATGTCATAGAAATTAGGATATATTCTATAT
Organism: Discoglossus pictus; assembly: GCA_027410445.1. Classification (NCBI taxonomy): domain Eukaryota; kingdom Metazoa; phylum Chordata; class Amphibia; order Anura; family Alytidae; genus Discoglossus; species Discoglossus pictus. Next base: position 43,351,750 of record CM050165.1, read on the forward strand.
ATAAACTTTGGTATTTTTTGTCAGTGAAGTGAGTTTCCTGTAGGAAAATCACTGAGGGGTACAATGGTTTGTAAGATATAAAGGCTTTGCATCGTTTGAAGGGGAATTGAAAACTTTGACATTGAGTGGGAGAAAAATATAATTGTTCATTTATAGAATTATAAATTGCCGATCATTCTGTGGTACATACCCTTCTGAGTAAGATGAGAAACAAGCCGGGAGGAGGCCTGGAGTCCCGACAATAACATCCCAAAGGCCATAAAGGGTTGTCACTTTGAGGTGAGGCATCTGTAGAGAGGGAGGAGAAAGGGGAGATTTAATTTAAACAAAGCACTAAAATAGTTAACATCATTAAATATTTCCTCAAAAGATAACTTTGAGCACAAATGTGCTTAGGGTAGTGGAGCATCAACATTACTCTTCTATGGTTCACTAAAATGAGGAAAGAAAAATATATACAGTTAAAAATCATATAAAGTTTTTAAATATAGAATAACATATATTCAAATGGGCTTAAGTACCCAGTTATAAATTATGAAAGGGAAAAGACCTGTTTTCAATTTTCTATATATTACTTTAACTCTCTTAGAATATTACGTTAAAATGTAAATAACTCTACTCAAGTAATTTGGGGGGGGGGGGGAATTAAGACATTTCAAGGTTTCCAAAGAAAACCTACATATCCTATAGAAATTGGATAATAGTTTACTCCAATAACTATTGAAGAGCAAGCTGTATTTGTAGATGATATCGCCTTAAGTAAAGTCTGGGGAAGAAACCAAGCCTGGTTCTACAGTAAGATTCTTTAGTGTAAATGTGTTCTCTCCTGATCCATTCAGGGCTTTTTTGGTCGTTTAGTATGTGGTGCGTCCGGCTGCTGTCTTATGGGTCTTTGAGGCAAGCCAGATTCTCTTTGATCTTTGATGTCTTTATCCAAGATCAGATTTAGTCAAAGCAGGTGTGAGCGGCATTCTTCTAGACTTCGTGCCGTGTAGGACCTGGTCTCATGTTGAAATGTTTAGCTGAATGGAAAGCCTCATCAATATTTTATATTGTATTTTATTAGGATGGATATGGCTGGTTTTATTAGTCTACCTTTCATTAGGGTAGGTCGGCAAACAATTTAAGTTTTGAGCCATCTCGGCCGGTGACAGTTCTCATTTTTCTCAAAGTTGACAAAATCAAGTCTCTGGAATTTTGTCGTAAAAAAACAGACTATGATGTCTCTTAGTTTTTCAGAATTATTTAGGGAACCCATTCAATTTCCCAAGAACTCTGTGGAACCAATGAGAGGATGGTGCTTACCAGGTAAGAAAGTAAATTCAAGATAGACTTGGGAACCTCTTGGATGCGAATATTACTGCATCAAGAGAGAAGGCGCAAGGAATGTTAGGTTATCTCAGCTTTACCTTTCGTTTGTGTAGTAATTATTTGTTCTTTAATAGTTTCTCGATTCTGTGTTTGATGTTCCAGATTGTGTATCTCATTTTTAATGGATAGATGAGATTCTAGAAGTTTCTCAAATGTCTCTAGCATTTTGTCTGTCTTCTCAGCAACCCGGCTTGTGGTGCTCAGTTCCTTTTCAGTGCCTGATTCTTCAAAAGAACCGGAACTGGATCCCTTGTGTTCCAATAAATTATTGACACTTAATACGTCTCTGTAAAAGAATATATTATATTAAGGGTTAAAATATTTTATGTCATCATTAGAATTTCTGATTAGTTGCCAAATACATAGCCTAATTTTGCCAGATAAGCTAGGAATGCTGATTTAGCTTTAAAGTGTTCTGGTATGCTTTTGGAAGAATGATATGTCTCTGGAAGAATTTTTATGAGTAGAGATGCAAGGAGAGATGCATAAGTTTAGTAATTATTTTTTATTTTATTTATTTCTTAAGAGAGAAGTCAGGGTTTTTGACCTGGGAATATACTCCATACTGTAGAGCCCATTTTCAGGAGAAGAAAATGACATGGGTCTGCAATATATTGGATACTTAAATATTTCTGATGGCTGTCTAGCTGTAGCCAATAACTAGATATAAGTATAGCACTGAGAGATGTTGTAAAAAGCGGTGTTCATTCATACTATTTAGACTCTTTAACTTCAAAGTAAACAGCAAGCAGCTTGACTTGTTTACACTAAGCAGACTTTTGATTTTATAAGGCAGTCTGTACAATGCAGAAATAATCTGGATTAATTTTCCATAGTTTCGTGCATAAGAATAATGTGTTAATCCTTTATTATTATTCAGATAAAAATCTGTTGGGTCTTCTTGTCACTTTATAGAATCTACAATTACACAGCTTATTTTTGAGTGTTGTGCAATGGATTGTTGTAACATTAGACCAGACATTAGATGATAATGTAAAGCTGTGCTGCATTATTCGGTATTTCTGAAGACTTTATAGCTGCAGCTGGAAGCTAGATGGCAGTAGAGCACACACAGATGTTGTAAACAGTGTAATTAACTCTTACTGCATAGTCCCTTCAGATTCAAGATAAACAGTTTCTTCAGATTAAAATACGACAACTTAACTTGTTTGCTCAATGTGAAATTATACCCTTATAAAGCAGAAGTAATCTGTATTATTTTTTTGCAGTCTCCCACAAAAGGCATTTGTTATATATATATTATTATTTGAGAAGTAAGCTGCTGGGTCTTTTCTTGATTTACAGAATTCACAATTATACAGCTTAGTGTAAAATCTATATCTTCAAATTATTTCCTAAATCATCTAGATTAGAGCTTTTGTAGGCTTGAGCCAGACAAGCAATATCAGTTTTTACTCCCCCTAAGTAGGTGGTTTTCAGTTTTTAAGAGCATCCTTTGTTCTGGGCAGTCTGAAGTCCAACGTTGTCATCTATAGTTATTTTCAGACCCCATTCCCACTGTCCTTTAAGTTTAGACAATGACTCAGTATCTGGTGTATTTCCCTGACTATACAGAAGACTAATTGTCCCTTAGTGTTTGGAGTATATAAACATTGTTTTTCTCAAAATAGCTCTGTTTTGGGAAAAAAGTTGATCATGTGGGTTAAGAGTAATAATTTTGTTTTTCGATCCCCCATAACTCTTAAAGTGATTCAAATGAAGGGATTTTATCATTAGTCATAAAGTGTACAATTATTTTTAATCCAAGTTGAGTTTATTTCTTTATGTAGTTTTTTTTTTACTAGTTTGATATAACGAATAATACATTTTTAGAAATTCTGTTTTGATTTTAATGGGATTGTATGTACACAATGTACAACCCCTGTCAGAACTTTTACTACAAATAAAATCCAATCTTACATTTTTATTACAATATAATATGATATTACTGTTCTAACCATTTTTTATATCCAATGTATTAATATTTGACACACATACATACATATATATATATATATATATATATATATATATATATATATATATATATACACACATAAATACATATATATATATACATACATATATATATATATACATATATACATATATATACATATATGTATATATACATATATATACATATATATACATATATGTATATATACATATATATACATATATATATATACATATATGTATATATACATATATATATACATATATATATATATATATATATACATATATATACATATATATATATATATATATACATATATGTATATATACATACATACATATATACATATATGTATATATACATATATGTATATATACATATATATAAATATATACATATATATACATATATATTGCTGTATAGAATTACATATATATATATATATACATATATATACATATATACATATATATATATATATATATATACACATTAGCGAACGGGCGAACATCGCGAACCGCCATAGACTTCAATGGGCAGGCGAATTTCAAAACCCACAGGGACTCTTTCTGGCCACAATAGTGATGGGAAAGTTGTTTCAAGGGGACTAACACCTGGACTGTGGCTTGCCGGAGGGGGATCCATGGCAAAACTCCCACGGAAAATTACATAGTTGATGCAGAGTCTGGTTTTAAGCCATAAAGGGCATAAATCACCTAACATTCCTAAATTGTTTGGAATAACATGCTTTAAAACATCAGGTATGATGTTGTATCGATCAGGTAGTGTAAGGGTTACACCAGCTTCACAGTAACAGACCAATCTCCCTGTTTAATGCCCTGCAAACAACCGCAAACAGTCCCTTTGCACAACCGCAAACTCCCCATTTGCACAAGGTTGGATACCAAGCTAGCCATGTCCCGTTCCTTGTCCTCACTGATGTCATTGAAGGTCTCTTCCTCAACCCAGCCACCAAGGGTCCCCGAAAGGTGAAAACAAGCCCCCTGGGACGCCTGCTATGTTTGATCTTCAACCTCCTCAAAGCCACCTTCCTCCTCTGACTCCTCTTCTTTAGACTCCCAGAGTCTGGGGGCTTCCACTGCCCAGCATGGAAGATTATACACAGGTCAGAGTCTGGGGGGCTTCCACTGCCCAGCATGTAAGATTATACACAGGTCAGAGTCTGGGGGCTTCCACTGCACAGCATGGAAGATTATACACTGGTCAGATTCTGGGGGCTTCCACTGCACAGCATGGAAGATTATACACAGGTCAGAGTCTGGGGGCTTCCACTGCACAGCATGGAAGATTATACTTGCTGCCACTGTCTGCGTTATTATAAGGTGTGTACTGTTAAGTACTACTATTCCTATCGGTTTAATCCCTGTTACGTCCACTATCAGGGGACGTGTATATGGCATGGATTTTTGGAAGCGGGAGATGGAAAAAGATGCTTGGTCGGTCCTCCCACTTCAAATTTGAGCCACGTATTCCATGCTTGGCAGCCGTCACCAGGTTTACCCAATGCGCAGTGTAGGTGATATACCTGCCCTGACCATGCTTTGCAGACCAGGTATCAGTGGTCAGATGGACCCTTGCCCCAACACTGTGTGCCAGAGATGCCATTACTTCCTTTTGCACAATCGAGTACAGGTTGGGGATTGCCTTTTGTGCAAAGAAATTTCGGCCGGGTACCTTCCACTGCGGTGTCCCAATAGCTACAAATTTTTCGAACGCCTCAGACTCCACCAGCTTGTATGGTAAAAGCTGGCGGGCTAAGAGTTCAGACAAGCCAGCTGTCAGTTGCCGGGCAAGGGGGTGACTTTGTGACATTGGCTTCTTACGCTCAAACATGTCCTTGACAGACACCTGACTGTGGGCAGATGAGCAAGGACTGCTCAGGGCGAGACACGGAGTGGCGGATGGTTGAGAGGGGGCAAGCAGGGCAGCAGTGGTTGACGTGGCTGAAGATGCTGGACAAGGAGGAGGATGGCGGCTTTGACTTTGTGTGCTGCTTGTACTCATGTGTTGATCCCATAGGTGTTTGTGATGTGACATCATGTGCCTTCGCAAAGAATTTGTACCTAAGTGGGTGTTGGACTTTCCAGGACTCAGTTTCTTTTCGCACAGGTTGCAAATGGCATCGCTGTTGTCACAGGCATACACACCAAAAAATTGCCACACTGCTGAGCTCTCCAATGACGGCATTCTGGTGGTGGCAACAGCATGCGTTGACTGCCGTGCTGTCTGACTGACCCCGGGTGCCAATGCATGCTGTCTGACTGTGCCACTAGCTACTTTCGACGACCTCTCGCTGCTTCCAACTCGTCTCCTCCTCCTCTCTGTCTCCCCATCTGAACTTTCCTCCTGTTCTTCTTCTCTTATAGCTGGCACCCACGTGACATCCACGGACGCATCATCATCATCAACCGCTTCACTTGTATCTGACAACTCAACAAAGGAAGCAGCACCGGGTACAACATCATCATCATCAGACCGAACATCCATGTGTGTAATGCTGCCTGACTGGGACATATCTCTGTTATCTACATCCTCTGGCACTAATGTTTGCGCATCACTCATTTCTTCCAACGGATGTGTAAATAACTCTGCTGACGGATCAAGTGAAGCAGCTGTGGTGCTAGTGTTGGTGGTGGCAGCAGGCGGGCGAGTGGTAACTGGAGAGGTGCCCGAAGCTAAGCTGGAGGAGGATGGTGCGTCTAGGTTCCGAGCGGAAGCTGTAGAAGATTGGGTGTCCTGTGTTAGCCAGTCAACCATGTCCTCAGAACTTTTCAAGTTCAGGGTACGTTGCCTCTGAAAACTGGGCATTATTCTAGGGCCAAAGGGAATCACAGCACCACGACCACGACCACGACGGCCCCTGCGGGGTGGCCTGCCTCTGTTTCAATTAGTGGTACTATGCGTGCAAGCTAATGTGACACCAGATTTGAGTGTCGCTGTGCACTGGCAAAAGTTGGCAGAGTAGATGCAATAGGCTTCACACACACGCCTGTAGGCAGGCAACTGATATTCAATCGATTACAGTCAAAAAAGTGTTGTTTTATTTCACTGTACACTACGGTTGCACCAGATATGACGTATCACTGTGCACTGGCAAAAGTTGGCAGAGTAGATGCAATAGGCTTCATACACATGCCTGTAGGCAGGCAATTGCTATTCAATCTATTACAGTCAAAAAAAGTGTTGTTTTATGTCACTGTACACTACGGTTGCACCAGATATGACGTATCACTGTGCACTGGCAAAAGTTGGCAGAGTAGATGCAATAGGCTTCACACACACGCCTGTAGGCAGTCAATTGCTATTCAATCTATTACAGTCAAAAAAGTGTTGCTTTATGTCACTGAGCACAATATAAGCTGTGAGCCTGACACAGGCAGGCAACTGAAATTGGATTACAGGAAAAAAATGGTTGTTTTCAATGTATGGTACACCACCAGGTATAAGTAGTGAAAATAAGGTGTTAGCCTATCACACACACACGCTGGCAGGCAGGCATAGATTACACAAAAAAAATTATAAAATAAATGATGTTCAAAGTTTCCTCAATGATAAAGTATAGGGGGCGAACCGAAAAGCGCATGTGTTCG